>VDFB02049217.1:85859455-86363309 GCA_007258455.2 Sequoia sempervirens | reverse complement strand
TTGATGGTAATTTATTTTTACATTTGTAGCACATCATTTTATTGTTGAAGAGTTGCAAAAGGGAAAAGGGTTGTTAACAATTAAACGTCATTCTCTCAAAAATAGGTCAGTCACTTTTAACTATTTCTTTCATAAAATTTTATTTTTCATTAAGCTTATTTCCTCTTCCATTGTAACAATTCATTGCATTTATTTTGCTTGTTACCATTAGTAATTAGTTAAGTTTGTAGCTTGCAAGTGTAGTAGATATTTGGGTTGTACAGGGTTATGATTAAGCTTGTTTCCATTTATAAGTAAGTCAAAAATAAAGGACTTTCCTTTTTCTAAATAATTGAGATCCACGAACTACACTCAAATCTCCTAATTCCATTTATTCAGATTGCAGATTATGGCATCACTTCCATAGATAATAAAACTAGAGCCATTGTAGGTGGCCCTGCAAACTATATCTATCTATGTCATGTAATATCCAAAATTAGTTCTTTCAATATTGCATGTTTCATTTACATTTTATTCATCTCAACTACATTTATTCATTATATACTATTGTAATTGCATTCATTTTTTCATTTGATATGTAGATGTACAAAGAAATACAACTTTCTTGTATTAGTCCATGTCTTTTTCTCATTACTATTAGTAATCATGCCTCCTCTTTTGAATTACAGATGATGGACACTAGAAACAAAAAAAGTCAAACCAAACCCCATCAAATAGAACTTCAAAGAATACAAAGTCGTAAAGGAAGTCGAGAGTACTATTCTCATCATAAAGAGGAAATTAGTGCTCGCTGTCACCTGCAAAACATACAAAAACAAAGACCAAATGAAACAGATACTACACCATCAACGAACAACAACAGTAACTTCATGACTGAATAAAAAAAAGATCAACATAGAATAGATGCACTATCAAACTTACAAACATGCACTATATGTAAGGAACACTACACTGGCATGCTTGTTCATTCATCGAACGATAATTGTATTTGTAAATGATGTTTCAATGAGAAAGGCGTTCATCAATTTTCATCACTTAATAATATGGACATAGGAGAACAACCTCCTATGTTGCAAAAGCTCACTCAAGTAGAAGAGATGCTCATAGCAAGGGTAAACCCAATATTACAAGTAACCCACGCTCGTGAGGGGCAATATAAATACAATGGCCACACGACTAGCTTCCCACATGACATAAAAAGTATTGCCAAAATACTTCCACATAGAATTATAGACCTAGATGTTCAAAGATTGCATACACAAGGAAACTATTACGACTATTATGTAAGTAGGAGTCGTATTAGAGATGCATTGCAATACAAGATCAAATATGACTCGTACTATAGCAATGTTGAAATAAATGCATCCTGCTTAGAACAACTCCTTGAAACAAGTACAAATATTCCAAACATGCTTCCCACCATAGAATTTTCCAAAGAAATAGTCGTACCAAACAACGAATTTGACACTAACGATCAACATGATCAAGATGCATCAACATACACATCATCATTTATGGTAAGCCTACCAGGGAGACGTTGTGAGATAGAAATCATTAAACAAACACTACAAATTGAGCACCCAACAAATAACACTATCGATTGGCCTGAAATAAGCTCTTCTCCAATAAATGAATACAATACTAAAGGCCTCTTTGATATGGCATTTCCCACACTCTTTCCAAATGGAAAAGCACTACAAATGAAAGCATGAATTAGGGAAGTATCAATGCATGAATATGCCATGACCAAATATTTGGAAGGCATCCAAGGTTTTGATATTTTATCTCCAACCTTATGATGCGTCATTATAGCCAAGGACTTGCAACTGTTTTCCTTAAAAAAAATGCAAAAGAAAACATGCTAGCCACTATTGAAAACCTTCATACACACTTGAAAAAAATTCCTGATGAATAGTTAGCTGAGTAACTTATGCATTTCAGATCTACCATGAGAGGCACAAGACCATATTAGAACAAGTGTCGCACTGAGCTAACAAATATGATCAACCAGATAGGGTCACCCACTCTATTCTTCACATTAAGTGCAATAGATACAAAATGCCCAAATTTACAACGATTACTCTCAAATGACATAATATTTACAATGCAATCAAATAAAATTCGCATAGATAACATAATCAATAACCCCCATACCACATCCCTATATCTACATCAACAATTCACAATATTTTGTAAGGTCATTGAGAAGCTCCTCCATATAAAAGAATATTGGTATAGGTACAAATAGCAACATCGAGGGATTGCACATGTTCATGGATTCCTTTGGGTTGAAAATGCTCTAGACATGGACAAACTTGATTGGAAAGATAACTTAGAAGTGGAAAAAGCAAGAAAATTCTTTGACACGTATGTCACTTCTTGGAACCCTCATACTATATCATGGCAACAACACAACACATCGATCTCCACTTGATGATCCATGTTTGTTAAACACAACTGAGATCTTTAGTACAAATCCCTCAAATGACTAGGAGGAGTTAATTAGTCGTGTCCAAAGGCACACAAAATGCACCGAGGGAACATTCCTACGTAAGAAGGGGAAAAAAATAGAATGTCGATACAAAACTCCATGGAAAGAACAAATTATCTCTACATTATCACGTGACAATGATGGTAAAAAAATATGAACCAACAAGAAATGATGATAAATTAAACATACATAACCGATAAATGATTTGAATATGGAGAGCAAATATAGATTGCCAAACTGTCATCTTACAAACACTTGTTCTCAAATACATTGCAAAGTATGCATCAAAATCAAAGGAAAAATCAGAGAGTTGTGTTAATATGCTTACAAGAATAGCTACAAATCAAAAACCTGAAGACGAAGCTTTAGCAACATACCGAAAATTCATGACAAAACTTGTGGTTGAACGTGATATTGGAGCACAAGAAACATGTCATATGCTCCAAAAATTGCCCCTTGTCATTTGTAATCGATCATTTATGTCATTGAATGTTGGCCGAAAAGTATTCCACCGCTTCACAAGAACAACAAATGACAACAAACTCCAATCAAGCTACTTACATTCTTATATACAACACCCTCCACAACTAGAAGCAATAACATTACTTGAATCTGCAAGATCCTTCTCCTATTCTTCATGTCACAAATGATGTAAATGAAAAGAGAGGAAACAAAAAGCAATCGTCAATGTTTTCCCAAAGTTCTATACTATTCCAAAGCAAGATTCAAAACATTTTGAAACATTTTGTTGGAGTGAATTACTCTCATATAAGAGTTTTCGAGACATACAAAATGATATAGGCCTTACTAAAGATACAATAATAACAAATTGGAACAAAATGAGTACAAACACATATGATGTATGGCACATTAATCACACAATTGACATGGAAGCAAATAGTGAAGAGGAAGAAGATAGTGGTAATGAGGCAAACACAACATATACATTACAATTGAATGAATGGTAATTGTTGTCACAAATGGGACTTACTAATAATGCCAATCTAGATGAGCTCCAAATACTCAGTATGTGTGATTTTGATAACAACAATGAATTGGATCAACATAGTGTACACCTAGATTTACATGCCATTGCAATTGAATTCATAAAGATGAAAAAAATTTGCACCCAAAATGAAAACATGACCATTAGCTTCGATGTCCCAAATTACACATTATCACCAAAACAAAAAGTAGCGCTCACAATAATTACAAACCACTACAAAGATCAATCCTTAAAAAAACCCTTGTATATGATCATTCAAGGAATTGCAGGAACTAGAAAATCATACCTTATTTCTTGCATAAGAAATGCACTTCAAAGTAAGCTAGCACAACAAAAGAGCCAACTGCTTGCTTTAGCTCCCACAGGAATTGCTACATTTAATATACGTGCATCAACCATACTTTCAATGCTTAGGATTCCAATAAAAGAAATGAAATCATTGCAAGGACAAACACTGACAACATTTCAAGAAGAAATGAAACACATAAGGTACATCCTCATAGATGAAATGAGTTTCATAGGCCCAAAACTACTATTAAAGATAGATAGTAGATTATGTGAAACATTTCCCCGAACACAAAACCTCAGCTTCGGTGGTGTATCTATAATTCTAATAGGTGACCTAGCACAACTACCACTTGTCATGGACAAACCAATCTACACATCACAATCCAATGCCAAAATTCTGTGGGAACAATTCACTATAGTTGTTACATTACAAACAATGTTTCGTCAACAAGGTGACAATCCAACTCAAACACACTTTCGTGAAACATTGAAAAACTTACGCAATGGAGAACCAACACACAAAGATTAAGAGATGTTAATGATCCACACAAACAAACTTCTTACAAGAATTTGACAACTCCATTCACCTTTTTGCAACAAATGACTTAGTGAGACTACACAACAAAAAAATGCTAAAACAATTAAACCTTCTAGTTGCAATAAGTATTACAACAAACACAAAAAAAAAATCAAACATTGATGCTCAAGATAACCAGCTTCAAAAAGAACTCCTATTATGCAAAGGCCAACAAATCATGCTAACAACAAACTTATGGACTCAAGCAGGACTTGTAAATGGATCCCTTGGGGAGGTTGTTGATATTGTTTACAATCTAGGTTCAAAACAACCAGATGTTCCAATGTATGTTGTAGTAAGAACCAATAACTACACTGGGCCACCATGGAACCAAAATGATCCAAAGGCTATACCTATAATACCTATATCACTAGGTAATCATAGGAAAATTCCATTAACAATGGCATGGGCAATTACTATACATAAATCCCAAGGCCTGACCCTGCAAAGAGCAACAATTGATATTGGTAAAATAGAAAGACAAGGACTAACATTTACAGCTATATCAAGAGTAAAATCATTAAATGGACTTTGTATTCAACCAATGGTCTCTTTTAAGTGGTACTTTGGAGTGCAAAATAATCCATACACAATTATTAGAAAAAAAGAGGAGGGTCGTTTACAATTACTCTCACTATGACAAAATGAGGTATACACTTGCCAATCCAATCTCTTTCACATTAACTTTCAAATTACTTTACACTACGCAATTGACACTATGTCTTTACAAAATATTTTCCCCTTCACTAGCTCATTGAAACCTTTTTGGTATGCAAGTGGACACTATGCAAAATAAAACATATTCTCTAAACAACATTTCCAACATCTCAGTCCAATACAAGTTGCAATGGAAAAAGATAAGGCGATACATGGAAGGTGCAAGATTGGTTCCTCCTCAACATCAACTACATGTATGTATAACACTTCCTTCTCTACTCAAACTCTATATTACTTATTATTTCACAGCCAATTATATTCCCACAAAAAAAAATACATCAATTGTAAATTTAATTACTTTGTTTGTAGAATATCTTCATAAAAAAGATGAATCAATATATGAACCAGACCTTTGTTGATGTTGGATGTGTTTACTTAATAGGGTCGGGATTTGCTTCAAGAATAAGTATCTTTTTGGAAAGACTAACATGAAAATCAAGTAGGTTCCGCCACACTCTACTACCAATGTGATTGCTTATTATGTATGTATTTTAAATCATAGTCTTAGATTAATTCGTAGAGATTCAAAACAAAACAATTGCATGCTATCAAAGAGGCCACTTCAACTAAATTGCCTCATAATTCAAGACTGTCTTTTAAGCTAATCCAATCACAACTGCATGTGAGTTAAAAACTCATACCTTATACTCATTAATTTTTCCAGCCTAAACTATCTTAGTTTTAGATGTGTATCACTGCAGTCAAAATCATATCAACCAACTTCATGGAGACTTTGCTAGCACTGTGACTGCTTATTATGTATGTATTTGAAATTACAGTCTTAGTTCTTTTCATAGAGATAAATTTATCATTTCATTTCTTAGTTCTTGATGAACTGTATTGCAACTTTCTTTTGACGAATCAAACCATGATGAATTGGACTTTTGGTCTCTTTTGAATTGGTTGTAGAGGTGACAGTATGTGACTTTTTGATGTTCCTTTTGCAGTTATAACCTTGTAAGCATTTTTATGGGATGTTGACTACAAAATGTTTTCTTCTGCTTTTGCAGTATGTTTCCAAAATCAACACACAAAACTTTTGCACAAAAACTTTACTCAACATTCGTGAAAAACAAGCATTCTAGCAAGCCAAGAATTTCTTGAACTAGCTTCACTATTGCTCATTATGCTGGTGATGTAAGTTTAATGTTGGCTTCAACCCTTACAATTTGATTAAATCGCGTGCTTTCTGTAATTTTCAGTTATTAAAGTATCTACTATTAATGTCAGAACAAGTTACATATTAGGCAGTTCAATTCCTTGATAAGAACAAGGATTACATAGTAGCAAAGCATCAATACTTCTTGAATGCTTCAAAATTCCCTTTTCTTGTAGGACTTTTTCTTCTTCTCCCAGAGGAGTCTTCAAAGTCTTCATAGTTTTCTTCCATTGGTACACGATTTAAGGTATTTTGGTGCTTCACTTTTTGTAGATATATGATATATATTATGCTCTATTTGTAGCTTACTGTTATGTTTCTTGTTTTTTATGGCTTGAATTTTTCAGATATCTTTTTAACAACCAGCTCAGTGGCCTTGTTCCAACAAGGGGATCGTTCTCAAGATTCAGATATGATAGGTATTTTTTTAAATTTTTTTATTTGGTTACTTCTCATAAAGTATGAAAAAAGCTATCCATTGGTATCCACCTAACTTGGATTTGACTTTTTTTTGTTGCATGCTATATTACGAGCTACAGTTTTAAAGGCAATCCAGGACTTTGCGATGGTGTTGTGCACAATCCACGTTAAAAAATGGAATAAAATGGAGAGCATTGCAACTTAAATGATTGTTCATAAAGCAATAAGGTTTACCTTGCCAGCTATGAGTTGTGGATTTGATTATATAACATGTGATTTTGTTCTTTAGATTCTTCTTAGGACAACACCTAGAAAAGATTGACTTTACAATCATCCAAAATATTATTACACTACAAGCAACCATGTAGATGGCCTAGATGATGATGAAGAAGCAAATGTTATTTTATGTGCATCAATCAAAGTCTAATTTTGATAAATGCTTCATGAATATTGTTATGATTGCAATGATCTAGCATGAGAGAGGATGAAAAATAAGTATAATGATTTAATGCCTCCATGAAAATCCAATTTATATTTTGATTTACTTGCCTCAAGTCATGTGCACATGGAACAAATGAAGTCTAAATTATTCCCTATTAAATTAAAAAGATTATTAAATTTATGTCTTTTGGGTTTTGAATTTAATGTGCTAAGGATGCACAAATGTCATATGTAAGATAGTTTGTCAGACATGTGTGGAGATGAAATAGACAAATAATTTATCTCTAAAATGAATTTTCATATTGATTATTATCATGATTCATCAATTCAAATCATAATAGATAGGAAACCAAGTGTATTCCACAAAGGATAATAAACGACATCTACCATAAAATTATTTGCATGGTCATTTGAAACACAAATCTATGTTACACCCTAATTGTAACATCTAATATACTTGAAAATTATAGACCTCATCTCAAACATAAACTACAAAAAATATAATTGACGTAACCATTGCACCTCCTCTAGTACAATTGCTAGTTATTATATTTAAAACATTCTAAATAAAACAAACCTAAACCTCAAAAATCATAAATATCAAATTCTCACCATAAAAATATAAATTACCAAAAAAAAAAAAAAACTAGATTTATATATTTATGAACTTCTTATTAAAAATTACATAGAATTAAGTTACACATCACATAGTAATCCACCATTATACTTTAGAGTATATTACAAGCTTAAATCTAAACTAAAATTCTTTATTCCCCAAGATAGGCGAGGGATTCAAATACCGTTTTTAAACAAGAGACCTTTTTTCCTAGGTAGGAATAATTCACTTCCTTCCTAACAAACAAACAAAAGACACGCATTTTTCCCAAGTATTTGACATTTATTTTGTAGAAAAATAACATTAGAGCCTCTATTTCTTGTTGTCATTGGGTCTGGCTCGCTGTTGGGATTCTGCTGTTGTTGATTTACAAAGCGCCGTTTGAGCAAAAGCAGGGAAAGGGGCTTCCTTCTACGCCTACCTTAATACGAATGAAAATGAAGGGCTCTGTAAATGGACGGCATTGATTCTCAATCTGCGTGACTATCTATCCATCATCTGGTTCATTCACCCGTTTATAGGCTTTCTCTGTCTTACGAGGTAGGGTTTTCTAAAAGTTAAAACATCTTCAAACCAAAAACAGAAAAAAAATTAAAAAATTAAAAAGACCAATCGTTCTGCTTTTTTAAATTCCAGAGAGGAGATAATTGTATATGGTCGGCTGCCATTGCTTTTGTTTACTGTAGAGATTTCATGATGTCCAGCTAGGGTTTTTTATTTTTGATCGGATACATCCGATTTTCCTTGCTTGAAAATTTCAGCAAAACCCTTGTGATCCTTGTAAATTCAGAAGAAACATTGTGCAAATTCGAAGAAGCTGTATGGAACAGGATTGACTATGGTACAAGCCTTATTGGATTCACTGTTGGTTTTACCCAGAAGTTTACTTGTAGCACTGAACGACATGGCTTCATTTCGAGGATAGAGAAAATATGGAACTAAGTTTGTCCGTAGAACAGAAAGGCTCACCTCGATCCTCTATAGAGATAATCTATTTTATTTTGTGTTGGGCAAGCTTAAGATGTATCATGTGTTCTGTTTGAATTGCCGGGAATCTGTGCCCAAGTTTCCTTGTATCACGCAATTGTGATCTGATATACCGTGTAGAAAAAGAACAAGCGGAAATTAGCATATATTTGTTGTTGTTTTTACCGCAGTTGGGACAGTTGCATAGAGTATTTACTGCAAAATCGATTTTTGAGCAGCCGATGTTTCTGACTCATTAAGCTATGTGCTTGAGGTTGGTATACAGATCAATCTTTAGAGAATATAGGTGAGGGTAACAATACATATCACTATTTTCTGCAGAGGTAATAAGTAGCCCGCAATATAGATTGGGCTGGTTAATCAGATGGCTTCAGTGTTCCATGGTTCTTGAAGTGGAGCTGCGTCTGACTGTCTTGCAATGCCTGTAAAACATAGTGAGATATTTCAATATTGTTCAGCTGGGTTTGGGCAGCAGTGGGGGTGAAACATACAGCTGAAATTTGGAGCAGTTGGATAATCTATACTATTCTAGTTCAAGGTTGAGTAAATTGAGAAATTGCACGGGGCTTGGCACTGCTGTAGTTTTTTGACATTTCCTTGGAAGCAGTTTGCTTGTGACACTGCTTCGTCAGATTGGGGGTTGTTTTTAATTGCCACATAAGAGAATTACAAGAATGAAATGTGTATTATCTGCATCCTTCCTGTTAAAAGTTTGCTGCTGTAACTTCCCATGGGTGTGCTTTAATACTTGTGCTTAAGCTGTGATATTATCTCCATTGATTTGCAGCTGTCATCTTAACTTGGTTTTTTTGTTGCTTCAATTTGACATTACCATGGATTGGTGTTTTCTTGCGGTCACCACTGGTAGTTTTCTCGACAGGAAATAATTTTGTTTTCCATTTTTGAAGGGGTTCCCGAACTGATCACATTTAGCTATACTGGAAAGAAGTTAAGAATTTTCTCTTTATGGTGTATAGTAATATTTGCTTCTGAATTGTTGAAAGCTTGGCCATTTTCGTGTACTGGGTACCGTGTCTTGCTTTCAAGCAGTTACTGTAAAATAGAGAACATTATTGATTTGCTTAAGGAGCAAGCATATCACATCAGACAGACCATTTGAAATTTATGTCCTTCAACCGGTTAAAAGATTTATTGATCTTTCTGAAAGGTAATTCTTCGGGAACATTTTTTTGAATATGTGAACATTGTCATCTCATTTTATGATGCCTTCAGTTTGCTATTTCAGATCTTTCTTAAAGCTTTTAACAATGTGTTTATGAACATTTATTTTATAGGAAATTTTTAATTTGTGGCAGAGTATCAAACTCCTCTAAAGTGTGATTGAGAATTCCAGTGCATTTATTTATACTGGAACCGTGTGGGATCTTGTTTTATTTTTTATAATGGGACACGAGGCCAACAGTCAGCCTGCAGCTTTGAAGGGATCTCTTGATTCAAGTGAAGCTGTTCCTTGTCAGTATCCTTGTTGTGGTGAAAAATAATATCGATTGATAGTGCATTTTCTAAATCAAGATAAACTGTGTTGTTGTTCCTGTGCTGCTGGTATACATAGATTTGAGATGTTTAGATTTCTTAACTGCATTTAGAAATACAAAGATCTTGTATACAAGGGATTTCCTCTTATCCTTTGCTGAACTGGAGAGTTGCAAAATACAGCCTGATGGTCTTGACCCTCAGATTCTCAGGTAAATTTCCGATATAATTTAAGGGTGATGTGACCATGATAGTTTGCAGAATTGGAAGTATCATTTAATAAATATTGGAAATCTGCAATGTCTGGGAAAGGTAGTCTGAAATTCTGTTCCGATAAGATAGAAATTTCACAAAAGTGTTTTTGGTGCAGAAATCCACCACCTGGTCTTGTTGTGGAAGGAGTCAATGCTTCATCATCTTTTTCATCAAGAGGTTTAATTCGCAGAGACAAGGATGAGTAGGTTTTACCATTAAGATCATGGATATACACCTATTTTTGGAAATTTGATGGCTTCTAGTGCTTGAATGCCAAGACAATTTAATGTATTTTTGTTTCCATGTTTTTCCCTTTTTTGAATCAGTCTTTGTTAATTTCAAACTTCTACAGGGATAGAAGTATAGAAGTTCCTGAATGGCGAAGAACTCCAGCTAATCCAGGGGGTTTGCTCTCACAAGGTACAAAACGTAGTGAGCATGGTGGTTCCTCCTTTAACAACAATTTCACTTCAAGATCAGGCCCAAGTCGGGTGGAAGCTAGCCATCCACGAAGTAACTATGATAGGGCCGGTTGGCAGGGCCTTGGATCAGGTGGAGGTCAAGGAAGATGGGAACATAGATTAATAAGCAATGACAGAGAAAGGGATCGTTCACATCATGATCGGGTTGCACTGGAACAAGGTGATTTTTCAACTTGTCTGTTTATATGAGGGAATACTCTAAAGCATTGTTTGTCACACACAATTTGAAGGAACTATGATTATTTTAAAATCCTAGATGGGCAGCATGGTTTACTATTAGAATCTTAGTTTGTTTACAATCTGTTTGTTAGAATATAGATTGAAGTGCAATTTTTTGTTAATTATGGTATTTTTTTCAGATGTTTTATTCTAGTTCCATTTTATTGCCATGTATACCAGAGATTACCCTGGAAATGCAATAATGATTTTCTGTTTCAGGAAAATCTGGGTTATATTGAATCTTGACAATATTTCTTGATTTTAAGTTACAGTTTCCAGAATAAATTGATTCTTTGCAAAGTTGAGTCATATTTTTAATCATTTTTTTACTTTGGTTTATATGAAAAAAATATGATTTGTCTTTCTTCTTTCCTTTATTGTCTATCAAATTTCTAAAGAAACCTAAGCTATTAAAATTGTATTTAACAATGAATGTGCATTGTGCATTGCATGAATTTAGAATAAAGAGATGTGAGTGCCAAACACACAGATTGTCATAGGCATAAATCAAGATGGTGCTGTTTGTGCAAGAGGGAAAGTAGAATAAAATATAAGCAAGCTTTAGCAGTTATTAACTGGCTGTGGGATTGAATGTGGTTGCTACATAGAACAGTTCTAGTAAGTTTTAGCGCAGAGAAAAAGAAGTAGTTTTGGGTAATCATAGTGCGCTTAGCTTCAGTATGTCAATTTTATTTTGGTTGAAGCTTTTTCTCCCCTTTTTGTTTGCTTGCCAAGAAAGTAACCTTTGCTTTTGGAGCATTTCCTTCTTAATGAGTTGTAGCAGATTTTACTTTTTGGCTTGAATTTTATTGGAGGTGTTGGTAAATGGAAGATTTAGTTTAGTATCATGTGTTGCATACGCAGTTTTTTATCCTGATCCCATACTTATTTGATGACTTCTAGATTTGTGTTGGAGCTGGCCAAATCTTTTTATAATCTGTCCCATGATTGTTTACACTGTAACGGATTTTAGCTTTCAAGTATTCAAGTGGCCTAGAGAGACCGTTGGTTGCTTCTGCCTCTAGTTTACACAAAGGTTTTAATCATGTGGTAGAAACATTAATATCTATCCTCATATTATCAATCATCTTCCTGGCCTGAGACATGTGAATGCAATTGGTTGTGTAACATTTCCTATACTTGCGCGACTTGGGATATAGATTCATCACTTATGGAACAATTTGGCAAGGGAATTAATTACAGTGAAAATGAAGTTTGTAAAGTTGGGCATCTCCAAATGTTTTTCTATAGAACATCACTTTTCTGTCTACAAAGGTTTTTTTCTAGCTAATCAAACAGGAATTGAACTCTGGGCCTTTAGTCCAAAAACCAACACAAAAGACAAACTTGTAGAAATTAGACATTGTAACATAAATCAATTTTTACAGTCAACTTCAAACTTCATATACAAAACTGCCCAAATGAATTATATGGGCACATGGCAAGACACACTAAATGAACAGTGGAACACCTATCCACCAGGCTTCAAAATGCAAAAATAGAACACATTACCTATCAGCTCCTTGCCATCCAACATCATGACATGCTTAGCAAACTGTGGTATGGGACATTAAAGGTCATTATGATCCTTGGAGTCACTGACTCTCCAATACTTCATTTGATCTATGTGGCTCCTTTAATTGCAAAGTTGAGACAAGGGCCATTTTCTAAGCTACCGCTACTTGGACTTGGGCATGCCAGACAGCTGTAATCTTCTTGGGTGGATGACTGTAAGTCGTCTTTTCCTTGAGGGAGATGGCAGCAACCTACCCAAAAATTTTCATGCTTGTTAGGAGGGTAGGCAAGCAACTGTGAAGGTCTAGACAGTTCAAAAACTTGGAGGTGAAAAAAATTTGGTAGGGCCAAAATTGACTAGGACTTGGGACTTAGCTAAAACCCATAAATTTGTAAAATAAACCTCACTGACATGCAAAATACTGAATTTGGAGAAACCAGGTAGTTTTTCTATTAGTTTTAAGCGAAAAAAGGAATACATTGCTCCATTGTAGCATCATGATTCATATATGATCTGATGATTGAGAAGTTGTCATCATCATTGAAAGTTACAAATTCATTAAAATATTTTACAATTGTCTCCTTTGACTAAAGCTCCTCAGTGGCAATGCCCTGGAACTGGATGGTAAAGATTCCTCCTTAGGGACTATATTATCCTCAAGCATATCATGATCATTATGTAATGAAGCTTCCTCAAACACTACCGCTTCCACTTGCACTTGTGCTTCTACTTCTGCTTCCCCCATTTTGTGGCTTCCCTTTCAAAATCAGTTATCCAAATCAATCGACATCATAGGTCTTCTTCCCCTCCACGTTTTGGACATGAACACGAAGGTTGTACTACACAAAAACAAGATCATTGAGGCACTCTTAGGTTAGCCTTTTATGCTTCTTTGTGTGAATGGCTTCAAACATGCTCCCGTTGTGGTCACACCCAAAAGCAGTACAGAGTTGGCATAGAAGATTTTCACCATAATCTTCCCACCTCAAATCTGCAAGGACATCATTTTTAACGTTGTAAGCTGAGTCACAGAATTTTCCTGATTTTGTTTAGAAAATTTGAAATCCAGCAAAATTTAAAAAGAAAACTTTAAATCTGTTTCAGTTTGCCCTAAAATTTTTATTGAAAGGGCTTACAATTTTTTTACTAAATATTTTTTAAAATAGTTTAAAAACTTGTTTTATATTAGGGTTTTTTATTTTTTCCATCAAATGAACCACATCAACCTGTCAAAACATATTGTGGGCTTAGTTGTCTTCACTGTTGGCAGTGGCGACAGTTGTGAGTTGTGGGCTTAGTGATGCTCGTTCATTTGGCTACTTACTGTGCATGCCCCGCTGCCATGATGCTGCCGTTAGATGATGTGGCCTTCACATGCCTTCATCACTCTATTATTGCATGCCCATTGGAATCGCTGAACTATCATATTCAGACTGGTTTTAGCTGTAAGGCTTATCGCCTCAGTGATTTGTGAAGGAAAATCCAAGAATTTGCAGGGGATCTTGGACAATTTCAGAGTAATCTGTTGAAGGGCAGAAATTTGGTTTATAAGGCTGTTAGGTTTAAACTTTAATGCCTGCACCCTGTTTGGCAGCGGGCTGGAAACTGTGAATCATAAAAGTTTTTTGGCATTGACTTTGTTGAGGATATGAAGTTTTGGTGGGATGAGAGTATAGACTCCATCACACAGACATGGAAGCAAATGCTCAAATGGGAGTAGAGATGCAAGTGCGCTTAGTTTTTATTTTTATTTTAATGGTTAAGCTTCTTATTGTCTTGTTTTAATTGTTAAACAAAATCAAATTTTAACAATGATAAAATCTTATATGTAGTTTTAAATTTCAAACATCTATATATAAAATTAATATAATTAAATTTGATTTTAGTTTTTAAAATCTATTTAAGTCTTAATATATTGAAATTTAACCTTAATATATTCAAGTTTTAATATTGTTTGATTTAATATATATTTGAATCTTAATATATTTTTTGATTAAGTTTTGGGGGTCTATTAAGGGGGCCCAACCCAATACAATTACAGAAATACAAACGACATTGAAACCAAAACACCTGAGTATAACAACACATGAAGGGGTGTACAGGTTCCAAGATAAACTACCAAAGCAAAATGCTAATAAAATCTAACACTAAGACTATGGATCAGATACAAAACTGCAACAACTACATAAACCTTAAAAGATTTAGTAGAGAGAATAAGGAGAAATACACATAAACTAGTAGCCACCTTAAGCACTGTGTTTGAAACTGAGGACAACCATTAGCACTGCCTCATTGCAGCTTTGAAACCCCCCATCAAGAGACACCAGCACCACTAGGGATTGAATGGCACAAATCATAAGCCTTTTTTGGAACGCCATTTCCAAAACTGGAATCACCTTGACCTGTGCTGGAATAAGCATTGCAGACTCCTCCAAACCATTAAAGAGAATGCCTTTGATTAATTCTGCATACCTCAACAAGCAAGAAAAGTGATCAGTTTCAAAACATGGAAGCAGGAAGAGTATATCAGCTCATCATATCTAGCTCTCTTTTATGCTAAGACATGGCCATGTCTTTAAATGTTGGCAGAAATCAGTTACAATGCCCATGTCACAGCTTAGGATCTGAACTTCTTCCATAAAGCTTTAACTGCATCATCCTCCAAAATGCCCCGACCTTGCATGAAACCTTGCAGTCCACTAACTGCAGGATCCATATCTACAGTGTCATTGCAGACCAACAACTCCACTATACAATTTTTCACCTCTTTGTTAATGATCACCACTCCCAATTTAGCGTGAAAGTCCTAAATTTATGCTCGAGTTAGATAAACACTAGTGTCTGCAATGCTTTCTTGCTCCAAACTGGATTTTACGAACCTTACAATAATTTCAACAATTAAAGATTTTCTTCAAGCGGTGATCAAAGAGCACTCTCTATGTAGGGGATCGCAAGATATTCCTCTTAACATGACCGTCCATAAATACCATAATGGTAACTGCACATATTGCCAGCTCCAACCAAAACTGCAAATAGAAGAAGCCAATGCACCATTCCACATATAGAACCAATGAGAAATACCCATCTTGTAATCCTTCAAACAAACATCACATTGTATTCATTATTATTCATTGTGACAAGCTATACCATTAAATCTCTTGGACATTATGCATGTTAAAAGTCACATCAAAGCTATAAGGCAATCACAAGCTAAGGTATGAGCACTCCTTGTACATGTATAATTACTGCTATGCATTGCTCCCAACACAAGCTGGTTGACCCATATCAGTGAGATTAGCTGAACCCTCTCAATGCAATATTACACTAAATACTAAAGAGGTGAAGCTAGAGAGTGGTATACCATGGCTGGCTAACAAATCTGCAACTTTATTTTGTTCATGATAACAATCCTTGTAAACGACATGTTCAAACTTTTTAACCTAGATAATCACTTTTTCTAAGAAGGGTCGAAGCTACTAGTTGGGGCAATATTGTTTTTCTAAGCATTGATAACAATTTGAGAGCTTGCTTCCACTAATATATTTTGAAAGCTAGCCATATGAGTGATATTTAAGTTTGCAAGGAGCACCTCCAATTCAACAATATTGTTCATTTTGAGACCAAGATACCTAGAATCACCCATCAAAATAGTCCTAGACACTTCTCTAATTGTACAACTAGCACCCACCAAACTTGGGTTGCTTCAGGATGCTCCATTAAAGTTAAGCTTGACACCCCTCATTAGGGCTTGCCATTTTTTATTTCTAACAATTTTCCTATGAGCTATTACCCCATGAATGAGATACATTTTAATATTTTCAAGTTTAATATATTAAAAATATTTTAACTTAGATTTTTATTTTTTATATTTAATATTATTTAATTTGATATGATTAAAATATTTATTTTAAATTTGAATTTCCGAAGACATACAAATATAAAATTAATAAATTTAATGTAATATATTAAATTTAGATTAAAACTTAATATATTTAATCTAGATTTTTAATTATTAATATGTTTAATATTTAAAATTTAATGTATTTACAATATTTTTTTTGTTAGGTAAGCTATGATCTTGGGGATCACTACCTTTTCTTTAAAACATAAAATATTACATTCTTTTCCAGCCTAAACTAGACTATAACAAAATTCCATCTCTGTCTATGGGCTTGTAAACAAAATGCCTAGAATTTACATAAGCTTATGAGCTATTGACAAGTCTATATAGTATATATGTTATTGTATTTTCCTGAATACCTAGTTATCTTCATCCTCTAAGCTATTAGTGAACAAGGAGATCATCCATTCAATTTCCATTTGATCGTTGAGACCCACAACCTGTTTCCATAAATCTACCTCTTTCTTTGACTTCTGCTTCCTTCTAGACACCAATAGTAGGTTGTTGGAAAAGATGAATGACTTCCATTGAACTATCAAAGACCCATTTTCCATGAGTGCTCCATTCCCCAAAAGCAACCTAAGTTGAGAGCTGCAACTTGAAGAATATTGTCGAGACCTCCGAGCAAGTGCTTATTGATCATCAGGTTAACCATGGTGCTCACTATATCCTTATCCTCACCCAAATCCAGTAGCATGAACATGGAAGAAATATCATAATTCACTTGATATCTATGATTTGTAATAAGGGATTCCTCCCCAAGGATCCATTGAATGGCAAATAACAAGAGGCTTGATTGTGTTTACAAAACCTTTTTAAGATGCAATTCAAAGATCATCCAATGAAATGCCGTTTGGTGGGTGTCACTGGTTAAACGGACACTTGTAACCATTTTTTTGTAATGGTGGAGAGTAGAGGATTATGTGTTATATTAGCACGTAGTTTCAATATTACTCCATTTGGCCCCTTCCTTCCCATTATGGCAATTATGTGCATGTGAAGTGGCATCTTCAAATGTTTACCATGGTGCATGTGTTGGCAGATCTCTCTCCATCTTTGCCACTGCTCAAACTATAACGTTGTCATTGTTATGTACTCCTATATTTGCTGCATTTCTCCTAGTGAGAAGTGACATTGAAGTAATCCATAGTTATTATTTATCAGTATAGGAATGCAATTCTTTCCATTAATTAACATCATTACTAATTATATGATCCTTGTCCATGTCTATGTCATTGCTTGATAAGTAGTCAACAACTCCATTAGCTTCTTTGTAAGCATGTTGGATAGTGAAGGAATTGAGAGCATCAATATAAGCGCATATGCTTGGAGAGGAATATTGTTAACTGCCCAATTCTTTGATTTTTATTTTCAGATTGAGTTGATAATGACTTGTGAAACTAAGGAGATACTCCTCACAATCCCACTAAGAGTCATCTAAGGTCATCTGCATAATATTTGTTGCCTTCTCAATGTTGCTTTTCCTCTATATGGACCAACTTTGGCTGCTAGAAAGTGCCTCTTGAACTTTCATGAGTCATCTCAAGACAATTGTGTTAGAAGTGAAATGGGTCTCTAACGACCTATTCAAAAATAAAAGTAAAATAATTAAAAACAAACTTTAAAGAAGAATTAGAATACATAATGAAATTACGAAAATGTAAAGTTTTTATATTACTTCACTTACCTTCAATAGCTCCAATTTTGAAAATGATCTGAAAACGCCTTGTAACATCTGGTGGTTGGTGATGAACATTTGGATGTCCCCAAACTCTGCATACAATTCTTTGATCCAATCAATTTTATTCCCAAGCTTTTGTAGCGTAAGATTGAGAGAGTGGACCGCACAAAGTGTCCAAAAGATGTGTGAATAGCATTCCTCAACCAACAACCTAAGAGCTCCATGATTCTTTGTGTTTTTTTTACGACTTGAACAACATTATGGTTCCCACTTCCTTAATGGCTACAATGAGGATATCAACAATAAATTGGCCATCTTTCACCTGCCCCTCACAATCCATGACTCTTAAAAACATTGCCTCGTTAGGGGACATTGCAATGACATTGATCAAGGGCTGATTTTTAGCATCTCTCCACCCATAAAAAATAATGGACACCCTTGTCTCATCCCTTGAATCCCTTATGGGTATCAATGAATCTTTTACGAGCTTGACCTCTTTTTCCAATAAGGTGCCACACACCTCATAACTTGGGCCCTTGTACTCTTTTGGAGCTTCACTAATTTTTTTCAACATTTCTTGCCAATATGGTGAGTGAACAATATTGAAAGCCAACCCATTTGTATAAATACATCTTGCTATGTGTTCATTGGCAATGTCTCGAGGCTTGTTTTGAAACATAGTTTCTTAAGGTTCCTTTGGTCTTTTGTTTGTAATGGCTTCTTCACTTTCAAGAGTGGCAAAAAATGGGTGGCTATCTACCTCAACATTGTGATTAGATGGGGGCATTAGGGGCTTCATTCCCTTTGATCTTTTTTTTGCTAAGGGGTGATTTGATCTACGACTTGCTAGTTCATTTGCTTGCTCTTGCTTCATAATATATGCTATCACTTGCTCCAATGACATAGGTACACCATTCTTACCAAGGCAAACTTTGATGCGTTGTCCAAGTATTTCACACAAATAGGCTTTCACCCGACTATATGAACTTGAATATTTAACATCACATCCTTGCAAATCCAAATATAACCCCCACCATTTGGAATCGGTTGTATCATATCAATATACTTCCATAGTGGAGAACTTGGATCTGCTTTGAATTTAGGTTGAGATATGGAGCTAGAATTAGTTACCATTGTGATTCCTATGGCAAGAAATTTTATAAACAACACATTCAAAACAGAAAAAAATTGAAAACAAAAAATAGATATAGAAAATGTAGCTCTTTTGATACATTCATAGAAGAATGAAAGAAACTTAGAAAAACAAAGCAAAGAGTTTGTTTCATACTTGTCAACAAAAATGGAGGAAAAAAAATGAAAAAATGTTTACCTCTTTGCAAAAATATTCTTCTATGATCTTCTTGGCAGCCAATGGACACTTGTAAATATGTAGGAACGCCAATGCAATCATTGTAGAACCTTCAAAGATCAATCTTCAACTTCCCTTGTTGATTCAACAAACAAAAATGAATGTTCAGCTTCTTGGAATGACATTTGTTTTTTGCAATAGAAATGAGCTAAGATGAACTTGTTTTGGTGTTTGATATGTTTTAGAAGTGACTTTTAGGGTTTCAAATTCGTTTGAGGGTGCCTAGATCAAAGTTGAAGCAAAAAAAAAAACGTGTAGGGAATAATGGGTTCACCTTGGGTTTGCTCAGGTTCCCCCAGGTTTGTCTCGAATTTGCTTGGGTTTGTTCTAGCTGAACCAAAAGTGTCTGTGTAGGATCTTGTCCAAATCCGCAAGTGGACCGGACTGACAGACACAAGCCATAGATCTTGAGATTCATACCTTGACCCCTGCTACTTATTTTTGTGCACGGAAAATGCATCCCCATCTTGGAGACACACATGATGACATCTTCAGACATCAGGAGATCACAGATGATCTTTCCTAGAGTCCTATACATTTCCCAGAAGCTTCCCTTCAAAATTGGGCTGATAATTAGTTGACAAGAGCTTAAAGAACTCAAGAAACTTTCTAGGAATTCATTAATTTTTGTACAAAAATGGATAATTTGACCTGCCTAGATTGACTGTTCTAACATGCTTAATTATGACAGGGAAGATCATAAATCATAAGACTTTGAGAGTCATACCCTGACCCCTGGTACTTCTCTCTTGATTCAGATTACAAAAATGCTTCCCTGTCTCAGAGACACACATGGGGATGTGTCCAAATGTTGAGAGGTTTCAGATGGTGTTTCTTAGCCTCTTGATACATCCAATAGGAGCGTACCATTAAAGTCAGTTAACTTCCTATAGAAGATATATCATTTAAGTTAGTAATTACATTGATCTTTTCCTCAAGGGCTGATAACTCATTTCTTAGATATATCATGCAAAAGAGCTAAAGCAAAGCACTACTATGTTGGTATGTGGCAATTGATCATGTTGGTATTAATATTTTGGCGACTTTGGCAGTTGTGTTTTCCCTGCGAATTAATTTATGGGGGACTGCGGGGGAGCAGAGCTCCTCCTGCGGAGTTCGGAGGACTCCATCCCTCTGACAGGGGCCCGGCGCAGAGCCCAAGCTGGGGGTTTGGGGGCAATGCCTCAGAAGCAAAAGTTGACTATATTACAATAAAGGATTTTCTTATTGTTTTCGGCTGCAAAACTGTTTTATAACTGCAAAAAACAAGTTGTTTCCTGGGCGTATACAAAAGGTCACGAGTCTTGGCATGAGTGTTTGAAGGAATACACAGTAGTAGGTTGTGCTGTGGATTGTTGCGTGGTTTGAATGTGTATGAGCACGTAGCAAGAGGTTATGTTGCAAGGAAGAAATAAATTCTGTAACTCTGTATTTTTGCTAGATAATAAAATATATTGGACAGCTGTTTCTGTGGATGTAGTTCACATTGGGTGTACCACGTTAAAATTTCTGTGTTTTGTGTAATCAGTTTTTTTTTTTCGTTTCCGTTATCTGCATTATAATTGTTAATTTAATTGCTCCAGCTTGCCTGTAAATCCTAACATACTAGACCTGTAGTTAGGTACTAGGAAGAAGATAAAACAATAACATTATTAACATGGCTTAGGATGTTTATGTGCTCTGAAGTTCTGTCAATTGGTTGAATGGGAAAGACAGTATCCATGGCAGTAGCTTGTGCCAATAAACTACATGCTATATGTGTAACATTAACGTTGAAATTTCTATATAGTGTGTGTTTTTTGTTATCTCCAATTACCTTGGTACCATGTATTTTTAAATAACAGCTTCCCCATTACAATTCCCATCTCCTGTACCAGATATGTGTCCTCTCCAAGTGATTGCAGTGTAAATGAATTAAGAATGGTATGGACTACTAATAACCACTGACAACTTCTGATACATCTGAACCATTTCTTTTGAATTTCAAGCTTTTATTGTATTTTGCTTCTCCATTGACTTTCCTTCATTATCATGCTATTCCACTATTTATGTTTCATCACTTCCAAAATAAAGAGTTTACAGTTTTATCTCTCTAATTTTTGCTGTTAACACTAAATTCCTGCTTTGGTTTTGCTTGTGATTGAAAATTTGTTTTTTTAATTTTTCTGAGCACCAGGCGGAGTACATATGTTATCATTGTAGCCTCTCTAACCATGCGTTTGAATGCTAGTTTTCTTTAGTTGATGTCTGGATGGGGAGGTCCTGCCCTCTCTTTAGGGCATGCAGAGGCGAAACAATGTCATTTTCATCATTTTCTTTAATCAAAATGAACAGGAGAATGCCTCAAGAAACTAGGGTCATGCAGCTTAATTAAATTGGCGATCCCTTAAAGGCAATAATCATGAGAAAAAAAGATAGGTGACCAAGGAGCTATGTTTGCCCCTGATTTTCACTAGGTCAAATGAAAATAAATTGATCTTTGATCCTGAACTTGTGATTTGTATATTTTGATATTTATTCTTTGTATAATTTATGTGGTCTGTGGAGTATGCCATTGGTAGTAGTTTAATATAATGATGTCTGAAGTGTTGATTTCTCTAGTATGGTGTTGCTAGCTAAGCAGCTAAAGTGAATGCCAGGGGAGAACTTTATTATAAATATGTCAGATATGTCTGCCAGATGGTGTTAATGTGAGATCGAAAATTTCATTGGTTTAAGCCTTAAGGTTCCATGTTTCAATTGTGACTGTGACTCAATTGCACAAATTTCAGCAGTTCTTAAACATTAATAGATACAGACCTCTATTAAATAAATATTGCTTGCATTGTCTGGATGCTATGGGGTTTGTGGAGAATGGAATGGTGTGATAAAATGGAAGAAATTGGGATCTTGAAGTTTAAATTTGGGATGCAGATCCTGGAAGGCCATCTCATGGCAGCAACCATCTCACCTGGCAAGGAGGGACTCCTCCAGAACATGATGGCCTTTTAGGAAGTGGGTCAGATCTAAGGTCATCAAGGTCCTCAGGGGGACCTATACTCTCAAATGCACGGGGACAGGACCGGCATCATGCTAGTGGAAGGCCAAATCATGCAAGTGATACATATCAGCCACTTCGTTCATCTAAGGTGCGTGCCAGGTGATTTTTAGCTGTTTTGCAAGATTCTTTGAAGAAAGTGGCATATTTATAGCCATTGTCATTTTTCCAGACAGGGACTCTTTCACGAGCAGAGATCAGGGATATATACAATGATGAAACTTTTGGTAGTGAGGACATTTCCAATAATGAAAGGATAGAAGAGGAGAGAAGAAGAAGAGGTATGCTACAATTTTTTTGATAGTGTAGGTAGGTCCTTGGGAGTTTAGCAAACTTCTTCAGCAAAAGAAATGGTTATGAGATCTCAAGTTTTTCCCATATTTTAATTTTATATTGTTTTTGTAATTTTCTGACTTAGTGATGAAATATTGAGCTTTTCACATCCCACTAATTTTTTTTTATTCTCATTTGAAGATTCCTTTGAGTTAATGAGGAAAGAACAACATAAGTTGCTTCAGGAAAAACAAAAACAAAATCTTCTGAAACCAGGTCAACAATTAGGGTGGGAATTAACAGTGGCTAAAGATCACAAGAAAGATGAAAAATGTCTTGTGGAAGATGGTGAGAAATTAGAAGATCAACCAGCTGATCTTCCTCTTCCAGATTACTCCATTTCTTCTTCATCCATCAAATCCAATTTATCTGGAGTGTCAACACTAGCATCAAGGCCTCTGGTACCTCCAGGATTTGCAAAAGTATTACTTGAAAAGCAGACCTCTTTGAAAACTGGAAACAAAGAATTGCCAGAGGTAACTACTATTACACTCATTTGTTTCAACTCGATCTTTTTCTCTTCAAAGTTCATGTGGAAATGTCTGTAAAAATTGTCAAATTGTTATAGCTCTATTAGCAATGAATGAGGGATACCATAATATTCATTTCTGCAGTTTCTTCTGTTGATTAGAATATATTAATGTTCAATGTTGCGAGAACATTATTCATTGTTCTGCTAGAAATAAATGAGTTTTATTCTTTCTGCGCTATATTATTCAATTCGGCAGTTTTTGGATTTGATTGGAGGATATGCAGTGTTTAATCTTGTGAAGACATTTTCCAGGATTTCTCTGAAATGGGAAAAAACAATGTTGATACTACCAAATCTGACCCTTGTTTGGAAGGTAAGCAACATCAATTGGAAGAAAGCAAACCAATTACATCAGATGTGAGCATGAATAAGCAGGAGCTTCAGGTAACTGGCCAGGAAACCCCTGAGGCAATTGATGTTGTTGGAAATGTTAATGGTCTCCTGGGTCTAGATAGTGCTGATTCTTTACAATCCATTCGGGGCTTGGATACTGTTTCTTATTCACTGAAAGATGATCAAATCGTTAGCCTACCTGAAATTGAGCACAATAGTTGGAATATAGGACTGGATATTATAGATATGAAGAAAGCAGGAGAGCCTGAGTTGGGAAGAAATACCAGTAAAGAAAAATCTGAGTCAATTCTGGACAAGCTGTTTGCAAAGACAACTTCTGATTTTGATAAAGCAGATATTTCCATTCCAGAAAAGGTTGGTATTGTTAAATTCTATTATTTCTGTGAATGATGAATATTGGCTTTTTGGATAGAATTGTTGAGGTGATTGTTTGCCTACTAGAATTATCAGTAGGAAAGATTAATCTGTGATATCATTTAGATAATGAATTACTTAATCATTGTGGTTGATTTGTCAAGCTTTTGCAATTCTTTTTTTTTTTCATTTGATATCTCCTGATGATTTAACGGTGGGATTAGAAGAAATCATATTATTACCTCTCATTTTGTTTGTTTAATGTTTGTATTTTTGATATCAACTTGAAGGACTCTTTTCTCACTAAAGCCCTGTCTCCAAAATTTCTAATTTTTACATATAAAAATATTGATTGAACAAATAAACAAATATTAACATTAATACACAAAACATCTATCTGGATGCAAGCCTGTTCAATTCTCTTTACCATACTACACATGCATACAGATAGATGTTCTGAAAATGGAAGCCTGTGGAAATAATTTAAAAATCTGAATGTAACATATATGTATAACAAAAAAATAGTGACATATCTATGCAAGCGGGTGTATGTTACAGGCACTTGTTTTAAAATGCTATCCAAATCTGATTCATGCAATTTTTTTACTCTTTATCTACCCATGTTATTGTTTTTGTTTAGAAAATACCATCGAGCATACAGATTTATTTCTATTGATTGATATTGGCAATTAAACACAAATTTAGTGAAATTATTTCTTATTCCTGTTTCTTTTAAGAAAACATTTGACAAGCTTATGGGCTTGTATTAATATGGTGTAGAGTAAGTTTGGATCTCGTTCTTAAAATTTGTAATTGTGGGTCATGCTTGACTATACCCTATAGTTAACACACAACATTCTCGCCACATGTTCTTTGGAGTAGTGGAACATTTTATTGTCACAAGGGAGATTTGAACCCATGTCAGGCTCCTACCAATGCCCCCTGCCACCATCACACTGCAACCCCTTGGAATAGGTTTGCTCTTTTTACTATTGACACATGACGTGCTTAAGTCTTGTGTAGTCTTCTAGAAATTTATCATCATATGCTAATTTTTTTTTCATATATGTTTGGCCTAATTAGGGGCTTTATGGGATACCCTAATTTAAATGTTCCTATATATACTAGTAGAAGTTTATTTGCAAGGATCATTGTGGGGTTTTTGTTGAACCATTATACCAGGAGAGTACCTTTGTTCATTTCTCTTTGTCTTCGTTCATGGGGTTTACTCATATTGAATGGGTTTTGTGCTAGGTGTGCTTAGGTACTCCTAGGGCATACATATCTTGGGCTTGTGCATTTGACCCAAATATGTTTGAGATGTACCTAGGCCAAATGTGTTGCAAGTATGTGTAGTTGGTGTTGTCATTGATGCAACAAGCTTTGGTGTTGTCATTGGTGTCAATTGTATGAGCAGGAGGCTGTTCAACAAGAGTATGTGTAGTTGAGTTGATGTTGTCTTTGATGATGCGTTGATTAGTTGCATTATGTTGTCATTAGTAAGCTATTGGTGTCAACCTCTAGTGTTGCTTTGATATGCTTCTGTCTATGGATGTATGGTTGAGTTGCTATATTGCAGTTGGCCTGGTGGTGATGAGGAAGTGCTAAAGATGTTGAGGATGTGTCTCTGGTGCTTGGTTTCCAAGTGCTTTGAGAAAATTTGAATAATAAGATGTTGAGGATGTGTCTGTGGTGTTCTGGTATACAGAGTTGTGTTCTAGTTTGGCTCCGCATTTATTCTAAGATCTGCTTGTGTGGTTTGGATATGTTGATTAGAGGTGTTGCATCCAAACTTTGGTGTGCTAGATCATTGTGCAAAGGAAGTTGTGTTCACCAGTGTGTGAACTATGCATTGCAGACATGTCTGAGAGAAATGGTTTTGCTTCATATTTCTCTGCAAAGTGGTTTTAGGTCTTGCAGATCTGGAAGGGTGTTGATAATGTTTGTGTCTTTCTTCAGTTAAAGTTGTTTGAGGTTTGGTGCTTCAAAAGTTGGTTTCTTGAGTTATAGTGTATGGCAAAGTTATTTGAATGTATTGGGTGTGTACATTTTTTAGATGAAAGTTGTTGCTTAATTTGTTGGATTTCAAGATGTTTGTGGAATATTTTAGATTGTGTTCAAGCGTGGTGTGTGGTCCTCGAGTCATCTTTCGATTTGAGGAAGTGTGTACTTAAATGTTAATGGTGTTAACACAGGTTCGATTGACCTTGGGTGTCTACACTATGTGGAGTTGCTTCGGTGTGAGGAAACGTGGTGTGGCGTGTATGAGTGGATTTAGGTCCGAATTAAGGTGTATTGTGGTCTGCCTTTATTCCTTTCCACCGTGAGAATGTTTTGGTGCCGACCTAATTTGAATTTGCACGGTTGAGGTGCATAGTCGACCTTGGAGAATGTTTTCATGGTTGAAGATGGTATAAATATGTGTTGAGTTGTTGAGGGATGATAAGATAGATGTGTGTGATGCGAATGATGCAAATTGCAGAGTAGTAAGGTGCAAATGTATGAAGTGCAGTGCAAGCTTTCATGTGTTAGATTACTAGATACGGTGAGTAGAAAGTGTCTACAATCTTCAATAAGACTGTGAAGGTGTTAGTGATGCTATGGTGGACTTTTCTGTTGCATTGAGATGGATTTCTCATTTGTAACACTCTTCTCTATCTTCTTTTCTATTCTGGCAGTGAGCCTTTCTTTCTTTTGGGCAATGAGCCCTTTGTAATTGGTGTTGATATTACATTGTATTGTGAGCTAATCCTCACCGTGGTTTTCCCGTTCTTGAGTTTTGCATGTAAATCTGGTGTTTCTTTGTGCATGGTGTTGATTTGCTTTTGTTTATGTTATCTGCTTTCATGATAAATCATTCTAGTAGATTAAGGGTTAATTGAATTATTGTGGATCTGAATGTTTGTGAGGGTTTTGAAGTTTTATAAGGTACAACTGATTCACCCCACCCTCTCAGTTGTCTTGTGCATTCAACAAAATGCACAGGCTTGTGAAGTGCCCTAATTGAACTTGGGTGCAAAAAAAGTTAAAAAAATGCATTTAAAAGATTTTCATGAACAAAAAATTTCACTTTTTAAATCACACTTAATAATTTTTCTTTTCATAAATGTTTTTGAGTTTGTGAGTCATTACTATTTTGTGGGAAAAGGTGAAGCAAAAATAAAAACAAGAAAAATGACGTTAATCCTTTTCTTTCAATTGCACTGATTTTATTTCCAGAAATATATCGTTTGTAATTTAGTTTATTTATATTTATATCGTAAGTATAATGTCATTCAATTTATTTATTTGTATTGAGATATAGTAAAAATAAAATGTAAACAATGATGACGATATCCATATATATATTTGATCAAGTAGTGAGGGTTCTATTTGGGCCCTTAGTTGTGAAAACTAAAAAAGTGAAACATTACAAAGATGCAAAAAGCCAAAGACAAATAACCATTAACCAACCATACCACCAAAGCTCGTGCATGAGTAGACACCACCAAGATGTTGAAGAAACACAAGGAACACAAAAGCTTCTTGAATCTAAATTAGAAACCTTTGCATAGGGAGAAGCAACTTGAAGCATTGAAGCATAGGAAGAAACAAGACTCAAAGGAGTGGGAAAAGAATTCCCACCTAGGATGGCCAAGAGCTGCTTAGCCTACCTAGAAACCTTAGGTGGAACTTTACCCATATTTGAAGGGAAGACAAGCACCACAAGATCTTAAGAAGAAAGAGGGATTGAAGGAGAAATGCATCCACCTAGAAAATCTAGATTTGAAGAGGAAAATGCCATAGAGGTGTCTTGCTCATAAGCCAAGGAATTCTTAATAGAGGAAGCATGAGGAGAAACAAGAGAAGGTAAATTCACGAAAACCATTTAATGCTAAGGACCAACCTTGTTCAATCAAGATGTCTCATTAATAAACATGAATCATTTTTGCAATCAAGCCTACACAAAGCATGGTTTACATCTAAAGATAATTCATTCATAATCTAGTTGTTGCTTCCAAACACTAAACCCAACTTGAGCTAAATTTCTTCAGGAAAACCCCTTAAAAATTCCATCTCAATAAGAAAGCAAGTGAAAGTGGGATGAGAATGTGGTAAAGTTTCCAAAGGAATTGAAATGAGATTCTCCTAGGAGTTACCAACAACCTTCAAGCTAGAAGTGTGCCAAAACTGTAGGGGAAGATTGGGCAAATGCACCTTGACAGGGCTTGTAGAGAAAGAACTAGAAGTTTGGTCAAAATTTGGGAACCAATGCTTCACACAAAGAGGAGCAACACCTCAAACCCATGGACCATTCTTCATAATCAAATTTTGATCTACCTCATTGCTATAGACATCAATTAAAAAACCTTTTGCGCGTGGTTATTAAACAACTAAGTCTAAAGAAGAAAATATTTCCAATTCTTTGAAATCTAGTCATGTAGATCCACAAGGCTTAGGCAAAAATGTGAAATCAACAAATAACTTCAAGATTTGAATAATGCTCCACTTCCTCTAAAACATTAGAGCCCAACTTGAGTAAAGAGAATCACTTTGATTTAGGAACAAAATAAAGGACCCTAGAATGACAGGAGCTAGAAGAAATAGGATCGACTTTAGGTCCATTCACTTGCTAGACTAAATTGGGGTTGATATCACTCAACATAGATTGCTTGAACAAAACCCTTGTAGCCTTCATCTCCAATAGACAACGATGGCACGTTAGTAGAAGTGAGCCAAGACAAGAAAAGTGATAGTTTATGCTCAACAACTATGTGATCAACTCCTCCTATGGAGGACAAAATAATAGAAGAGGGGGAAGAGTGAGTGCCAAAGTGTGGGCAAAAGATGGAAGCACTAGTAGCCAATCCAATGAACCCCAACATTATCCAATCAAAAGCCAACTTTGTTATTAAATATTATTAACTATATTTATACAATTGATATATCAGCGAGAAGAATAGAAAAAATAAAAAGAAAATATATAATTTATATAATATATTAAGAATATTAAATATATAAACTATATCTTTATAATATATTAATTAATTAATGATATTTTATATATTTATTAATTACTTATTAATTGTTAATTTTTTTCACTAGTAAACTAGGTTTAGGAGGCACCTAGGGGCTGCAAAAAAGTGTCAAAGTGTGTGATTCTTGTAATCTATGGTTTATTAGATCCAATTAGTTTTCTAAGCTTTATCTCTTGTGCTATTTAACAAACAATGTTTTTTATACCCTAAACACATTATCTCATGATAGAGGATCAGTGAATCATCAGTTGTGTACTTTTGCATTGTACTTTCATCTTCTTCTTCACCTCTTCCAATCTTTTGCTTTGAGGGAGATGAATCCTAATCCTCCAAAAAGTACTTGGATTCATTCCACCAATCTTAGAGGCTATCTTCCCTATACTCTCCATAGTAGGAGTTTGCTTGCCCATGTCAAGCCTACTTTGACATTTTCTTAGAGGATGAGACGATACATGAATCCATCGTAGGAGAGGGAAGAGTCAAAATAGAGTCCTTATAAGTCCCTTACCCCTTAGTATCACTCTCACATCCCTTTGTTGGGGAAGCTTTTATAGTCGCCAAAGCCAAATCAGAAGTTTGAGCTACCTTGATTCTAGAAGAACTTAGTACATAGTTCTCAAAAGGAACATTCATAACAATGGTATGATAATGAACTTTAACACCCTCTCACCAATTGGGTATGTTCAAATATGCCATTGATTTGGATTATTTCTTGAGACATTAGGAAGTGAGATGATTAGTAGAGTAGCAATACCTGCACTTGAAAGCAATTGTCAACTAGTTCTCTCCATCTTTGATCTCCTACCAGCAAGTAAATTTTTGTAGGCAAGTCCTTGGTTAAGTCTATCTCAACTTAGATGTGGCATAAGTGGAATTAGAATATTTGGAAGTCACTTTTGACATGTGAATATTTTTGAGTTTGTTGCCAATAGCCTCAAAACACTTTCCCAAAATTTATTGATAGGTAAGGTAGTCTCACATGTAAGAATATAGAGTAAAACAAATCTGAGTGGAGGTTGAAGGTAGGGATATAGGGCTTGATAAAGAGAAACTACCCTAAAATTCCCATAGATCAGCCTGTAAGACAAATTCCTTATCTATTATAGAATCAAATTCCAAAATGAAAAAATGCCTTGGACATAGGGGAAGACAAAAATTTCTCCTTCCAAGTACTTCCTCCACTATCTATGATCCATGCATGTAAGTTGCATAGTTTTGGCCATAGTTTCAAAAATTAACAAATCACTACATGAACTGTTAGGTGATCTTCTCTCTCGGTCAACTCTTAATCTATTTTAATATTTGGGGAATGAGCAGAAGCACAAGCATCCATGGGAACCCTAGCCTCACGTGTGAGGGAGTGCAGATGATTTGGAGTTTGTAGGGGTCATTGTATGCCGAACAAAATCAGAAGAAAAAGGAGAATTTGGCCCTAGACCGGTAGTGTAGGGATCACCAAAGACAACATCTCAAGCTATTGCCAACCCGTGACTACTTAATCCATTCGTAGAGGATCCTTGATTGTGCATAGAAGAATGTTCAATGGTTGAAATCCTTGGAGGGGATCCAATATTTCTTGAGGGCAATGCAGCATTTGGTGTGACTTGTGCAAAAAAATCATAAAGAGTGGGACACATGTTTAGGAGGGAGCCATTTTTTTTAATTTACTTATCATTAATTTATTTTATATCAATAAATTAAATATATTGTTATTATGATTTTTTTGTTGGCAAAAAATAGAAATTTATTAAAAGAAAAGAAACATTTTACATCATCGAGACTTCCAAATGGCAAGAGTCTTTATTAAGGCAAGAAGAGGTGAAACCCAAGAGGTTTGCCATTGTCTTGCTTCCAATAGCAACCATAATAGATCATATGACTACCATACTCTTTGGGAGAGTGAATTCTCTTATCCTCCCTACCAGGAAAATGGAGAAGCCAAATCCAACCTAAAGAAATAACAAAGTTATGAGGCCAGTAGAAAAAATTCAAGAGAAACATCTAGGAAAAAGAAAACACAAGCACCTTCATCCAAAGGAGAAGCTGCCGAAGTCAATTTTCAGTGCTTCCTTGTAAGATCTGTGATAGGCTTTATTGCATGCATAGGCAGAATTTATGAAACAATTATTTTCCAAACAAGGAGATCTAGATTATTACTTTAATAACTAAAAGTCCTTCTCAAGTACAAAGAAACATCTGCGCATAAAATTGAATAGAAATAAAAGCAAATATGCATGTGGAGAAGGCCTTTAAAGATAGAAAAATCTTCAAAGAAAACTTTGAAACTACTTTTTTTTCTTTTAGGATACTTATGATAGATTTACATAAACATTTTCACTTTGGAGCAATTACATTGTGATTTCCCATCTACAGAAAATTTCACAATAGTCTTCTCGTTCTCTAGCTACTGTCCTCTTGCTTTGATATAAATATTTAAGGATGATTTTGACAATGATTTCTCTGCTGTTCCCTAGTTCAGTAATGGAATATGCACCATTTTTTGTTACTTATGCAAGCCTTTTGTCTCCCCGTGTAATTATGTCACTTATGGGTCATTCTGACTGGTGCGTCCTATTACTTTCAATTTCCTGGCTTAAGAGTGATTGCCATTCTGAAAAACAGCTGATGGACTTAGTCAATTTTAGATCTTTGACTCAGTTTTCCTTGATTTCAATGAGGTGTATCCACCTAAATCTGAGCCATACTTCATCATTTTGACCTTTGAAAATGTTGGATTTATTACATCTTTTATATAGCATAGATAATAAATAAATAATGTTAATTTTATGATAGTAAATAAATATATCGATAGTCAGTTTGTTGGGAGTTATTCCTGTAAGTAGGTTGGTTAGTTTGATATGGGAAATGTAAGGCTATATTAGCCAATGCAAAGCAATGCAAAAATCAACCAGATTGAATATAATGTAATCTGCAATTTCAATTTTGTTTGCTCTATTCTATTCAATTGAAGAACCTTTAAATTCAACAGTTGTACCTTCAGGGCTTTGTGGGGTGTTGGCCCTATGCCATGAGTGTGCAAGGGACTGAAGAGAAAAAAGGATGTCATGGTTGGGGATGGTGTGCACATAAGATGCCTCTGTTTGAGCTGCCTCATGGTTGAACTCTGCATTCTCTGTTCCCACTGGAATCCCTTCTAATCACCAAAGTCTTAAGTAGGAACCCTCCTTTAAGGAAAACCATGAGTGTCATCTTTGGCATGTTTGACTTTCTTTTGTCTCCCATTTTCTCGATCAAGGCCTATATCTTAATGTGCTTAGATCAGCTTGGGTTTAGACATGGCTTTCTTTCTTTTTATGTTTGCGTGTGTCTTGTGTGTGTGCAAGTTGGGTAAAATGTTAAGCGTTATCCACTTGCTAAGGTTCCTCTTCAAAGTAATGTTGTGTCTGGTTTTTCTTTACTTGTTGCTTTGTGCTTTGCATATCATCTTTTTGTTGCATCTTCTCTTTATAGGTTTCATTTTGATATTTAATCCTTGGTGGAGATTGATTTCGTTGCATTCAAAAGTGTTAGTATGCATCATGGTATCATAATCATAACATGTGCATCATAATCATATATCATAACTAATAAATCATCCATTCATCATATATATGCATGTCATCATCATCATCATTGAAACATATAGCTAATCCTTCTCGTCATGAGTTCGACCATAAAATTACTTTTAGTTTTTCGGGCCGATACCCTGAGGGGGCATCATATCTCCATCCCATGGTCCATTGGGGCATGTTGGGGCATATCCCACAATTCATCATAGCAGAGGATGCAACATTGTGCTGTCATTTTGGATGTCAACAATGAGAATTAAGAGTTTGTATTCATTACCTAGGATCCTTGGTAGAAATGAAATAAGAGAAGAATTTTGTGATATTTTTTGAAACTCTATGATTGATTGGTTACAAAATGTGAAAATCTCAAAAGTGGGCTAAAAGGATATAAAATCATTTTAGAAAAGAGCATTGCATTTAAGGTCATAGATGCATGTCATGCCTCTAATCCTTATCTGAATAAATGGAAAGCTCACTTTCCTGCTTTGAATCAAAGAGATATCCATGGAATTGTGTGAAGGTTGGGCCAACCAAATCAGTTCTTTGCAGATGTGGTTGGTGCCAAAAAGGAAATTGATCTTTAGATTTATGCTTCCTTTACTTGGTTTCAAACTATACTGTTGCAAGACGTCATTTTGTTTCTTCTCTCTGAGGATGAAAGAAAACTTATCTTAAATTATGGACCTTGCAAATTTCCAACTCTTGGTTATGTTGTTGAGAGTTATTGGGATAACTCATTCTTTAAATTAAAGACAGAAACATATTTGGTTCAAGTTTTGCAACTTATGTTAAGATCAGAGTAGTGCAGCAGAAGTTGAATTGTGAAATGGTTCTTCATAAAGAAGAACCCCTGGGAATGTTAGAAGTTGCAGGGAGAGAACAATTGTAGAATTGGATATGACTCAAAGGGTTTTGCAAGGCAATATGGATAGTCAAGCAAAGTTGTTGGAGGACTAGAAAGACATAGTTGTTAAGGAACCACATCAACCAGACTTAGCAACTAATAGACAGTTAATGAAGTACACTACATCATTAGAAACATTCATAATATTCCAAGATTTATTTGGAATCTTGGTAACTCCAAAAAAAAAAGGAGATTCAGTCAAGTGGAGAAGAAATTCTTTAGCATCCTAGTTGTGATTACTCGAGATCATGCGATCTTGGGAAGGGTGGACTGTAATGCTCCCTCCTTGAATAGAATTTTTATTTGCTGCAGTAGTTCTTTTCTTTCTCCTGCAATTCCCTCAAGGAAGGATAATAAAGGGAGTGCTTAAGGGAGAATGATTAATATAATAAAAAATTAAAATTTAATAAAGTTTAATTTAAATGAAAAGCCAAGAGACATATGAAAGGTTATGGCTATTGAAGCAAAAGGTGTATACTAGGAAGATAAATCAAGGAAATGAAGGAAATTTTGAGCAGAGATAATTATTTATTTTTCCTTCATGGAATATGAATCAATGATTCAGCAATCTTGAGGAAGAAACCTGTAATATAAGAGCCCAATTTTTTCCCACTTGCTGATTGTGTTTTTTTTGAGATGTTTTGCATAGAGTTTTCATGCACCAATCAAGCATAGAATTTGCATAAAGTATATATTGCAGAGAACATAAAATAGGAGCAAATGCACTAAGAAAGATAAATTTTCAGAGCTTCCAATAATCAGCTCTTAATGACAGAAAATTACTATTCATTACAACTCAGTTTCAAACTCAGAATACAAGTAATTTCAGATTTGAAATAAGCTCCTTAACACAGATTGTAACTTCTTCATTGCCACGTCCAACACACATGGAAAGGGGCTTCAAACTCGATGCAATGCTGAGCCAATGACGTCCTCTAAATAGCTCCCAAAAGACTGAAACTCCCTGACAAATATGCTGACCAGAATAGAGATAAACACCCAGAATAAGGCGCTTACAGCAGAGGGGCGATCTGGCCTAATAAATCCAAGGCTTCCTCGAAAAATGCAAAATAATACTTGTTGATGGCACCAAGGGAAGAGCTTCCCATGGAACCAATACCCATATTGATAACCTAATCCATTTCAGAGATTTGAACAAATATTCATGTTCAGGTCCAGATATTGAAGTGCCCAGAAAATGATATAAAATACACCAAAACTCCTAGAAATCCATGCCCAACTGAAAGGATGCAATCTCAAGCCAAAATCCAAACTGCAACTCATCAAAAATGCTGAAATATCCTCATCTCTAATGACTGAAATCTACGCTCCGTTGTGATTTCTGGGTGAAACTCCTCCTCCAGTGGCTAGGGCAGGTCTTGCACTACCGAAACTAGTCCAAGATGTCAAGGGTTTTCGTCCTCAACACTCACTTTCAGACCTCTTGGCGAAAAACCAGCAGCATCTCCTTATGCAACCAAATACATCCATATCAAATGAGGCTTCAAAATGAACATAAAAAACTCAATGACAAAGTAGGGTGACTTCAAGTCTAAAACCCTAAACCCTCTTCAAAACCACACCTCATGTAAAAAGCCTTATGATTTTATTTTAATTTTTGCCTTCAACCTTTGCCTAGGCATCCATCTCCTATCTAGCATTCAGAAACGTTTCTGTTGCTTTAAAAACAACTTTAAGTCATTACCTTAGTTGCCCTTAGTACCTTTTTATGTCCCCTTTTCCCTCAACTTAAAAATATAAAGTCACTTTATATTTAATCCAATTTCGAAGGGAAAACAAATATTAAAACATTTCAACCTTAGCAACTAATGCCAAAACTGAGAATATGCTGCTGAGATAACCCTAACCAAGTCTAGCTTACCCAAAATAGACTTATTTTAGAAAGTACTAAAAATAGTAAGTAGTACCCAAGACTCAAGCTGGAGAGATATTGATATGCTCAAAAGGGCTCCCTGAAGACTGAAGCTCAGTACTGAACCCACTGCAAAAAATAGAAAGTACTCCAAAATACTGAAAACCCAACACCAAAAACCAGAACTGAGTTTCCTTACCAGAACCATTTAGCCTACAAGAACTCTCGAATAGGCTAAAGGTCGAGTGCACTGCTTAGAGGCTAGGAGGGGACATTACAAAACCCGTCATAGATCAGAAATTCAAGGATGAAAACCCTTAATTTCTTCGTCAAGTTAGTGGACGAAAACCCCTAACTTCAACAAGAATATTTCAAGACATTTGTACAAATAAAATAGCTGCAAATTGCAAGAAGATTACAGCAGATATTCAAAAAGAAGGTTGCATTTTTGAGAATTATATTATTAAATTTTATATCTGAAATATATATAAAAAATATAGTTTAAGGATAAATTAATATTTGTAATTAATTATGCACTTCTTATTGTGAGTGTGGGATATTTATTTAAAGAAAAAATAAGGAAATTCTAGAGTGGGACAGTACAATATCACTGCCCAAATTACATTTCTAAATCCACTTGTAACCAAACATATCCCATGTAAATGAAAATCACATATTGAGATATAGCAATGGTTTTCCACAAAATAATGGAGAGAACAAGGGTGAAATATGGAAAATAAAAAGGAACTTATTTTGAACAAGAATATGACAGATAGAAAAGAGAAACAACTTTGATATGTTAGTGCAAACTATAAGAGCATTAGGTGAATCATGCATAAGAGAATTTTAGAAGAAGATAAACTAGTAGAAGACTACACCAGGGTTATGTACTCCACATGTTTAGGAGATCGTTCACACAAGCTGTAAAATTACATCAAGAGTGGCTTCCATATATAGCCATAGGTACAAACAATAAGCACCTAAATTTGTGGGACAACGTCAATGAATTAGCAGCCTATGTGTTATAGAAAACACCTACGTGTTATACAAAGCGAATAAACAAACTACATGCTTAACATACGAAGCACCTGCACAACAAATTGCTGTTGACTGTTACTAATATATTAGCTAATTAATCTAATACCCCCCTTGGGCCTTAATGATTAAACTTGATACAATTCCAAGTTTATCTCTAAACTTGGCAAACTTATCTTTAGCAAGTAGTTTAGTTATTATCGGGGAGAGGCGGGGGGTGGGGGGGGGGCGGGTAGGGGTGAAGGGGGAGCGGGAGAGGGAGGGGAGGAGGGCAGTTTGTTCTTTTGTAAGATAATCATAATAATAATAAAGAAGGATGTCTTCATTATCAACCAATTGTTGATTGTAATGGTGGTGAACATCAATATGCTTGGTTCTGGCACAGCAGACTGAGCTCTTCACCATCTTTAAAACACTTTGGTTGTTGCAAAAAATGTTCTTGTTGGTGTTGTTTGGTTAAGTTGAATATCAAACAACATCCTTTCCAACCACATTGCCTCAAAGATAAAACAAATATCATAATTCACCCATTGAATTAAAATGACAGCTTCTAGTGATAGCAAGACATCAACATAGACAATTAGGATTTACTATGTCACCATCACTAATTTTGACATAGAGAGCGAATTCATAATAGCTTTTTTCTGAAATCAAAATCTTTAAGATCTTTTATTGATTTTAAAATACTAAACTCAAGGAGTTTGTGCTTAAATCCTATAAGGACTTAAGTAATACTGAACCATGTATATATCCCCCTCCTCCAAGTCTCTATTCAAGAAGGCTCTTTTAACATCCATTTGATGTTCCATCCAAACTGATCAACACTGGAGATAACCAATTGGAAGTTTGCCATCTTAACAGTAGAGGCAAGGGTCTCTTCATAGTCCATCCCTTTATCTTGTGCATATACTTTGGCAATTATTCATGTCCAAAGAACTATCTGATTTGCACTTGATTTTATAAAAATCCATTTACAACTAATGTATTCTTCCTTGGCAATGTTAACTACTGTAAGTTTTGTTTTCATCAAAGCAATGTTAACTTCACCTCCCTTATTGTTGGCAACCCCTTGGGTTCATAGAACACTTCATATAAAGATGACAATACTTCATCCAAGCCTTTCAATTTAGATTTAGTCATTGTAGAAATATTAAATCCATCGTTTTGCTTATCATTCAACACAAGTAAACAAAATTGTTTAGATTCTTACATTGAATTCCGTTTTTGACCTTTCTATTTTGCTATCCCTTATTAAAATTCTATCTCTAACATATAAGCCAGGACTACTATGTATTATATCAAACTCATCAAGAGGAATGGCATCTGTATCCACTTCATCTATGTGTTGAACATGTGCTCTGAACTGAAACTTGCCCCTCTTTATTACTTATATTTCCACATCATTTACACCCAACCTAATGGATATGGGTTGTGATGATCATACATTTTTAGACCAAGCTTCTTAACAAGTGCATCAGAAATTAAGTTGCATTGTGAATTGTGATCTACTAGTGCATTAACCCTTGTTTGCATTACTTAAAGTTTGTTCATCTCATCAAGTTATTCCATGTTCATTGTGTTAGTAGCTATGCATCCAAACTTACCATCCACAGAGGAACCAGCCTCTATTTCTACTTCCTCTTGTAGTTTACCATAGATTTTTTTTGAGTCTTAAGATTTATTCTTAGGATGTAATTCCCAACCCTTAGCATCTACATGTCCATCTATGTTACAATGACAACAATGATTATTTGGACCCTTACATTGGTGTGCAACAGTATTGGTTTTCTTACCCTTCCAATTACCTTTTTTGAAGTACTGACACTTGTCTTTCTTGGGCTGTTTTTGGCTCTGTCTCTGCTTGGAAGACTTCCCTCCACCTCTTTTCTTCTCCTCTTCTACATAGTAGCCTTGGACAAAAGCTTCATCCAAGTCATTTGGATTTTGTAGCGATCATCTTTCTGATGTAGGTGTGGAGACCTCCAAGATGCTTTGTGAGAATGCCCTCTTCCATGTCCATGCCCATCAACATGGCTGGCCTCCAAAATTTAGTAGTCTTGCACATTTGACCACTGCGTTGTCTATATTACATCTATTTTGTCTTTTGGTCAGTTTTATGCCCAATTGGATAAGAATTCCTATGAAGCAAATTCTTGAATTCTTCTAGATTAGACATGATATGAGTACATGATTTGATATTTTGAGATGTGTGAAAAAATTAAAATTCTTTTGTGCCTCACTTACATTATGAACACTAAATAAACCTCCATCTTTTTAATCCAAGAGTCTAAAAATTCAGCATCAGCCTGCCCATCAAACGATATTTATGTCTATTTCTACTTCCTCTTGTAGTGGTACTATGGATTTTTTGAGTCTCTAGTTTTATTTTAGGATGTAATTCCCAACACTTAGCATCTACATGTCCATTTTTTTGTTACAATGACTACAATGATTCTTTGGGTCCTTCCATTGGTGTACAACAGCATTGGTCTTCTTACCCTTCCAATTTCTATATTTGAAGTACTACCCCTTGTCTTTCGTGGGCTGATTTTGCTACATGTCCATTTTTTTGTTACAATGACTACAATGATTCTTTGGGTCCTTCCATTGGTGTACAACAGCATTGGTCTTCTTACCCTTCCAATTTCTATATTTGAAGTACTACCCCTTGTCTTTCATGGGCTGATTTTGGCTTTCTTGGAAGAATCCCCTTAATCTCCTTTCTTCTATCCTTTTCTACATGGTACACTTGGACAAAAGCTTCATCCAAGTCCATTGGATTCTGTAGTGATCACCTTCCAAATGCAGGTGTGCAGACCTCTGAGGTACTTTGTGAGAATACCTTCACCATGTCCATGACCATCAAAACGGCTTGCCTTTTAAATTCAGTAGTATAGTCTTGCATATTTTGCCTATTACCTTGTCTATGGTACATCCATTTTATCTTTTGGTCAGTCTTATGTCCAATTGGATAAAACTTCCTATGAAGCACATTCTGAAATTCTTCCGAATTTGACATGATAGTGTTTTTCTTTCTAAATTGGCTATATAACTTTCACACCAACAAGTGCACGACCCGACATTTGGGACATGTAAAAGAAATATTTTGTGTCCACTTACATTATGAACACTAGAATAATCCTCCATATTTTAAATCCAAAAATCTAAAAATTCAGCATTAGCTTGCCCATCAAAAGATATTTATCTCTATTTCTAATTCTTCTTGGGATTAATTCCCAACACTTAGCATATACATGTCCATCTATGCCACAATGATAATATTTTCCTTATCTAAAAATTCAGCATTAGCTTGCCCATCAAAAGATATTTATCTCTATTTCTAATTCTTTGTGGGATGTAATTCCCAACACTTAGCATATACATGTCCATCTATGCCACAATGATAATATTTTCCTTATCTAAAAATTCAGCATTAGCTTGCCCATCAAAATATATTTATCTCTATTTCTAATTCTTGGGATGTAATTCCAAACACTTAGCATATACATGTCCATTTATGCCACAATGATAATATTTGCCTTATTTCTAAATTAGCTATGTAACTTTCCCACCATGCAAGTGCATGGCCCGATAGTTTTAGACGTGCAAAAGAAATCTTTTGTGCACCACTTACATTATTAACATGAAAATAAAACTCCATTGTTCTAATCTAAGAATCCAAGATTTCAGCATTAACTTGCCCATCAAAAGATATTTCATATTTATCTCTATTTCTACTTCTTCTTGTGATGTAATTCCCAACGCTTAGCATTTACATGTCCATCTATGTCACAATGATTACAATTGATTCTTTGGATCCTTACATTGGTGTACAACAGTATTGGTTTTCTTACCCTTCCGATTAGCTTTTCTAAAGTACCATTCGTCATCATTTTGGGCTGATTTTGGCTTTGTGTTTTCTTGGAAGACTCCCCTGCACCTCTTTTCTTTTACATAGTATGCTTGGACAAAAGGCTTCATTCAAGTTATTTGGATTTTGTGGTGGTCACCCTCCTTTGGATGTAGGTTTGGAGACCTCCCAGATAGTTTGTGAGAATGCCCTCCTCCAAGTACATGCCTATCAACATGGCTTGCCTCCAAAATTCAGTAGTATAGTCTTGCATATTTTGTCCACTACCTTGTCTATATTACTTCTATTTTATCTTTTGGTCAGTTTTATGCCCAGTTGGATAAAAATTCTTACAAAGCAAATTCTTAAATTTTTCCCATTTAAACACACTGGGACTTTTTCTTCTTTTTTAATTAGCTATGCAACTTTCCGAACATACAAGAGCATGACCTGAGATTTTGAGATGTGCAAAATAAATTTTTGTGTTCCACTTACATTATGAACACTAAAATAAACCTCTATTTTTTAATCAAAGAACTAAAAATTCATCGTTAGCTTGCCTGTCAAAAGATTTTATCTCAATTTTATTCTCAACTTTGTATAAGGTTTTCTCTTTTACCATCTATATCTCACATGGCTTCTTCAAGATCCCCCCATCAATATTTTCTTAATTGTTTTCAATGCCAAATTTCTTGGCTAAAACTCTCACCGAATTGCCAACAGAAGTTTGCTATTAAGCTGTTTGCTATTGTTGTGTGTTATGAACTTCTGTTGTTGCCTTGTTGGCCTACCTATTTGTTGATTCTTCATCACACGTGCATTCAAATCTTCCATTCTAACCTCATTATAACTTATTCCACTTTGCAGGCGTTAATCTTCAGATTGCAAGCCAGCAACTCCTCCTTTGAAGGTCTAGTAACTGCCATACAACAAACTCCCTTCACAATTTCAAAAGATAAAAATTTGCTCTGATACCAAAATGACCGTAGACTCCCAAAATATCAATTTAGAATTCACTGGAACATGAACTATTACTCTTCTACTTGCAAAAACCAAATGACAGGACTTAAAGGAGTAAATGTTGCTCAAAACAAAGAAATTAAAGTGATGATTATAAATTAGATTTTTACCTTTTTTAAGTGGATTTGACCTTTGTATAAATGTAAGTAGTCTCTATGATGATCAGTTTGTCAATACATGGGGGAATGGTGATGATTATAAATCCACTGCGTTGGGCTTTTCACTCCCAAGCCTCTTTCTCAATCGAGGGAAATCCTTGAGAGGCCAGTATGATGCCTAGCATAGAAAATCTTCAATCTGTCCCTCACTAGATGCCAAGTTACCTGAACATCTCTTTTCTGAATAATTTTTGTTATGTTTCCATGTAATGTCCCTTCTTGGGATCTTCCCAATTTCTGCCCTAGAATAACAATTCCAGCTTAAGTCTAAAGAGGTAATTTATTTTCAATCTTAACTTTATAAAAATATTATCAAATTTGATGACTTATTTCTATTTGCTTGATTGATTTTTTGATATTTTGATTGCTTGAATTTGTGAAGGATAGATGGACGATGATTGCTCGATTTCTTCATGGATAGATGAGTGATCATTCCTTGATTTCTTGATGGATAGATGAGTGATGGTTACTTGATTTCTTGATGGATAGATGAGTGATGATTGCTGATTGAATGTCAATGAATTGATTTACCCTTTATATCCATTTCTTGAAGTAGTCACCACCTTTCATAATAAATGAGTCACCACCCTTCATGACTGCCTTTTGAGAGTAATACTTTATTTCCAAATTGATTGATAGATTTATTCCTCATTGATGATTTCTCCACAAGGAAATGATCTCCCTTTTATATCTTATTATTGAGGGAGTCACAACCTTTCACATTTGAAAGAGTCACAACCTTTCACATTAAGAGCCACTTCTTTTCTCACACCATCACTACTCTTGAGAACATAATTTAATTTACTTGCAAAATCACATAAAGTTCTATTCTCAATTGAATTATTGAATGATGTTATGGATGTCTTTCTCAAATTTAATGCTCTCCCTTTTATGTCTCAAGTTTGAGGGAATCACACCTCTTCACCTCTATTGCCTTTCCAATAGTTACAACTCTTCATCGCTGCATTTGGAGAATAATAATTTAATTTTAAATAAGTTAATTTGTTAGTGCTGATGTCTATTACTTGTAATCAGTCCTAATAATTCCTCCCCCTTTCTCTTCCTTCTAGATCTACCTTCTTTATATACCTTATCTTTCTCAAGGGACACAACCTTTCATATGCTGGTTGACCATTCTTAACAACTTAATCTTTATTTAATGTCATGTCGGTGTAATGTTAATTATCTTTATTGATTTCTTTTGAAACATGGGCTGCATACATTTAGGAATTAAATGGAACATTACAGTCCACCTTGCCCAAGATTGCTTGTCCTCAAGCAATCACAAGCTAAGATGTTCTTGAAGTTACCAAGAACCCAAATCAACCTTGTAGATTTGTAATTCTTAGACATTGCTCCTTCTTATGATGTAATTAGCTTTTGTTGTGATACTTTGATATAATTAGGAGTTGAAAACTCTACAGCTAGTGGCAATTGTGTTGGTTGTCTGACTTTATACTTCAACGATGTCCTTGGAGAGTAGTTGTTAGTATACTTGCCTCAACTTGATTACCAATAAGGTTAATACCATCTCTAAAGTATTAGTATACTTGCCTCAACTTGATTACCAATAAGGTTAATACCATCTCTAAAGTATTAGTATACTTGCCTCAACTTGATTACCAATAAGGTTAATACCATCTCTAAAGTATGAGGACAATTTATTGTCTAATATTCTTGTGGATCATGTACTTCTATTTGCCAATAACTCTGAACAACAAAACCAAGAGTTGGAAATTGGCAAGACCTGTTATTTAAGACAAGTTTTCTTTCATTTCATTACCACAAAGATCCTAGGCAATGAATACAAACTCTTGATTACCATTGTTGAAATCCAAAATGATAAAAAAATGTTTCATCCTTCATCATGATGAATTATGGGAGTATTGTGAATATCAAGATCCCACTCCTTTGTGTAAAACCAATTTTGCATTTGAGTAAAAAGATCTAGGTGTCCTTTACTACAGGTTGTATCCTCTTTCCCTAAACAATCAAATGAAAACAAGGTTGTATCCTTTATGGGAGTATTGTGAATATCAAGATCCCACTCCTTTGTGTAAAACCAATTTTGCATTTGAGTAAAAAGATCTAGGTGTCCTTTACTACAGGTTGTATCCTCTTTCCCTAAACAATCAAATGAAAACAAGTGTACGCTTTCCCTTAAATAAAGTATATTTCATTTCACATAAACATTCAAACAAAGTTTTGAGGCAAGTTTGATTCTAATGAGGATGTAATATAAAATAGCTTATAGGTTGTTTGCAACACTTAACCTAATCAAAACATCTTTCAACATATATCACCTTGTCATAGACTCATAGGTAATTAATGACATGTACAAAATTAATGACTCATAGGTAATTAATCTTCTAAGTATATATTTCCTAGATAATACTCAAGTACAAAATTATTGGATTGATCAAGTCCAATAACAAGTACAATAAAAGATGTACAAAAGTATTAGAATTCATAGCAAACAATTATCACCCTCAAACACTTCATAGGAGGACTTAAATTTATAGGTTTACACTAATATCCAATTCTTGTCCAACTTCCAAATCAATTGGAGGTTGTCACTCCTCTTGTAAAAAATTGACATATCCCCATGTTTGACACTAAGATGATTTTCATATCTTAGGAAAGTATTATTTTATTTCACTTGATTCATATAAAAAAATATCAATTTTTTTCCAAAGTTTAAGAGGTGAAAATGATCCTGGGATTTATGGGGTTATGGGGCCACAATGTAACTTAAAATAGACTTACATAACAAATTTAGGTGCACCATACATGTATACCTAATATTGATGTCTGTGATCTTTAATCATGGATCTAGAACTACTCTAATCAAGAAAAATGACTTAGGAGAAGAAGAGCCTTGGATGAAATGATCTACTCAAGATGTTTTCTATATCACTAGTTCTTATTGGTTAGAAGATATTAAATATAGAAGTGAATTTGGTCACACAAAACAAAGTTCACTAGATCAATTTTGTAGGTTACAAGGTCGATCCCTACATCGCCATTGTTTCTATGAGAGTGGGATAGATCATATGTGTTATGGATTTGAGTGTGCACTATGATCTTGTCCAAAATGAATAGACCAAATTATTCTTTATTAGAACAAATGTGTTCCTGCCTCAATGAAGCTTGATGAATATATTCAATGATAAATCTCAAAACATAAACCTCAAATTATAGTGCCAATGGTACTTTCCAAAATTTCTCTTAAGGTCTCTTTAAGAGTCAAAATCTGTTATTTGTATGTTCCTAAAGAATTGAGCTGTCTTCATTACATTCGCTCAAAAATAGTTTTGGCATGTCAAAAATTGATTGAATTTAGACTTTAGATGTCTATTATTATTATTTCTAATTCCAAAGCCTAGCATGCTAATAGTAATTCACTCTATGATTTTTCAAACTGGGTGTTATGGGTAAGACCAAGATAAATTATTGTAGGTTGTTTTGGAATATTCATGTGGACTCGGACATGCTGACTATACAGTTGCAGGTCATGCTTTCTATGCTTTCAACAGTCACTATCTAAGGAATAACACAACACCTGGAAGTTATGGATTTTGTGATAATGTGGTCATGACTATGTGGACTTTAATGTGATTGGTTGACTTTTAATAGACTGACAATCCTAGGTCAAGATGATATCTCTGTGCACTTATATCTTGAAATTTGGAAGTAAGATAATCTAAATCCATCTCTGTATCTTAGTTATGCCTAAGTTCCAGTGACAACTAGTGATGTCAACATGTGGATTTCTATTTGAGAAATGAAAGTCAAGTTATATCATTAGATTTTATCATTAACTCTGTTGAGTTGTTAGAGAATGATTGATTACTCCTTCATTGGGAATCTTAAAAGTTATTAACTTGTAAGCAGAACATGTAGGTCTCATAGGCTTGGTCTGAAACCCCAAGGCATATGCTTTTCCTTTCGATCCTCAGGATGGTAGAATCAAATCTCTGATACCAATTGTAATGTCCCTTGGGATCTTCCCAACATCTGCCCTAGAATAACAATTCCAGCTTATGTCTAAGGAGGTAATTTACTTTCAATCCTAACTTTATAAAAATATTATCAAATGTAATACATGATATAAGATAATCCTGGTTTGGGACCTACAATAATATTAATAATCACTAAGAAGCAAGAATATTTATGATAACATTTAAATTTACAAGCATTAACATTAAATATTAAGATTTCATGATAACATATAAATACACCTAAACCAAAATACATCAATAGCAGTAGTAATTATTCCAAGGCATGTTCCTATAGTAATCGTATTAGGAATTCGTTGGAAATGTTCGCAAACCGCAATCTTAAGGATGGTTGTCCTTGCATTGTGAGAGCATGGGTTGATCCCTGTCCATCCACCTTGGGGTGGTGTCTTAGGAGACATTCACCACCCGACCCACAAACATGGTAGAATCTCAGGTCCGCTCCATCCCTCAGTCCACCTTGGAGGTGCACCTTCCTCCTTGATCAAGCCTGGGAGCACTCATTCCCTTGCCAACCCATGAGCATGGCATGATCTCCAATCCATCTATCTGCGGTGGCGTGCTTGTTAAGATGCATGAAGGCTGCCTTACTCAACAAGCCTAGAAGCACTCTGCCACTCAACCCACGACTCCGCATCTTCGGGTGGTGTGCTTGATGAAGGAAAGGCCGGTACTTCACCTCTTGTGAACTCGAAAGGCTGCTGTCCTTCCTATTTCTTGATTTCTTGATGGACATGAGTGATGATTGCTGATTGAATGTCAATGAATTGATTTACCCTTCATATCCATTTCTTGGAGTTACCACCCTTCATAATAAAGTAGTCACCACCCTTCATGGCTGCCTTTAATACATTATTTCTAAATTGATTGATAGATTTATTTCCGATTGATGATTTTTCCACAAGGAAATGATCTCCCTTTTATATCTTATTATTGAGGGAGTCACAACATTTCACATTTGAAAGTCACAACCTTTCACATTAGAAGTCACATCCTTTCTCACATCTTCTCTACTATTGAGAACATAATTTAATTTACTTGCAAAGTCACGTAAGGTTCTATTCTCAATTGAATTATTGAATGATGTTATGGATGTCTTTCTCAAATGAAATGCTCTCCCTTTTATATCTCAAGTTTGAGGGAGTCACACCTCTTTACCTCTATTACCTTTTCAATAGTTAGAACTCTTCATTGCTGCACTAGGAGAATAATAATTTAATTTTAAATAAGTTAATTTGTTAGTGCTGATGTCTATTACTTGTAATCAGTCCTAATAATTCCTCCCCCTTTCCTTTCTTTCTAAATCTACCTTCCTTATATACCTTAACTTGCTCAAGGGACACAACCTTTCATATGCTCGTTGACCATTCTTAACAACTTAATCTTTATTTAATGTCAGTTTGGTGTAATATTAATTATCTTTATTGATTTCTTTTGAAACATAGGCCGCAGACATTTAGCAATTAAATGGGACATTACATGTCAACCTCCACTTTCTGTAGACTTAATGCATATATATTTGTGGCTTGAAAACTATCTTAAATTCTTACAGGTAGTTGAATTGCAAGGTCTAAACCTGTACCCAAAGCTCTGCACACATATTATTTGTTAGAATAAATTATCAATCATTTAAGAATGGAAAAACAATAGGCAGTGCCAGGTCCTTTGATTCGTCACTCTTTAATGATATACAGAGAATAATTAGTCTTAAATTATGCCAATACGATAGGGTAGTGCCAATTTCATTGATTCCTCTCTTTGTTATATGGAGAATAAATAGAGTGTGTGGGGAAAATGTATGTATATCCATATCTATGTATATATTCATGAACATACCTTTTAAACCATGATAAGGCATTATGCTTGCTTTTGTTTGAACATTTCAGTTGATGCATTTACAAACACCGAATGCTTTATTTTTTAATTCTTTTCCTTTTCAAAAGATGCTCAACATAGAATTGATGTCTGATAACAAGAAAGTTCTACACATCAATTCATGGTCATGAGAGATGGGTTCTTGTGAACCATTGCTCCTGCAAATGGGTCGATAAAGACTGTCTTGAAGCTATGTGGTCAAATCTTAATAAATCATCACATTAGCAAGTACTTATATGGTGATTGACAACAGTAATAACAATTTTCAGATACACATCCTTTGAAGTAGTGAATTTACCAAGATGAACATCCTCTGAAGTATGTGGATAAATATATGTGTGTCGATACGTATGCATGTATATAAATATATATGTGTTTATGTGAATGCATGTATATTCATATGTATGTGTGCATTTAATATTTAATATACATTCATGATTGGATAAATATATGTACATTTGTATGCAACATATGCTAAATACTGATATGATACCATAACTAGACATTATGCTTGCTTTTTTTGTACAGTTCAAGTAGTAAATTTAGATATCTTGTATTTTGTATTTTTTTCCTTTACTTTTTCCAAACTTTACAACATATAATCAATATGCATGAAAACAAGCTAGTAATTAGGGAAACAATGATTGTTTATCGATCTATGTTATTGAGTATAAAACAAACCGAAACCCTTGTTTAGAACATGAGGTTTTTTGAAGTCCATGAAATTTGAAGAACAAAGGTTTGGGGAAAAACTCTAAATCTTTGTTCTTCAAATTTCATGGACTTTGAAAATGTTGTGCTCAAAACAAGCCTTTCTTCAAAGTCTTGTAAGCTAAGACATATAAGGTGATTTATTGTTCCATTCGTCTAACTCATTGGAAGCGGGGCATAAAACCTATGAAATGACAGACATTTAGTTTTTTCAAATTATTGCAACTTTTTTTCATTCAAATGGTAGATTGCCAATAATGTTATAAATCTGAGATATTGTGATTGTTTGATTTTATCTTTCATACTGCTGGAGGATTTTGTATAAGGAAGCTTCATTAATGTGGAATGGATCTTTCTGCTGTCATTTTATATTTAGGCATTGTAGTGTGGGCATTCTGGTCCAATGCATTTGTTATTGTTGTCTGGCTGGCTATTTATTCTTGACTGTACTTTCTTTATTAATAGATAATGAGGACATTCATGTTGGCATTTTCGATGTGCTTACTTGATTGCCTTTTGATGTAATTCCTAGTTTGATTTTTTTCGCCTTTATTTGTAACAGCACACTGAGGTGATCAATGGAACTGGAGATGATAAAAGGGCCCCCAAAAGTTCCAAGTTTGCTCGCTGGTTTCATATGGAAGGTATGCATTAATCTAGCAGGGTTTGCAGTAACCGTAAAAGTAATAATGGAAAGATAGGAAGATACATTCCTTTCCTAAGTAGGTAGTTTGTTGATTTATGTAAATATGTTCTACCATGCACTGAATTGTTTTTGCTGTTGTCAGAGGAGAAGCCTAGTGGTGGCATCCCTGTTCACAATGCACCAGATATACTGTCCTTATTTTCAAAGAGTGAAATTAATACGATTTCAAGTACTCCCCCTGAAGATAGAGTGCAAGTGGATGAACCCCCAAATAGTCCTTTGAGATCTATTTTTCCTCTCAGAAACACATGCAAAGTGCTCCCAATGCCCGATGGGCCATCCTTGGAGGATGTTGAGAAAGTAATGACAGCTGTTGTCAAACCAACAGATCATGATGAAATGGGCCAATTCCGGGTGGGCAGAAATCATAAATCTGATTCTGTTGGCCAGCAACTCAATGTTCTTACTTGTGAAGACCTAGAACAAACCATCATTGCTCAAGCAACTGAAAGTGTTTCCAAGGTGCCAAATTATTCTGAAGAAAATCACACACTGTTAGAGGGGAACCCGTTCACCAATGAGCAAAGCTTAAGCATGGATAATCATGCATCTCAGCATCTGCTGTCATTGTTACAGAAAGGAACAAACATTAAAGACCAGAAGTCACCAAGGATGCAATATCACGAGGAAAGGCACATTGCCCCCTTGAAAGAAACAAGTCATGAGAATTCTGGCTATGCTGAGAAGAATGAAACTCCAGAGAAAACAGGAGCCCAGACGCTAGAATTTCTGTTTGGAAAACAGTTCATGAAGGAGTTACGTTCTGCAGATGCTCCTGTTTCTGTAAAACAACCTAGTCTGCTGAATACACGTTCTAATGATTCAGTTGTAGAAGATGGTAGAGTGGAGTCATCATTTGGATTGTCTTTGAACAGGAATATTTTTTCTTCAAATGCAGAATTTGAGGCACATTTTGGTAAATTTGATGATAAATTTTTAGAAGAATTGTCTCTAGCTGACAATGAATATGCACTTGATCAAGATCCTTGGTGTAGTACAACTAATATACATAATAGTAGCCAGAGCGATATTGGTAACTCTCATTTTGAAAATGCGAAGGCTATTGGCAACAGAAACTTTGCACCCTTTGGGGTCAGACAGAAAGCTATATCAAACCCAGCAGATAAAGGGGAATATTCAAGTAATTTGAATTCTGATTTAGGAGGTGATGTTTTGGAAGCTAGTGGGTTCCAGGAGAGGAATTCAATCTTAAGAGGTCTATTTGATCCAGGGAGCAAAAAACCTATTTCTGATGCAGGGACCATTCCAACTGGGCATCCTTTCATGGGAAAGAATGACTCCTTTGATACAAAATTAACTCATGACGGAAGATCAGTGCTTCTTTCAAGATCAAGAAGTGGGAACTCAGCTTCTTTACCTATCCTTGAAGAATTACTAAGGACAAACATAACTGGGCCTCAGATGTCTTACAATTTTATTTTCTCAGATGTTCCAAGATCAACACCAGAGATTGCTCAAAAGCCTTCTGTTTTTACAGATGAGAAGAGTAGATATGAAGATCAAAATAAAAGAGGACATGGGGCAGTTGGTCAGCATTATCATGGTGGTGATGCCCCTGTTTTGGAGTCTAGAATCTCCCTGAATGACATGGTGGGTGCTTTACGTTCACCATTTCCCAATTCTTCCAATCAGTCAGGTGGTGGTGTTCAAGATAACTTTGGCAACAAAAGTGGGAACCATCAGTTATTTGGCTTGCCTTCACATGCATCTCATCTTGCACAGCAGCAGTTGCTAGGGCTAGCAGATGTTCCATTGTCACATTCTTTTCCTGGTCCACACTCTCGGCCACCACCTGCATTCTTTCCATATCATCATGGTCCTGGGCCTTATGACCCAAATTTAGGAGCTATTAATGCAATGTCTGTGCAGCAGATTAATCATCAACCACCTCCCCAAAGTAGACAGATGAAATTGTTTGATCATGGCAGCTCCCCAGAGCCACAGCATTCTGTCCCGGATGTTTGGTCAGAGCATTTGCCTGGAAGACCCTTTTCACAAGAACAATCGGGGCAAATGTTGTATCCACTTCATAATGGTCCTCACATGAACCAGCCGGTTTATAATTCTTTGAGGCCACATGGGTTTGCACCAAATCATTTTATGCAGCCTGTTCCAGTGCCACAGAGAGGGCTTTCTTCAATAAACAACTTTCCTTTTATTCCTGAACAAATGCCTCATGGTCCTCGTGGCCTCCCATCAAACTATACACATCATATTGCTGGTCCCTTCACACCTGAAATTCCTATACATTCTATGCAAGGTCTACCATTTCATCCGCATTCCAGTCATACTACCCATGGAATGGCTCATAACCAGTCATTCAGACCAAATCTAGGTGCGTCGCATGAGTTCAGTGTTACAGCTGATGGAAGTCAGCATGCAGTTGTGATGGGCAATGATGGGCCAACAATGGACTCACTGTTTGCAAAAGAATCAAAGAGACCGCCAGTTGGGGCACTCCCTGTTAGTCAATACCCTGGCAGGAATATGGGTTATGGGTAAAGTTAAGTCTGTTTATGAGACTATGGAAGTACGAGTGTTGGTACAAATATGCTTAAGTAATATCATTCTAGTGGTTACAAGCAGACAGAAACATGGGCTGTATCCAGTAGGTTTGCCTTTGCTAAGGGGAATTATGATTCTTCTTTGACAAGCCTTTATATGACTGAGGGGGCTGTGATTCTAATTTGAGAAGGCTCTTGTATACTACGTTCTTGGTTTTGTAGATACTGAATTTTCTAAGGTATGCAGAGTGTTTGAAATTTATTTACTTTAGCAGATGTTGCACTACTTCTTAATAGAAATTGTCTACCATGCTTTTGGTTTCTAAGCATTTGGTTCTTCTGTTGTCTCAAATATGTGTATTTGATATAAAAAAGTGTATAATATTATAACTGTAGTGCTGCTTGCAATTGAGCCATGCTTGAGTCAGCTGCGATTGGAATATTCTCGGAGCTCATCACCGGCAAAGTTGCATGTATTTCTTTCAATATAAGTTCAAATGTTTTTTTTTTGAACACTCATAAGAATGTTAATGCCTGAAGTCTTGAATTTTGGATGATGTGAATAGCAAGTAAAATTTGAAGTAGCAGCTTTTTTTTGCTTTTTAAGGGAAAGTGGTCAATATTTTGGCGGGATACAATTGTTGGTAGGGTACTTGTGGTTATAAGATTTAATCTTGCAACATATTTATACTATATTTTGTCAATAATTAGTCTACATGTAAATAAAAAAAATCAAATGTCGGTCAATATGGACTCATACATGAACACATGTGAACCTATGAATGCTTTCATAACTATCACTATAAGTGTCATTTATAAAATAAAATAAAAATTGTTGCTATGTGAAAAAATGCTGTTCTTATTTGTACAATTATTGGGATGGTAATGTATATGCATTGGAATATTTCATATTAATAGTTTGTCTATTCGTTAAAGAAAATGAGTTTTCATTAACAGAAAAATAAAATGTTTTGTTTACGTGTAGGGTTTTCATTTCAAATGCATAGCTGTTTATGTTTTTTTGTTTTGAGGGTTTTCAAATTTCATTGTGAAGAATTGACCGACTATTTGTTGGGAAGAAGGGTTTTCATTGATGGGAAAATAAAGGGGTTTTTATTTGAAATGCAGAGGTGTTTTGTTTGTTTTTGTGTTGGCTTTTAAATTTTTTCTTTTGGTTCATTGCGAAGATGGGTTTTCATTGATGGGAAAATAAAGGTTGTTCCTTGTGAAAACGGGTTTTCATTTGAAACACAATATGGGTTATGTGCCAACGGGTTTTCAAAATCATAATTTGGAATGGACAAAAAACCCAAAATCGTACACGTAAACAAAACCTTTTATTTTCCCATTGACATTCTCATTATGAAGTTTGCAGTGTCTAAATGGTTTTGAAACATTAGGTGGGTTGCAAGGTTTGTAAAACACAGTGTTTTGCATCCTACAATTTTACAAAACAGTATGTATGTATTGAAAAGTTGTGTTATTTAGATCGTAAGAATGTGGTGATAGGCACACTTTTGTAAACACTTGTTAAGGTATTTGGTTTCAGTGTGTAGAGGGTTTTACAACATTGTGTGGGTTGGAGGTTTTGTAAATCATGTTGGCACCTCACCTTCCACTGTGTTTTCCAATCTGCAATCATACTGTGCATGTATATTTGGATCATATTAAGAAATTGAAACACATATTTTGATAAATGCAGAATGATATTTCCCTTTTTTCATCTGATTAGAAGAAATAAAATGCTCAACATTACTTGCAATGTTGGAAAACACACTGTACCATGTCAATTAGTTCATTTTGAAAAGATTCATTTTGTTACGACCAAAATGCAATGAAGTCCACTTTCAAATTTTTGAACAACTCTTTGCTACAGTCAAAATGAAATTTCATTTTCTTCATTTGATTGGAAAAATAAAATGCTAACATTATTTGCAGTGTTGGAAAACACACTTTATCCTCTTAGTTGTTCCCTCAAATACTGGTATATTATATGAATTGGCTTTTAATACCAGTATATTATATGAATCATCCTTTAATATTGGTATAGTATACCGTTAGGGGAGAAGCTAGAGTGTAAAAAAAATGCACCTATGTATGTAACGTTATATCATAACCCCCATCCCCTATCTTACGTGCTGGACAAAACACACTGACAGAAAGTCTTGAACGGTTAGCCACGTGCCGTCACATGTCCATTGTTGGAAAAGGACACGCAACTGGTGGGAAAGTTAAAAATCAATAGACAAAACACCCTAAACGCCTCCATTTTCCACATTTCATTTTGTAGTTTGCTGGGGAGGGATGCCTGGGCGATGAAATGGAGTTGCAGGCAAAAGCGTAAAACAATAGACAAAATGCACCTAAATGTCCCTCTAATACTGGTGTCTAAATGGTTTTGAAACATTAGGTGGGTTGCAAGTTTTGTAAAACATAATGTTTTGCATCCTACAATTTTACAAAATAGTATGTTTGCATTGAAAAGCTTTGTGTTATTTAGACCATAGGAGTGTGATGATAGGCACCGTTTTGTAAACACCCAGTAAGGTATTTGGCTTTAGTGTGTAGAGGGTTTTACAACATTTTATGGGTTGGAGGTTTCGTAGATCATGTTGTCACCTCACCTCCCACTATATTTTCCAACCTGCAATCATATTGTGCATGTATATTTGGATCATTTGAGAAATTGAAACACAAATTTTACTCTGTGTAAGACTTATTATAAGGCGCCTTTCTAAATTACATTCATACTGTTTTGTAAAATTCCAAGTTGCAAAACATTGGTTTCTCCAAATCCTACATTTGCATACATGAGACACAGTGTTTTCCCCCTTATTTCTCCAAATTGAAAATGTATATGTCAGTCCACCTCCAATTCCCGCATAAGAAAAAAACTCTAAAAATGACAACTCATACTTGTGCCTATAACACATGCCCCATTTGGGATGGGGACCCTTTCTTTCGCCTTCGTCGGGTTGCTTTTTGCCTTCGCCTCATTTTGTGTGCCCCTAATTTTGAGCTTGAAATGGTCAAGAGCCCCAAAGTCATCATCTTTAGTTGACCAAAATTCAGCGACAATTAAGAAATTGAAACATAATTTTTACTCTGCGTAAGAAATGGTCAAGAGCCCCAAAGTCATCATCATTTATGAAATTGAAACACAATTTTTACTCTGCGTAAGACTTATTATAAGGTGCCTTTCTAAATTACATTCATACCATTTTGTAAAATTCCAAGTTACAAAACACTGGTTTCTCCAACTCCTACACGTGCACTCCAACCTTCAACTTTCAATGTGCAGACATGAAACACAGTGTTTTCCCCCTTATTTCTCCAAATTGAAAATGCACATTTTAGTCCACCTCCAATTCCTGCATAAGAAAAAAGCTTTGAAAATGACAACTCATACTTGTGCCTATAACACACATGCCTCGTTTGGGATGGGGACCCTCTCTTTTCGCCTTCTCTGGGTCGCTTTTTGCCTTTGCCTTGTATTGTGTGCCCCTAAATTTTGAGCTTGAAATGGTCAAGAGCCCCAAAGTCATCATACTTAGTTGACCAAAATTCACCGCCCTAAAATTTTCTAAGCCTTTGGCTTTTGCGGGGTTTCCTTGGCAGGTTTCCCTTAGTCTTTAACTCCAGTGTCCTTCAGCCCTTGCGGGCTTCCTCTTGCGTGTCGTCGTCATTCACTTGCCTTTCACACTTCGGTTGACCTGGGACATCCACCCGCATGGCAGGTCTCGCATCCTTCCCCGCTGTCCTCTTCCAATTGTTCAGCAACGACAATGCTCGGAGGTCCCTGCGCAGTGCGGGCTCCGTTGCTCCTGTTGTCAGCCTGTTGAACTTTGTGCCAAACTACCTCCCCGACCATCGTACGTGCATTCAATGCAAGTCATTAATGAACTTTTTACTATAAATAGGTTTGCTTGACCTGTCATTTTCACCAATGCCAGTAAAAAATTGTCAAAGAAGCAAACAATCGCACCTCCTGGGCCCACATGAGTTGTTGAAGGATCTGAGACTCAACCTTCACTGAAATTCCTCGTGCCTCCTAGGTATGTCTGCCACCTATCGCTTAGAACATGTCTTTTTTGAATAGGGTTCGTTTAAATTAGTTGAAAATCTTAAGAGGAATCCCCTGATTTCATCTGGTGGCCATTTAAACTATCAGCCCTGCACCCTAAATCATTCAAAACTCGACTAAAACACTCAAATGACACCATTTTGAGTGATGCAGAACTTTGCCTCGTTAGCTCTGTTCTTCACAGGGCCTTGACTCGCTTGCGGCCCGTAAGCTCCTCGTCACCATTCCCAAACAAAAACCCAAATGATGAAACAATTAAGTGAAAAACTCCAAGTCTCGAGTCCTTGTGGGCTGCTGCATGCGGGCGGCCCCCGTTTCACAGCCGCTCTCAAATGGCTTATCCTTGCCAACATCCTGCATTGTGGGTTCCGTTGAAACTGCTTCTGTCGAACTCCAAAACGCCAAGTCTTAGCATGTGAAATGTTCATTGCGGGCCGCCGCTTGTGGATCACCGCCTTGTGGATGCCGTTCCTTTAATGTCCAAGTCAAAGCGCCTCCCCGTGTCGCGGAACTTGCTGCCCTGTTGGTCGTCCACCTTTTATGAGAGCAAGTCTAAGCTGAGTTTTCATTGTGGGCCATCTAGTACGGACCTCCATCCGCCCTTCGTTGTTGCCTGAACACCTTTCCCCGACGGCTAAGCCATTGCGTCTGTCCATTTCGCAGACCTCCTCTCCGTTTTGAATGATCAAACAAAAATGCAAAGTTAAAACCCTTGTGTGGGAAACCGTCCGCGGGGATCCGTCTGCGGACCACCCTACCTTCGTCGCCACTCTAAAATGACCGACATAACCCCGTCTCCCTACACTGCAGGCCTCGCTTGATCAAATTCCCTCCAAGACCTCAACGAAACAGAAACTAATTTTAGGCATCTTGTGGACATTTCCTTGCGGGGCGCTGTTAGAAGCCCATCGTCATCTGATTGCCGTTCATGAACGACCGAACCCTCTCTTCTGCTTGCAGTGCAGACCCTGCGTCTTCTTCCGTTGTTTGAACCCACATGAAGCAAAGTGGCCAAGTTAGGGTACTTTGCAGGTCCCTCCATGCGGACCGCCTCATGCAGACTGCCATCTCATCACCGCTATTCCTAAATGGCCATTATAAAGCTGCTTTCTGCCAATTCCTATCTGCATATCTCCAAGTGACCAAAGCCAAAAGGAGTCAACTCACACCGTCCTGACCACCTGCGAATCCCGTATTGCGGGATTCTCCCTAGGGGCCTCCATGCCTTGTTCGTCGTTTCTTAATGACAAAATCCAAACATCTGAGAAGCCTTCTGCCTTCGCACACCTCGAGCCCGCATGAGCCTAGTGACAAATTAGATGTCTCCAAAGACTTTATAACTGATCTCTTGTATGTGCCAAATTCCTTATTGAAGATTTTGACCGCCAAGTCCCTAATGAGGAATTTTGGGTGCTAGCGGCCGTCTGTGGGCCACTGTGACCCCGATGTCGTCTTCCTCTTGATTGCTCCCAATGGCTCCCAACCTAGGGAAACCTGCATCCTTGAGCCCGCATTCTTGTATTTGATCCGAACAAACTTTGAATGATGAATGATAATTGATTTCATGATCACCTGATGATGAATTGTTGGATCTAACCCTCATTTTGTAGGATTTAACTAATGATACCCCGATTTTTATGAGTGCACTTACTGCGTCTTTGTATGTAGAATTTATGGAATATGCTGCGGGTCCATCAGGGAAGTTTGCCGAGAAAGAGAGATGAAAGGAGCCTGCATAAGCATTGAGAGGGAAAGAAGAGAAAGACCAAATGAAGTACCAATTCCATGGGGTGAGTGCACCTCCAAAGTCACTTCCACCTGGGATTTAGTGTCAAACACCAATCTAGGGAACGCGGATGTAGATGAGTTCCGGCGCAGGTCATGATTAAACCCATATTGAAAATGCCCACAAAATTAGAAAGAGTAGCCTCGCCAAAGCAACTGGCTTCCCACTTGCGCTCGTTGCTCCAAAGTTAGTCATGGTATGCAAAGAGTGCTACCACAACAGCAGGAAAATCATCGATAATGATGGAAGAGTGTTGGAAAATTTGTCTACTAAATCCATAGGCCATACATTCCATATAACCACATTCGATGTCATGGAGGAAACAAAGAAGGGATATGCTGAGAAGATGCAGAAGGCAAACCCTCTAGGATGCAAGAAGCTGATCAATCAACATTGGTTAAAGGAAAAGAGGGGTAGTGATGCCAAGGTCCCAAATGAGTTGTTCATAAGTGACTTCTATGAGGAGTACCACGACTTGATTACCCTACTAAGCAGAGTAATGGGTCTTCCCACTGCTACCTTCGTTTAGGAGTGGATGTTCTACTTTATCGAGGAGATCATTCGTGGCAAAACAAAGTTCCATTGGGTGAAGATGATCAGTGACAACATGCACAACCAGCTCATGGCTATGAAGAAAACATCCCACTTTTACATAACCTACTACCTAGTGTACCTCTTGGCAGAGCCATTCCCATACAAGGGCCTCTTTGTTGCAAACAATTCGAATCTAGGGAGAGGTGAACTTAAAGTCTACAACTACACTCAACTTCAATACAAAAACTTCAAGAAGAAATATCGAAGGGTAAATGATTCCTTCATTGGGCATATCATCAGACTCTTGGGAGGAGACCCTGAGAGAAGAGTCTCACACAGTGCCAGGGCTTTAATCCAATGGTTTGGGTATCTGTTTATACAGTTCCCAAAATTTACATACATCATAACAAAAGGGTTCTCTGAAAGGCCTTACAAGCTGCCCTAATACCCCAATGACCAAATGATTATATTGGAGGTCTCTAGACAATTGTAGAATTCCCATGCCCTATTGATCGACAAAAATAGAGTGAGGATCCCATATCCCCTGAACTTTGGGCAAGAATGCATGTTGTCCCCATTTCCCAGTGCACGAAATACTCGAAGGAGATAGTGGAATACAATCTGGACCTTCACAAAACTCGAGCAAGAATGGACCCATCCAAGAAATTGAAGAAACATGTCGGGAGGTAGTATGTTCATCTACCTCATATCAAATACTTCTTGGCCAACTGTCAGGATGACAAGGAAGTGCAAATGAGGCACTACATGTAGATGATGACCCAATTTGTGAGATCAATAAAATTGTTCCTCATGCCCTATCAAATTGTAGAAGAGGATGACACTATTGTTGATGAAAGATTTGATGCTGTTGCGAACTTGTGGCTGCCATTAATAGATTGGATTGAAGTAGATGTCGATGATCTCGATATAGTAACACGACTAATCGAAACAGAACAAGGCAATGGGTAGATGCCCAAATTGCTCAGCTTAAAGTGTGGTGTGCAATATTGACATATGGTTAGCTTGAAGATGAGCTCGAGAATGAAATTGATAGTGGAGCAACTGCTGCCCCAACAGAAGAGGCACCTAAATCCCCTCCAACAACAAGATCAAGGAAAAGGAAGGATGTGCCTGAGCACCATCCCAAACAAAAAGTATACACACAGAAGGTTGTGGAGGGAGAATCCTCAAAGAAAGCAAAGAAAACAATAGGGTTTGTCAGTGAGATGCCAACAATTGAAGAGGATCCACTACATGAGGGAGAAGAAGAAGCCAAGCAGTCGCAATCTCCACCTACCACCTCCGTTGTTCCTGCCGCTACCGCTACTGTTGCCACTCCTCCACCTCCCGCATCATAGGCATTGCCTGTTTCATCTCCGTACACCGTGGACATCTTAGTCCACCTTGCTTCCACCTCACCAACGACCCCGATTATGATATTGGATTCCTCCTCAGCCATGACATCCCTATTGTCATCCACTTCGTTGCCTCCTCCACTACCCACTCTCTCTACTCCAATTCCTGTAAATGCCACTGTTACTATTCCATCACTCACCCTGCTAGATGCCTTTGGAAAGTACATGCAAGGAATACCCACCAAAATCTCTGGGGTGATTATGAATCCCATTGTTCAAGCCTTAATGGCCTAGATTGCTGTTGGCTTGCCCGTTCCTCCACCACCTACAGAGCCACCAGAGATGGAGGCCACTATGTAAATTTATGAAGAAATGGAGAAATGCCAAAGGGAGGCTGCCAAAGGAATAATTGAAAAAGTCCGAGGACCCCTTTAAAGATGATTAATTTGAACACCTAGAGGGTAGACAACACATAGACCTAGATAAGGTGGCATTCGATGAAGAAAAATCAAACTCTTCCAAAGAGGATACTAAGGCTCTGAACCAAAGATATGTAATAGAAACCTTAGATCAGAAATTAGAAGAGGAGCTATCCCAACAACTCAAAGGGATAGGTGAAAAGGACAAATCTGATTCCGAAGGAAAACTCCATGAAGAGAAAGATGGTACTGATGTCAATGTGGAAATTCTCAAAGAGCTTCCACTAATTGGTCAAGATAAGGGCCCTGTACGAGAAGAAGTACCTCCTAAAAAGGAGGAAGAAGAGAAAGAGGAAGATAAAGAAGAAGAGGATACACCAAAGAAGAGCCTAGAGCTTGAACATCATATTGAGTTTGGGAAATCAGAAAGGAAAGTACCTTAGAAAGAGGATGTAACTAAAGACAACATAACCACCGCTAAGTTAGAAAAGGAAAAGGCTGTACATATTGAGGACTCTGACGAAGAAGAAAGAACAAAGCAAGAAGCCCTGGGTTGTGAAGAGAAGCAATCCTGACATGATCAAAGAGAGGAAGGTGATCATGAATCACCGAAAGGAAGCCCCTGCAGTCGTTGATCCAAAGGCTACACTCGATGCTATACTGGCAAGAGCACATACAAAGACAAGGAAGGAAAAGAAACCAAGAGTCTGCTCCCATATTACAGTTGATGGCTCTAGATCAAGAACAGTGCATATTGCTACCCCCATGATAGAGAAAGGTGAAGGAGTCAGCTATAACATCTCTACCATCAATTTAGGCCCAACAATTAGAGAGAAAAAAATATGATGAATTCTAGGGGTCAGTAGCAACGATCAGGCAACAAATGAACAAGGATCAATCCTCTAAGGAGGAATTAAAAGCGCAGGTGGCCAACCTTACTGCCTATATCCATTAATGAACGTCCTTCGAAGAAGAAGCTCCAACCACATCATCTGTGCCCCCTCTTCTCTCCCAAGAAGAGCTCATCCGAATGGAGAAAATGAAGAGTTAGACGAAGACCACTGTGGATTGGTTCAAACAAGTGCTCTATAATGGCGACATGGGAATTCGCCACACTGCTCGAATGTTCAATAAATTCTAGGATTTGCAAAAGAAGTTGCAGGCCACGAAGAAAACATGTCATAGGTTCACTGAGCTCTATAGATCACCTATCCAAAGCTCGAGGCCATTTTTAAGATGCCCAAAAAGACATGGGAAAAGGAATTGGAACTCGTCAGAGATGATCACTAGTTGGTAGAGACTTGGAAGATGGGTTTGGATCATAGGAGAAAGGTCTTGGAAATGGTGCTGCATGAGGTTAAACTTGACCTCAAATGGGTTGTGGAGCACAAAACGGACATCGAAGGCTATCTTAAGATTACAGATTATGATATGCTTGCCCTAGAGCTGGATTATGAGAAAATCAAGCCATTCTTCCGTAAGAAGATGGAGCAAGGGGTTGCATATGTGCTAACACCATATTTCATGGACTTCGCTGCGACGAAATTCACTCAGTCTGAGCAAGTAATCAAGGCCACACCCATATGCACCAAGCATTGGAAGCAGATCACAAAGAGATTCAAAAGGATGACCTTTCAAGTCCTCCAATTCAACATCATGGAATGGAACAAGCTCTAGGCATTAATTGGAAAATTTGTGGAGTATGCCACCCTTTAGAAGAATGAAGGAAAGCCAGTGATTGATGATGAGTTTCTGATAGTATAGCTAGAAAAAGAAGACAACCACTAGAAGACAAAACTGCTATAGTGTTAAAGCCACTAGAGGACAAAATAGAGAAAAGACAAAAGTGTATTTTATAATGATATATTTTGGGGGTAGGTGAAACCCTAATGTAAAATGAATCTTGGCCACACAATGAAAGTAAATTATTCCCATTCATTTCACTTTTGGAAAACTATAATTGCTGGTCTCTCATTTTCAAAGAGAGAGTTGAGTTGTTGTGTAAAGAAATGCTGCAAAAACTTCAATAGAATTACATTGTTTTGGTGGATTCTTGTGTTTCTCACATGTTGTATGATTCATCTTCTCAAAATTAGTAGATTTAGTTTGCTGTTCTAAGTGTTTCAAGTTGCTTTTAGTAGTTTAGTTCATGCTGCACATTGATATTGAAGAATGTTATTGTGTTGATTCCTTCCATGTTCATGCTTTTTGCTGTTTGTTGATGATAAACAACAGTGTAAAGCTAGTTTGAAGATTAACTCATTTCCACACTTAAAATTCGTCTGTTGTTCATGCTTTATGGTGAATGGATAGCTGAAAATATGCAGACCTTAGAAGATAGAACTAGTTTCATGAGACTTAGTTTTTTTGGTTAAGTGGAACTTAGTTTTAGGAAGGTTGTCCACTGTAGCATCCTCCATTGTCACTGTTCATCATTAGTTGCAAGTATAGGAACTCTTCTACTTGTTTTCCTTTTTTAATTTTCTTTGAAATTAGAGTTAAGGAAAAGTTCCAACATCATTGTAAAGCCAAATTTGATGATAAACATGGAGTTTTAAACTGTTGTTTTGAACTTGTAGCAATTACACCTCATTTCCAAAATTCCACAAACTCAATTTGAAGATCTAGTTCCCTCTCAACTTACCAAACTTTCCATGCCCTTTGTGATTACCAACAAATCACATCAATCAACTGAGCTATTTTTTCAACTCATGAATTGACACCCGAGAGACCTTGGGGTGATTGTCTAAAACTTAGTTGCATATTTTCACCTTTCAAGAGAGGCATTGCACTTGTGCATTGTCCGTAATTAATTCTCTTGAGAGGTTCCAAAGAGTATTAAGATCTACACCAAACAAATGGGAATTTCAAGAGCTACCACCCCCTACCAAAGTTAAGAGATCCAAAAGAGGGGAAGCATCCGCTTGAGCCTCATTTGCCTAGCTCACTTCACCTCCATCCTCACCTCCTCCTTCCATCCATTTGCTCCACTATCCTTCATTTTTGGTAGCACCTTTCTCCTCTCAGTCGTCCTAGGCTGCCTTCCAACTCTTCACCTCCCACAACCAGGGTGTTATCCCTGTCCCAACATTTCATAGCCAAGGCGTTGCTCCAACTATTGCATCTCCTTTGCAACTCCAAGTAACTGTAGAAAATGCAATGTAGCCTCCACCTCCCATCATGGCTTGGATGGGTCATAACCCGTCTCCTTTGTCCTTCAATGAATACCATGAGATGCCAAATAATTCAGAGGGATTTTGCACTAAGTTTCATTCTCACGATCTACAAAGGATAGCAGAAGAACACATTTTTCAGATAACCTTGGAAGACATGAAAATAGATCATGAAGATGTGGCTTGTATACTCTTTCCTTACTCTGTAGGGGAAGAGGCCTTTTACTAGTACTTCAATCTGCCGACTAAATCCATCACCACTTGGAATCTATTAAAGAACACCTTCTTGCAAAAATTCAAGATTCCAATCAGCCCTTCTGAGTTGTATCAGTAGTTCATGTCTGTACGAAGGGAAGTCAACGAACCAATCAACTCCTTCGATGATCGGTTCCATTGTGCTCACATGAGGTTGCAACCACCCTATGTAGTTTATGATCCTTTTGCTTGATTGGTTTATTATGCTGCCTTAGACAACCTTACATCCGCACTAGTGAAAAGGATGTGCCCACCACCTGCCAGGTTGGTAGATGCATACACATAAGCAGTCATAGAAAGCAAATTTCTGGGACAAAACATCACAAGTCCGCTGCCATCCTTGGGATCAACTGCTCATCCAATGCAGATCCAAGGACTTACCCAGGCCTTGGCACATCTGACCCCAATCATAAATCAAGTTCCTCAGCTGACAATAGTGCCTCATCTGGGGAAGCCATTGAATTAGGCACCTCTAGTGCCTTATTATTTGCAACCAAAACAACAAGCTTATTCTCAGTAGCCCGAAGTGCTTGCATACTTGCAGGGATCTGAGTTCCCACCCGCTTAGTAGAATCAACCAACAGTCCAACCGGTCTTCCTCCAGAATCAAGTACCACAACCAAACAACATAAAAAAGGATCATATTGATGAACTGACAAAGTTGTTCAAGAAGATGTCTACTTAAATGACACATTTAAGGAATCATAATAACCAACTACAAGCCTCCCAAAGAAGCATCCAAGCTAACCTCAATCGAGATAATTGCGACAACCATGATGTGGGTGCTTCTTCCGGACAAAATTGTGAGAGGTAAAATTTATAATGAAGGATGTGAAAAAAGGCCTTCACAAAGACAAAATTAGATGTGGAACACGAGGCCAAACAACAGAGGCGTTCCCACACCCCTTGACCAGCTTTCCAATGCCGATAAAATGACAAGTGGAGTATACTTGGTAGAGGCAACCTTATCTGGGTGGTGCCACATTCACAAAACAAGCATTTCGAATTGGATTGTCTAGAGTTCCAAACAACCGCAAAATTTTTCCAAGTGGAAGTCCAGAATGCAGTCGAGTGTACGGAATGCAAAGACATAGGTCCATTCAAACCATATGATTCCTCAATATTGGTGTTAAATCAAGCTCCTTTCCTGCGAGGCAAGAGCAACATACCTAAAAAGGAGATTGCTGCCCCCAAAGGACAAAAAAACAAAAGAGTTAAGTAGCGAAAGCCTTTAGTCCCAACTTTTCAATTCGGTAGATAATGGTCCAGTAGATGAGGAAGAGCCGTGAGAAGATGAGGTCCAAATGTTCCATCAAAGGGAAACCCCTTACACCTTGAGAAATGGGCAAGTAGGTGGTCCTTTTACGACCTCTACTCCTCCCAATAACTTCAACACCCTGCCTAACCCAAATTCCAATAACAACTCGGGCTACCCTTATGTACCCACGCGGTACTTTAACAAAAATAGGCAGCATAACCAGACCCAAAACCAACCCGCTAGTTCCTCTCAAGATAGATATTTTGAGGCAAAAATTGAGCAAATGGGTGAGTATGTGGTGAAAGAATTTAAGAAAGTGAAACTAAGCTTGTTAGCCTTCGAATTGCTTAGAGTCCTAGCGGTTATAAATTCCCTCTTTAGGGTGCTTAATGGGACTGCCTCATCCAAATCATCCCAAGACGTACTTGCTAAAAGGGTCTCCGTTGACAACTCACAAAATGAGCCTATGATTAGGGAAATCATAGGGAAGAAAATGGACCATCCTTCAAATCAACAAGCAAACAAACAACCTGCCAAAGAACAAAGCCAAACACAAACCCGAGATAAGACCAATGATAAGGATAAAGCTCAAGTAGCTCAGGCCGACGTTTCAATGGGCTTGTTCCAAGGGAAGTTGGAGACTCCTCCCTTCATGACCAGTATCGAAATATTTGGAAACAATTTGCACAACTTCCTGCTTGATTCAAAAGCTTCTGCCAATGTCATGCCTATTGCAATATGCAAAGCTCTAGGAATAGTCTCGACTCCCTCCCAATGGAAGGTGACCTAGCTAGACAAGACATAAGTGAACATAGTTAGAGAAATCAACAGGATACCCATGCAAATCGCTGTTGATCCAAGGGTACAATAGACAATTGACATCCAGGTGGCTGATATCCTTGACACATATGGCATCATACTAGGAAGGGATTTCAATTGGGTACGAAACAAATATGTTGCAATAGATTTTTCTCACATGTGGCTACCTTGGAAGGGGTTGCCAAACCAGATCTGTATTGATCAGGAACCTCGTATGAAATTCATGATCACATAATACAACAACACAAATGAGGTATTGTTTGTTGAAACAAAATTAGGCAACTACTGTCCCGTGGCATATCAAGAGGAACTAGAATTCCAAGAAGAGGAAGTGGCCAAAGAGGTCCTTGTGTTGTGTAGTCCACCTATCAACTTAAACCACACACTTGAGAGTACAAAGATGTTGATTGAATCATATGATGAAGAATCCTATGAGGATGGTATCCTGGGATTGCTTGATGGATTCCAGGACTTTATGAAAAAATGTGTGCAAGATCAACTCATCTTAGGAGCAAGAATGGACTTTCAGGACCTCCTATTACCCAGTTGGTGCAGGGTACACAATGCTGACCACATTGAATTCAAATGTTGCTTGTGCCAAACAACAGTTGAGCACATCAAAGGAAAAGTCACCCCAAAAGGAGAACTCCAAACAATGCAGCCAAACCAAAGCCATGCTGAATCCACACAATCAGCCAAAATTTTTGAAGGAAATGCAGTGCCAAGAAAGGAAATAAGCTCCATGGGTTCCAGTATCAAAGATTTCTCTAAGTTTTGGATGCTGCGCTTTGACAGGTCCAAATCCAAGCAAGGAGCCAGAGCCGACTTCAAACTTATCAACCCCATAGGTAAGACATACTTTGCTGCTCATAGACTTCAATTTTATTTTATGAACAATGTAACAGAATACGAAGCACTAGTCCATGGGCTTCTGATGGCACTAAGAAAGAAGGTTAAAATGCTACAAGTCTTTGGTGATTTGGATTTGGTAGTGAAGCAAGTTAGGAAGTTGTATTCCTACCACAATAGAAGGTTATCAAATTACAAACACCGAGTATGGGATCTCATAGAAGGCTTAGATGCATTTAACATTCAAGTGATCCCACACTCCAAGAATCATATTTTTGATGCCTTAGCCCAGGAAACTAGTACCCTACAACCTCTATCCTTGACTGGATTGAAAAATTTCATTATTGAGTTTACCTCCACTTCGTCAGTTCCAGACAATGTCACCAACTTCCAAGTGTTTAATGATGACAAGCATATCCTGGATTTCATCATGAGCTCGGATGTGTTTGCAACCCAAATAATTGGTGAGGCATAACCTAAAGAAGTTGAATTAGACATAGAGGGAGTTATCAACCACAAAAGAAACACAATACCACAAGGTATGGTTTAGCTTGAGCAAATATTTGACTTAGATCTAATAAGAGATCAACATTAGAAAATGAAGGATTCAATTGAAAACCAGTGTAATGCTCACAATCTAGGAACGACTGAAGAAGTCAAGAATGTATTCATCGACAAAGTGTGCACACCAAAAGAAAGGGACCGTTGACGCCCTGCGCACGTACCATGATGTGATTTCTTGGAGCTATGAAGACTTGAGGACATATGATACCTCAATCATCACTCACACCATACCTCTCAAGTTGGACGTAAGACCTTTTAGGCAATGTCAGTGCCCAATCAACGACTTGCTAGAGCCTATCATTTATAAAGAGGTCTAGAAACTATTGTCTGCAAGAATCATTTTCCTTGTTAGACACTCCACGTGGGTGGAAAACTTGGTTTCATTCAAGAAGAAGAACAAAGAAATCATATTATGCATAGAATTTCACAACTTGAATAGAGCCTTAGAGAAAGACAACTATCTAGTGCCCTCACTGGATGATGTGTTGTAAGTAGTTAATGGGTCTTAGATGATGTCCTTTTTGGATAGATACTTTGGGTACAATTAGGTGATGGTATAGTATGAGGACAGGCATAAAACGACCTTTACTAAAAAATGGGGAACCTTTGCATATAGGAGAATGCCGTTTGGATTGATCAACGCTGGTGTGACCTTCCAACACACCATGGATATCGCCTTTAGGGACCTAATTGGAAAATGCATAATCATCTATATGGATGAACTAACTATGTTTTCAAAGAAAAGAGGAGACCGTGTCTCTGATTTATGCAAGGTCTCCCAAAAATGCAGGGAATTTGGAATTTATTTGAATCCAACGAAGTGCATCTTTGGAGTTACGAAGGAAAGTTGCTCAGGAATGTAATTTCAGAGAAGGGAATCTTAATAGACCTTGAACACATCTAGGCTATTTTAAAAATTCAGCTTCCAGGTAGTAAGAAAGATCTGAAATATTTCTTTGGAAAAAATAATTTCATTAGAAAATTCATCACAGGCTTTGCTAAAATTGTCAAGCCATTGAATGCTATGCTGAAGTAGGACGCCAAAGTAGAATGGACACCGAAAGCCAAGCAGAATTTCAAAGAAATCAAGAAAGCAATTGTAGATGCACCAATGTTGGTTAAATTAGACTAATTGAAGCCATTTTATATCTACTCATTTACTTTAGATCACTCTTGTGCCAACATATTGACCCAGAAAGATGACGAAGAGAGTGAACACCCTATTGCCTTCATGAGTGCTCCGCTAAAGGGTGCAGAGTTAAGGTATCTTAAAGTTGAAAAATAAGCATACGCCTTAGTCAGAGGAGTTAAATTTTTTTGGCATTACATCTTGCATAATAAGGTGTTCACAATTATGCTTGATCTAGTAGTTAAGACTCTGCCAATGCAAAATGAGCTAGGAGAAAGAAGGGAAAAATGGGTCACTTTGCTGTAGGAATATGATATGGAGATTTAGCCTATGAATTTGGTTCGAGGGCAGGCCCTCACTCGAACAATAGCTGAAATGATATCTGAAGTAGGACTCGAGCTCATCGTGCAGTAGTACCAGCTAGAAGACATCTCTCCCAGAGAGTGGTATGATGACATCGTTTACTATTTGCTGAACATCAAGTGCCCATCTCGGCTCCAAGGAGGAAAAAAACATGCTCTCAAATTGAAGAGAAACGACTACATGTTACAAGGGTCTATATTATACAAGAGAAATCATGAGGGAATATACCTTAGATGCCTTGGAAAAGAAGTAGTTAGAGTCCTCAAGGAGTTTCATGACAAATTTGGCACTGGCCACGAATTCGGCCCCTCAACCATCCACCAGATTTTGTGGGCTGGATACTTTTGGCTAATGGTGTTTAAGGATGCATACAACCACATCAAAACCTATCACGTTTTCCAAACTACTGCTACCAAAGAAAGAAATGCTGCTGTCTTGTTGCAACCAGTCCTGGAGGTAAGACCATTCTCTTAGTGGGGGCTTGACTTTATTGGTCCAATAAGCCCACCATCCTCTACAATTCATAGGTACATTCTAACTGCTTCTGATTATTGTACTAGATGGACAAAAGCAATAGCATGTAGGCAATGCACTATTGAAGTGGTTACAAAAAGTTTTATTTTAAATTGCTTTAGTTGTCTATTTTCCCTCGTGTGTGACAATGGCCCCGCCTTTTCCTTGCTTAAGTTTTCTAGTTGGGCCTTTGATTACAAAATTGCATTTAAATTCTCATCCAACTACCATCCTCAGAGAAATGGTCTAGTTGAGTCAACAAATAAAAATCTGATAATAGTGATAAAAAACTGCTTGACATGAATCCTAAAGATTGGCACACCCAACTACATTTTTCCCTTTGGGTAGATTGTACACGCCACAAGGCTTCTCTGGATGATTCCCTGTTCCATCTCGTCTATGGCTTAGAGCCCACCTTTCCTGTCCATCTCAAGATCCCTACCCTCTAGTTTCTCAACACCTACTATGAGGAAGGTGACCATCAAGAAGTCCATCTAGCTGAATTACTACATTTAGAAGAGGTCCGTGATAGAGAAATTGAAATTTTTTCCAAACACCACGGCGTAGTTAAAAGATGGTTTGATCACTGAGCCAAAGTAAAGGCCTTTAGGATTGCTCATTTGGTCCTATTTTGGGAAAAGGCCCATGAAAAGAAAGGAGGACATGAAAAATTTGACAAGCTCTGGATTAGTCCTTTTTAGATCTCAATTTTTTTAGGAGATAATGCCTTTCACCTCTAGACACTCACTAGAGAGGATGTCTTGTTTCCTGTCAATGGGAAACATCTCAATCATTATTTCCTTGCTTGAGCTATTCAAGCTTGTCCTTTGTATATAGTTGTATATAGGTTAGCCTAGATTCCTTCTGCTTTGTTGCCGCGCCTTTGCTTCACTTTTTGCTCGCTCTCCCAGCCGCTCTTGTTTTTGCTAAGGGTGTTCCTCTGTTCTCGGTATGGTGACTATGCTTGGCCTATTAGATGGCATACTTTATTGTCTGCTCCTATTTTTTCTTTGGATAAATATTCATTCGTAACTATTGATTTCCAATCACTCTCATGAAACAGTTTTCCATATTTGAAATCTGACTTGACATAGGACAAAACCCTTGTTTAAATCTTTTCACACTTATATACGATCATGCACGAAAACACATTTTAAATGTTTCTGATGAGCTATAAAATAGCTGTTATGAGGTCTCAATAAGTAAAAATTATTTAGTTTTCTCTAATGGCCATTGTGATTCCAAACCCACAGTAAGCTTCAATGCTTATGTGGTTGAGTAAGAAGAAAGAATACCAAAAGAAAATATTCAAGAAAAGAAAAGAAAAGAAAGAAAGTGTTAAAATAAGCAACTATGTGGGTGTGCGAGCAACTCTATCAGGGCTATGGAGCTCGACTGACAATAGAGCAATGTTTGTTGGGTCACAATGACAACTCCATTAGGGCTATGGATGCCTAATCGACAATGAGGCAATGTCCAAGTTACTTTTGGGGTTAGACAACTTACGTAGCTTTCCTTGACTGATTAACTGCTATCTGTTATGGTTTTTGAAGAAAGGGAATAAAATCACTATGCACACACTTTTGAAATGTCCCCGTGACTTGATTCAACTAAGGATCTCGTCCTCCTTTGAGCTCCTAGTTCACTTACAAAAATTGGCTTCTAGTCTACGAAACCAAAGATTTCGGGTTTTGAATGAATCTTTACCTTTAGAATGCTCAGGGGTGTTCTCCCAATAGAGTTGCCATTCGTTGTTCCTATAGAACACATGCCCTGTTCGGGACATGGACCCTCTCTTTTTGCCTTCGTCAGGTCACTTTTTTCCTTCGCCTCATTTTGCGTGCCCCTAAATTTTGAGCTTGAAATGGTCAAGAGCCTTAAAGTCATCATCGTTAGTTGATCAAAATTCACTGCCCTAAAATTTTCTAAGCCTTTGACTTTTGCAGGGTATCCCTGGAAAGTTTCCCTTAGTCTTTAACTTTGGCATCCTTTAGCCCTTGTGGGCTTCCTCTTGCATGTCACCATCATCTGCTCACCATCCACACTTCGGCTGACCCAGGACTTCCACTTGCATGGTGGGTCTCGCGTCCTTCCTTGCTGTCCTCTTCCAATCGTTGAACAATGACAATGCTTGGAGGTCCCTTTGTAGTGCGGGCTTCACTGTTCCCATCATCAGCCCGTCAAACTTCATGCCTAGCTACCCCGCCGACCACTGTACACACATTTAATGTGGGTCATTAATGAACATTTTACTATAAATAGGTTTTCCCAACCTGTCATTTTTATTTGCACTAGTCATAAATTATTAGAGAAGCAAACGACAATTGTACCCCCTACACTCGCATGAGTTGTTGAAGGATCTGAGACTCGGCCTTCACCAAAATTCCTTGTGCCTCCTAGGTATGTCCTCCACCAACCAGTTAAAACATGTCTTTTTTGAATAGGGTTCTTTTAAATTAGTTGAAAATCTTAAGAGAAACCCCTTGATTTCATCCAATGACCATTTAAACTGTTAGCCCTGTAGCCTAAATCATTCAAAACCCGACTAAAACACTCAAACATCACCATTTTGAGTGATGCAAAACTTCACCTCATCGACATTGTTCTTCACAGGGCCTTGACTCCCTTGTGACTTGCAAGCTCCTCATCGCTGTCCCCAAGCAAAAACCCAAACATTGAAACACTTAAGCAAAAAACTCCAAGTCTCAAGTCCTTGCAAGCCGCCGCATGCGGGAAGCCCCTGTTTCACAACCAATCTCAAATGACTTATCCCTACTAGTATCCTGCATCGCAGGTTCTGCCAAAACCACTTCTGTTGAACTCCAAAACACCAAGTCTTAGCATGTGGAACATTCCTTGTGGGCCGCCGCTCATGGATTTCCGCCCCATGGATGCTGTTCCTTTAACGTCCAAGTCAAAGCTCCTCCTCATGTTGCGGGTCCCGCTGCCCTGTTGGTGTTCCACCTTTTATGAGAGAAAGTCTAAGCTAAGTTTTCATTGCGGGCCATCTAGTGCGGACCTCTATCTTCCCTTCGCTTTCACTTGAACATCTTTCCCTAGTGGCTAAGCCATTGCGTCTGCCCACTTCACGAACTCTGTAGACCTCGTCTTCGTCCTGAATGATAAAAAAAAATGCAAAGTGAAAACCCTCATGCGAGAAAACATCTACAGACCACCCTACCTTTGGCACCACTCTAAAACGGTTGAGGAACCCTGTCTTCTTGCACTGTAGGCCCTACTTGATCTAATTCCCTCCAAGACCTCAGCGAAACAAAAATTAAGTTTAGGCATCTTGCAAACATTTCCTTGTGGGCTGCTGTCGTCCGATTACCGTTTATGAACAACCAAGCCCTCTCTTCTTCCCATGGTATAGACCCCATGTCTTCTTCAACCGTTTGAACCCACCTGAAGCAAAGTGGCCAGGTCAGGGTGATTTGCGGGTCCATCCATGCAGAACGCCTCATGCAGACCGCCACCTCATCACTATTGTTCCTAAATGACCATTATAAAGCGGATTTCTGCCAGTTCCTGCCTGCATATCTCCAAGCGATCAAAACCAAAAGGAGTCAATTCACACCATCTTGACTGCCTGTGGATCCCACATTTTTGGATTCTCCCTATGGGCCTCCATGCAAATGGTAGAATCCAAACGTCTGAGAAGCCTTCTACCTCTGTATGCCTTGAGCCTGCACAAGCCTAGTGACTAATTAGATGCCTCCAAAGACTTTATAGCTGATCTCCCGCACGTGCCAAATGCCTTATTGAAGATTTTGACTGCCAAGGCCCTAGTGTGGAATTTTGGATGTGGGTGGTTGTCTGCGAGCCATCGTGACCACGACACCGTCCTTCTCCTGACTGCTCTTGACGAATCCTAGCCCAAGGAAACCTACATCCCTAGGCCCACATTCTTGTATTTGATCTGAACAAACTTTGAATGATGAATGATAATGAATTTCATGATCTCTTGATGATGAATTGTTGGATCTAACCCTCATTTTGTAGGATTTAACTAATGATACCCCGATTTTTATGTGAATGCACTTACTGCGTCTTTGTATGCAATATTTATGGAATCTACTATGGGTCCATCAGGGAAGTCTGCCAAGAAGGAGAAAGGGAAGAAGCCGACAAAAGCACTAAGAGGGAAAGAAGAGAAAGACCAAATGAAGTACTAATTCCATGGGGTGGAGTGCACCTCCAAAGTCACATCCACCTAGGATTCAATGTCAGAAACCAATCTAGGGCACGTGGATATAGATGAGTTCTGGTGCAAGGTCATGATCAACCCCACAATTGAAAATGTCTAGAAGATAAAAAAGAGCAGCCTCGCCAAGGAAACCGGCTTCCAACCTGCGCTCGTTGCTCCAGAGTTAGTGATGGTATGCAGAGAGTGCTACCACAAGAACAAGAGAATCATTGATCATGATGGCAGAGTATTGGAAGATTTTTTTGCTAAATCTATAGGCTAGACATTTCATATACCCACATTTCATGTCATGGAGGAAACAAAGAAGGGATATGCTGAGAACATGTGGAAGGCAGACCCTCTAGGATACAAGGAGCTAATCAATCAACATTGGTTGAAGGAAAAGAGGGGTAGTGCTACCAAGGTTCCATAGGAGTTGTTCAGAAGTGACTTATATGAGGAGTACCATGACTTGATTACCCTGCTAAGTAGAGTAATGGTTCTTCCCACTGCTGCCTTCTTTCAGGAGTGGATGTTCTACTTTATTGAGGAGATTATTTATGGAAAAAAAAATTCCACTAAGCGAAGATGATCAGTGATAATATGCACAACCAACTCATGGATGTGAAGAAATTTTTTTAGTTTTACATGACCTCCTACCTAGTGTACATCTTGGTAGAGCTATTCCCATACAAGGGCCTCTTTGTTGCAAACAATCCAAATCCAAGGAGAGGTGAACTCAAAGTCTATGACTGCTACTCTCAACTTCAATACAGAAACTTCAAGAAGGAATATTAGAGGGTAAATGATGCCTTCATTGGGAATATCATCAGACTCTTGGGAGGAGACCTTGAGAGAAGAGTCTCGCACAGTGCTAGGGATGTCATCCAACAATTTGGGTATATGTTTATACAGTTCCTAAAATTTACATACATTAGAACATAAGGGTTCTCTGAAAGGCCTTACAAGCTACCTCGATACCCCAATGACCAAATGATTATATTTGAGGTCTCTAGACAATTGTAGAATGCCCATGCCCTACTGAACGAAAAAAATAGAGCGGGGATCCCATATCCCTTGAAATTTGGGCAAGGAATGTATGCCGTCCCTACTACCTAGTGCAAAAAATACTCAGAGGAGATAGTGGAATACAATTTGGACCTTCACATAGCTCAAACAAGAGTGGACCCATATGGGAAATTGAAGAAACAGGTCGGGAGGTAGTATGCTTATCTGCCTCATATCGTAGACTTCTAGGCCAACTACCAGGATGACAAGGAAGTGCGAATGAGGCAGTACATGTGGATGATGATCCAATTTGTGAGATCAATAAACTTGTTTCCCATGCCTGATCAAATTGTAGAAGAGAATGACACTATTTTTGATGAAAGATTTGATACTATGGCCAACTTTCTACTACCATTAATAGATTGGGATGAAGCAGAGGTCGATGACCTCAATATAGTAACGTGACTAGTCAAAAACAAAACAAGGAAATGGGTAGATGCCCAAATTTACAAGCTTAAAGTGCAGGGTGTAGTATTGATATATGGTGAGATTGAAGATGAGCTCAAGAGTGAAACTGACAGTGGAGCAGCTGTTGACCTAGCAGAAGAGGCATCTAAATCACCTCCGATAACAAGATGAAGGAAAAGGAAGGATGTGTCCATGTGCCATCCCAAACATAAAGTATACACATGGAAGGCTGTGGGGGAAGAATCCTAAAAGAAAGCAAAGAAAATAGGAGGGTTTGTTAGTGAGATGCCAAAAATTGAAGATGATCCCCAACAGGAGGGAGAAGATGAAGCTGAGCGGCTACAATCACCACCTACTACCTCCGTTATTCCCACTGCAACCGCTACCATTGCCACTCATCCACCTCCCATGTCTCAGGAATTACCTGTTTCATCTTTTCTTGCCATGGACATCTCAGTCCACCTCGCTTCCTCCTCACCAAAGACCTCAATTATGATATTGGATTCCTCCTCGGCCACACCAACCTCACTGTCATCCTCTTTGCTGCCTCTTCCACTACTCACTCTCTATACTCCAATGCCTAAAATTGCCATTATTACTATGCCACCGCTCACCTTGCCAGATGCCTTTGCAAAGTACATGTAAGGAATACTTGCCAAAATATTTGGGGTGATTATGAATCCCATGGTTCAAGCCTTAATAGCCTAGATTGCTACTGGCCTACTTGTTCCTCCACCACCTACAGAGCCACCAAAGATGGAGGCCACTATACAAATTTATGAAGAAATGGAGAAATTCCAAAGGGAGGCTACTAAAGGAATAATTGAAGAGTCCAAGGACCCCTTTAAAGATGATTAATTTGAACACCTAGAGGGTAGATAAAACATAAACCTAGATAAGGTGGCATCCGATGAAGAAAAATCACACTCTTTCAAAGAGGATATTGATGCTTTGAACCAATGATATGCAATAGAAACCTCAGATCAAGAATTAGAAGAGAAGATGTCCCAACAACTCAAAGAGATAGGTGAAAATGCTGAATCTGATCTAGAAGCACAAATCCATGAAGAGAAATATGGTACTGATGTCAACATGGAGATGCTTGAAGAGCCTCCACTAATTGGTCAAGATAAGGGCCCTGTACGAGAAGAAGAAGAACCTCCCAAAAATGAGGAATAAGAGAAAGATGAAGATAACGAAGAAGAGGATACACCAAAGAAGAACCCTGAGCCTAAACATCATATTGAGCTCAGGAAATTAGAAGGGAAAGTACCTTAGAAAGAGGACATAATTGAAGAAAACATAGCCACCACTGAGTCAGAAAAGGAAAAGGATGTACATATTGAGGACTCTGACAAAGAAGAAAGAACAAAGTAAGACGCCCCTAGTCATGAAGAGAAGCAACCCCGACATGAAAAAAGAGAGGAAGGTGATCATGAATCACCAAAAGGAGAAGCCCAGATGCATGATTGGCTAGAGAAGTATCTGCAAAAGAAATCCCCTGCAGTCGTTGATGCAAAGGCTAGACTCGAGGCTATACTGGCAAGAGCGCTGACAAAGACAAGGAAGGAAAAGAAGGCAAGAGTTCACTCCCATATTATAGTTGATGCCTCTAGATCAAGAATAGTGTAGATTTCTACCCTCGTGATAGAAAAAGGTGAAGGAGTTAGCTATAACATCTTTATCTTCAATTTGGGCCCAATAACTAGAGAGTAGAAAATTGATGAATTCTAGGGGTCAATAGCAACGATCATGCAACAAATAAACAAGGATCAGTCCTCTGACGAGGAATTAAAAGTGCAAGTGGTTGATCTCACCACCTATATCTAGCAATGGATGTCCTTGGAAGAAGATCCAACCACATCATCTGCTCCCCCTCTTCTCTCCCAAGAAGAGCTCACCCGAATGGAGAAAATGAAGAGTTGGACCCATGCCACTGTGGATTGGTTCCAATGAATGTTATACAATGGCAACATGGGAATTTTCCACACTGCTTGAATGTTCGATAAATTCTAGGATTTGCAAAAGCAATTGGAGGCCACAGAGAAAACATGTCACAGGTTCATTGAGCTATATAGGATCACCTATCCAAAGCTTGATGCCATTCTTAAGATGCCCGAAAAGACATGGGAAAAGGAACTGGCGCTTGTCAGAGATGATCACTGGTTGGTAGAGACCTAGAAGATGGGTTTGGATCATAGGAGAGATGTCATGGAAAGGGTGTTGCATGAGGTTGAACTTGACTTTTAATGGGTTGTGGAGCATAGAATAGAAAACGAAGACTATCTTAAGATGATGATAGATTATGATATGCCTGCCCCAGAGTTGGATTTTGAGAAAATCAAGCCATTCTTCTATAAGAAGATGGAGCAAGGGGCTACATATGCACTAACACCATATATCATGGACTTCACTGCGAGGGAATTCATTCAGTCTGAGTAGGTAATCAAGGCCATGCCCATATGCACCAAGCATTGGGAGCAGATCATGGAGAGATTCAAAAGGCTGGCCTTTCAAGTCCTCTAATCTAACATTATGGAATGAAACAAGCTCCAAGAATTAATTGGAAAATTTGTGGATTATGCCACCCTTTAGAAGAATGAAGGAAAGCTAGTGATTGATGATGAGTTTCTAATAGTATAATTGAAAAAAGAAGGCAACCATTAGAAGACAAAACTGCTACAGTGTCAAAGCCACTAGAGGACAAAATAGAGAAAAGACAAAAGCTTATTTTATAATGATATATTTTGGGGGTACGTGAAACCCTAATGTAAAATGAATTTTGGCCACACAATGAAAGTAAATCCTAGGCATTCATTTCAATTTTTGAAAACTATAAATAGGGGTCTCCTCTCATTTTCAAAGAGAGAGTTGAGTTTTTGTGTAAAGACATGTAGAAATTTCAATAGAATTACATTGTTTTGGTGGATTATTGTGTTTCTCACATGTCGCATGATTCATATTCTCAAAATTAGTAGATTTAGTTTGCTGCTCTAAGTGTTTCAAGTTGCTTTTACTAGTTTAGTTCATGTTGTACATTGATATTGAAGAATGTTATTGTGTTGATGCCTTCCATGTTCATGCTTTTTGCTATTTGTTGATGATGAACATTAGTGATTAGTCTTAAAATTAAGTCATTGCTGCACTTAAAATTCTTCTGTTGTTCATGCTTTATTGTAAATGGATAGCTGAAAATCTGTAGACCTTAGAAGATAACACTAGTTTCATGTGACTGTTAGTTCTTTTGGTTAAGTCAAACTTAGTTTTAGGAAGGGTGTTCACTATAGCATCCTCCATTATCACTGTTCATCATTAGTTGCAGGTATAGAAACTCTTCTACCCCTTTTCCCTTTTGAATTTTCTTTGAAACTAGAGTTAAGGCAAAGTTCCAACATCATTGTAAAGCCAAATATGATGATAAACATGGAGTTTTAGACTATTGTTTTGAACTTGCAACAATTGCACCTCATTTCCATAATTCCACAAACTCCATTTGAAGAACCAATTCTCTCCCAACTTAGCAAACTATCCATGCCCTTTGTGATTACTAGAAAATCACATCAATCAATTGAGCTATTTCTGAAAGTCATGACCTGACACCCAAGAGACCTTGGGGTGATTGTCTAAAACTTAGTTGTGGATTTTCACCTCTCAAGAGAGGCATTGCACTTGTGCATTGTTTGTGTTGAGAAGTACAAAAACACCTATCAACATTATTCACATTTTTTGTACTATTTAAATTACATTCATATTGTTTTGTAAAATTCTAGGTTGTGAAACACTGGTTTTTGAAAATCTGCAACCCACATAATGTTTAAATTTTTTTTCCAAGTAACAAACCAATTGGTTACTCACCCCTCACCTCAATTTGGTATGTTTTGTGATTTCCTTGAGAGTCCTTTTTTAATTAGATAGTAAGAATCTAATTAGATTAGAAAACATCGAGTTTTAAGAAATCTGCAACCCACACAGTGTTGTAATACCCTCTAGATGTAAGAGCCCAATTGGCAAGTTGAGAAAATTGAGATGACACACCTATGTGTATATAGTCAAATTGAAACCCCTCACATCAACTCGGTTGATATTATCCCTTGCATGCAACACCCCCTTGCTCTCCAATGTTTCACTTTCAACCTATAGAATGCGAAAACCTAGAACACAAAGTGTTTTCCAAGAACAATACTTGTTACAATGTAAAACACATGTCATAATCACATCAACGTCCTTCCCTCCCACAGTGAACATATAGCTTCTTGCACAAGGCAAAAAAATGCTACGTAATTTGATGAGATGGGACACCTCCTCGCTTTCCTCGCCGTGATGTTTACTCCAGTCTATCAGTTTCATCACTTTTATCATTCGTCTTGGCAAGTGCCGCACTATACCGTCTCATCATGTTATGTATGTTTCTATGTATGTTGTTATGTATTTATTTATGCATTTTTGTATGTACATAGGTGCATTTTTTTGAGAGATTAGTTGTATCCATGGTGTAGGAGCACCTATACCTTATTGTCAACCTTGGATTATCTGAAGTTGATCATCTATTGAGTTAGGGGTAATATAGGGTGTTTGGAGTAATATATACTAAATAAGGTCTTTGAATACCATATTATATGTAATAGGTTGATGTTTTGTTTTAGGAGTCAAGTTATTACTAAGGAGTGCACAAAATCCAAATATTGTTAAGTGTAAACAAAGTGCTAAAATGATTGTTTTAAAGTGTCTTTGAAGTCTAAAAGGCAGTTATGCCTATTGGAGAAGGTGGAAATGTTTTGTAAAACCTATTTAAAGCCTTTCAAGGCTCGAAGAATGTTGACGAATGATTGTAAGGGAGTTTCAATACAAAAAGCAATGTTTACTTCTACATTTTTACTATTTTTTGTAATTTCCTCACACTATAGGGATTGTACAGTCCATATTATGGTGTAATATTCATTATATTTTGTAGGAGCATATTCTAACTTTCATTGGATACCATCTTGATAATCTAACTTCAAGTTTTGTAGATCTCTGCCACTTTTTGATTCTGACTTGTAAAAAACCAGTGTAACACAGTTTTGTGATTTAATTTTGAAATGGCCATTCCTCTTACTGTTTGATATTGTTTCTTAGAGGAATGAACTTTCAAATGGTAGAGTAGTTGTTTGCATGCCTTATTTGGAGAGAATAAAACAATTTGTGTGAATGGGAGGATGCTCTGTGACTGGACAGTGTTATATTTCTTGTAAAAATGGTGGTTCCAAGTATGGTTTTGTTGATTTATTGATGAAAACATCTTGGTAATGGAATAAAATGTTTTTATAGAGCCTATTAAAGATGTTTGATGCTTTGAACTAGTTTGGGAAGCCTTGGTATTGTGAGATACAAAAAACCCTAGTTGTTTGTGTGTAAATTGAGGGTTTTGGAATATGACATCATAAAGGACATGAATCTATCAAAGAATTGTGGATTTGGATGTTTTGTAATCCATTTGATGACTATTTGATGAGTTTTTATATAGGGTAGGTGTTTTGAGTGGTGGTTCCTTTGTAAAACAAGGCTAATTTTGTAGCCTTGAAAATAGGGCAGGTTAATGAAACTTAGAGTCGTAGCAAAGAACCTTTGAGAGATCTCTTGGGATAATATTTAGAGACATGTACTAAAGCTTGATGAATGTTTTTGATGGCCATTGTACAGACTTCTTTATGAGATTTTGTGTAAAGTAGAGTTTTGAGGCTTACAAGCCTGTTGATGTTATGTTGAGCTATTTGAGGAGAATAATGTTCAAGGGCATATTTCTTGTTATTGGTTGATCATTTGGTGTTGTAAGTGAATTCCTCCATTTTGGCTCTGCATCAATCCATAGATGGTTTTACAACATAGTGTGGGTTGGAGGTTTCATAAATTATGCATTCACCTCCCACGATGTTTTCCAACCTGCAATCATTGAGTTTTAATGGTTGTTGGAAAACAATGGGTGTTTATAAAACGACGCCTTTCATTGCATTCTTATTGCCTAATTAACAAAATATTTTCAAGACATTCCTGCCAATGCTCTCCACCATGTAACTTTGAATGTACAAAATGAAATAAATGGAAAACCACATTGTGTTTTCCAACTTGTAAATTATATTTTGCATTTATTTTTAAATCATATGAGGAAATTGAATTGCAATTTTTTTGTGTAAGTAAGAGCTGCTATAAATTGTGAAGGTGAATGAACTTTAGTACATTCTTACTGTCTACAAACTTTAAGGTTTTCATTAGAAGCATGTTGTCTATATATAATTGCATGCTGGAAAATAACATGTGTAATGAAACCTGCAACCCAAATACTGTTCTCAGCTTTGAGTCTTTCTGATTAGAGAATGCAAATGTTTTGTTTTTAATAATTTGTTTACAAAATTTTTCTACCTTTTCAAATAGGACTCTCATGTCTCCATCCAATTGATTCTTTTTTCTACACTGACATCTTATTTTTCCTTCTTTTCGTGCTATGTATGTTTCTATGTAAATTTTTGTGTATATTTTTATGCATTTTTGTATGTACATAGGTGTGCTTTGTCGACAGATTAGCTACTATTTTTTGGTCAATCAAGGTGATCACCAAGGATTTTTTTTGACTTTTTAACCTTTATTCTTGCAATAATCTATATTTTTTCAGTCATCTATACAAGTAATGGTTCAATTTACAATATCATTGAACAATGGTTACAATACCGATTTGCCATTTAGATGTTCATTGAAAGACACAGGATATAGACAAAATTCTGATAGTGGTACGTGTTATCCTTCTTGTTTGTCTTCTATGCACTTATTGATTATTGCAAGTTATGGAATCTTTCATATGTTAGGAGAGATGAGTTTTTTATATATCTAAATGAATGTTCAATGCTTCACAGTTCCTATAGAATAGCAGATATAATTGTTGGTATATATTACTAGTGTTAGTGATTGGTTAAATTAGAAACTAAATTCCCATTGTATAGTTTAATATGTTTTTTTATTGTATATACAAGCTGACATTTTGCACTTACCACAACATATAATCCTATATTGGTGAAATTTGGAATAAAAAAAATTCTTTGTAACACCAAATGTCTTTAATTTTCCAATTTAATCTATCGCTAATACTTGTTTTCCTTACAGGTGGTTGATATATTTGAGGAAACAAAATTGAAGAAAACAAGGGTAGGTGGATTAAGAAGGATGCTTTAGGAGACGTGAAGCTTTTGCACTAAATATAGGTGATTCTAGTTGTCATAGCTTGAATTGCAAGTGTATTGGTCAGTTAAATTTCTAAAATTTATTTTGCATTAAGAAGTTATGATTTTTTTTATAGATGAGATGCTTACTATAGCGAATGCAAATAATTTATAGTTTAATTTTTTTAAAAATAAATGTTACATTATTGTGTGCCTATTATATCCCAAAATTTTACATGTAGGATGTTTCCTCCTTGAAGTGGGAGTGTTACATGGGAAATACTCAAAACAATAGTGAACGATGATACTGCATCCTTTTAATTATCCCTTTATATAAAAAAACATAAAGAGCTCTGCATTTCAAATGAAAACCCTTTATTTTCTTGTCAATGAAAACCAATTTTCTTAATGAACATGGCAGATATAGAAATGGAAGATTTATATACCTGCTAGACCACGCTTGTCAAGTATGTTTAGGTAGTGTAGGCCCTCAGATCTCGTTCGACCTCCAAATGGGAATTCCTGCAACTCCATTCCATCACCCGCGCTCTCCAACAAACTACAAAATGAAATTGTGGAAAATGGAGACGTTTAGGTGTGTTTTGTCTATTGCTTTTTGATTCCCTACTGCCCATGCGGTCCTTATTTGGAAATGGGAAATGTGATGATAGGTGCCTAACTGTTCGTCAAGTCTTTTTGTTGGTGTGTTTTGTCCAGGGCGTGGGATGGGGGTCGATGGGGGTTATGTTATAAAATTACATACAAGGTGCATTTTTTCTACACTTTAGCTTCTCCCTTAATAGTGTCGTCAGGTCAGTTTTCCCGTCGCTTTGAATGATGCCACTATTCTTTGCCTTGCATGAGAAGCTATCCTTTCAGCATGGGTGGGAAGGGGAGTTGACGTGATTAAGACATGCCTTTTAATATGTAAGAAGTATTGTTATTGGAAAACATTCTGTGTTGTGGGTTTTCTCATTCTGTAGGTTGAAAGTGAAAGGTTGGAGAGCAGGTGGGGGAGGTGAAAACCAATGGAATTGAGGTGATGGGTTTGTAAGTGATTGGGTTGTAACTTGTAAAGGGTTTTAAAACATTGTGCGGGTTGCATATTTTGAAAAACCAATGTTTTGCGACTTGGAATTTTACACAATAGTATGAATGTCTTGAAAAGATTTTGTTATTTAGACCATAGGAATGCAATGAAAGGAACTATTTTTTAAACACCTAGTGTTTTCTAACAACCATTAACACTCTGTATGATTACAGGTTGGAAAACATAGTGGGATGTTAGTGCATGATTTATGAAACCTTCAACTCATACAATGTAAAACCCTGTATGGACGCAACTAATCTCTTGAAAAGAAAAAACCTATCTACATACAAAAATGCATAAAAACATACATAACAACATATATAGAAACATACATAACATGATGAGACGACATAGTGCAAGGCCTGCCAAAAAGTGATGAAACCAGTAGGCGAGAGGAAACATCATGGCAAGGAAAGCAAGGAGGTGTCCCATCGCATCAAATTACACTGACATTTTTTTCCTTGTGCAAGAAGCTATCCGTTCACTGAGGGAGGGAAGGGAGTTGATGTGATTAAGACATGTGTTTTAAATTGTAATAAGTATTGTTCTTGAAAAACACTCTATGTTTTGGGTTTTCTCATTCTGCAAGGAGTTGCAGTTCGGGGATATATAAGACTATGCAAATTAACTTGAGGGGTGAGTAACCAATTGGGTTGTTACTTGTAAAGGGTTTGAAAATAGTATTTGGGTTGCAGGTTTCATAACACCCAATTTTTTTGAACCTGCAATTACACAGACAAAATGAATGTAATGAAAATGTTTTGGTTACTTACACAGTGAGAACCCAATTGGTTGGTGACACCTCAATTGATTTTGGATACTTTTATGTATCCCCCATTAGCAATTATATTGATAGTATGGATACATTCAAAAGTTTATTTTATTTAAACAAAAAGAATGTAATGAAAGAAACCTTCAAAATTTATCACAAGTGCTAGGTAAACTAAAAATTGTGTTTTAAATTCCTCTTATGATTGAAAAAATATATGCTTTCTTACAATAGATGGTGCAAAAAGATTTGGAAATTTAATTGTCTATAACACTCGCAATTTTTTTACATATTATAGCCAACCATGAATGCATCATTTGGGTGTGTGTTCATAATGTGCATTCTATTTATGTTAATATGAAATATACTGATAGGAAATGCCACCTGGAGTCTTATTGTTTATGGTATCTTGCTTATAAATGAAAGAAAAAAGGTTGACATTTAAATCGTTTGAGGTCGACTACTTTTCTCATCATGAATACTTTCAAATAAATAATCGTATTAAATGCTATTTGTAACAATAAAAATGACATTTCACTATCTTCATCTGATTGCAGAAAAAAAAATGCACACATTATTTGCAATGTTGGAAAACACACTATCCCCTGTTAGTTATTTGCTCGTGAAAAGTTTTTGTTTCCTACGCACCAAGAATGTAAGGAAGTCCACCTTAAAATTTGTTTCTTATTACTGAAAAATATATGCTTGCTTACAATAGATGATGCAATAAATTTTGGAACTTTAACTGTATCATAACACTTGTAACTTCTTACATATTACATGCAACCACAAATGTGTACTTCAAAAGGGAAAGTGGAAGAAAGTGGGAGAAAGTGTAATTTTGAAATCTACTTTTTAACTTGTATTTTGATATTTTGAATGAATTGGTTGCATGCATTTGAATTTTATGTGACGTTTAAATTCCTTCCATTAGAGGGAAATGATGGACAAGGAATTGGTGGGTGCGAGCAAGTTAGTGTCCATTTGGGATAGGAAAATGTGCCTCGACAGGGCAACAAGAAGAAAGGGTGCCTAGGGAGGAGATCATTTTCCTTGGAAAAAATATTGAGAAATAGGAAACTTGTTATCCTACTACATTGATGTAATAGGATGACAGGTTTCCAATTTATCAATTTCTGGCAAGGAAGTGGAAAAATCAGGCCTTGACCTTATTGGCGACATTTCTTCGATAGATTTTTCAATATCTTGAATACTTTTATGTGTCGTTGCAGTCACTTTTTGCTTAGATTTTAGAGTGTCTATGATTTCATTTAGAAAATTTCATTTCTATTATGAATATGCTGATTTTGATAGTATATTGGAAAACACACTATCCCTAGTTCTTTCAAAGGAAGAAAGTGGAAGACGGTAACTTTGAAATCGGCTTTTGAATGTGTATTTTCGTATTTTGAATGAATTGTTTGCATGCATTTGAATTTTATGTGATGTTAAAATTCTTCATGTTATAGGGAAAGGATGAACAAGGAAGTGGCCGGTGTGAAGAAACATCATCAATAAGTTCAAGGTCCGATTTTATTGATTCTTGACACTAGCTTGCTCAATTTCTCAATTTCCTTCAACTTCCATCAAAGAAGCGATAAAATCGGGCCTTGACCTTATTGGCAATGTTTCTTGGTTTGTCTAATTTTCTGTTTTCCTTCTCATCTATTTAAAATTGTGTTTCTCCTCCATAGGTACATATAAATGATTTCATTTCGTATATAAACATGTTATGAAAGTTATCTATGTTTTCAGATAAGAATTTCATCTCTCCCCCTATTGATTCTCTTTCTCTATGCTTAGATCTTATGTTTCCTTTTCCTTATATCCATACGTTAATTGTTGAATGTAGTCATTTATATTGATGGGTTTTTTACAAGCTGAAGGTGTTGAAATTGCAATGGTTGAAGTAGAGGTTTCCCTGAAACCTCTTATTACACATACAACAATGAGGATCTGTGCAAGTGGAATCACCCCATGATTAGTGCCAAGGACCCAAAGAAGCCTATAAGATTTTATTTGAGCGTCTCCTCAATTGCACATAAAAGGCACAGTAGGAGAGGATGAGAGAGGCTGATAATAGTCATTTTCCATCTAGTCTTTGATCATGTAATTATTGAACAATTATGGTGTGGAATTACATTATCTTTGATCATGTAATTATTGAACAATTATGGTGTGGAATTGAAATATTTTGGTATGTTTGAAGATTATGGTCTTTTTCCAATAGTGGCATGGTGCGATTGTTAAGTTGTATTGTTAATCTTTCCATCAAGGCTGGAATCCCTTTGGGGTCTAGTTTTTGAAAATTTATATTGGGGATGAGGTCCCCTGTTTGTGACCTCACTGGTTCATAGCTCTGGGTCAAAAATGTTTACCCCTCTTAATTAAAAAAAATAAGAATATGTTCTTGCAGATTTCATGACACTTTTTGTTGCCATGTAAAATTTCATTATAAACAATGTCAAATTCTGTCAAATAATGGTAGGAAATTCCACCTCAAGTCTTATTATTTATTTCAAACTTACTTACAAATATAAGCATATGCAATGAGCACCTTCTATTATGCAGACTGTAAGAAAAAAATGTATTGAAGCTTAACTTCATATTTTATAACAACCCTTACTTTCATCGTCATATGTTCGAAACAAAAAATGCACATAATAGTTGCAAGATAGAAAACACACAAGGTTGTGACTCGCTTCTCAATTCTTGTTCAATGAGCACTTTCTGTTATGTAGACTATAACAAAACAATGTATTGAAGTTCACCTTCATATTTTATAACAACCCTTATTTTCAACAAACATTCCATTTCAATATCGTCATACGTTTTGAACAAAAAATGCACAAAAAAGTTGCAAGAAATGGAACACACACAAGGTTGTGACTCACTTCTCAATTCTTCTTCAATGAGAACTTTCTTTATGTAGAATGTAACAAAACAATGTATTGAATTTCATCTTCAAGTGTTGCCACAATAGTGTGTCTCACTTTTGCGACGTGTTGATTTTTTGCTTGAAATCACCGTTTTTTAAAAAACCTAATGGTTTAAGTTTTGAGAGGCTCCATCTAAAGGATTTTAATTGAAGAGGGATAGATAATACCCCTTTAGATCAAACCCCCTTGGATAGAACCCCTCTAGTATTACATCATACCCATAATGGAGTCTCCTTCGCACCTATCAAAATGCTTGCCAAAAACCACTTTTTCTTTACCTTTTGAGGGATTAAATAATGTCATTTAAAAATTATATTTTGCAAGATTATAACCCTCAAAATGAGCTTTCCAAAAAGTATAGTATTGATATATTTTCATTTTATCATGTATTTAATTTTTAATTTTACTAAACATAGGTTTTTCTTCGAACATCAAGCTCTTTATTGTGCAAAGGTGGAAAAATAGTAGACCATTGTAATTTTTTTTAAAAAAATACCCTTTCCCTAGGTATTGATGTCCTTGTTTCACCCCCCCAAAAAAATGGATTTTGATATATACACAAGTTAGGTTGTACAACAAACACACATGTACAAATTATAGCTACAATGACTTCAATTTTTTTTTTTTTTTAAAATATGCAACAAAAAATTATGAAAAAACATCCATTCCCTAGATATTGATGTTGAAAATCTATATTTCAAAAATTATAATTTAATTCTTTATAGAAAAAAAATTTATGTTGTACGACACAAACATTACTTTATGAAAAATGTTGTTTTATGTTTAAAACTAGTTAGTAAAGGAGATGTTGAAAGATTCATAATTTATTTTAGAATTTTTTAAAATATATATATTTAGAATCTACATACAAATTTCCACAACTAACTAGTTTACATCATCTTCAAATTCTTAACGGTTTAACTTCTATAGGTCTCAAAAGATGAAGATTCAATTAAAAATATTGATGTGAATGTCCATCTTGGGAAAAAGTGAGACACACTATTGTGAATTCACCCCTTCATATTTTTTAACAACCCTTACTTTTAGCAAACATTTTGTTTCAATGTCATCATACGTTTCAAACATAAAATGCACAAAAAAGTTGTAGGAAATGGAAAACACGTAGGGTTGTGACTCACTGCTCGATTCTTGTTCAATGAGCACTTTTTGTTATGTAGATTGTAACAAAAACAATGTATTGAAGTTCACCTTCATTTTTTATAACCCTTACTTTCAGAAAACATTCCATTTCAATATTTTCATACATTTGGAACAAAAAATGCACATAATAGTTGTAGGATGGAAAACACAAAGAGTTGTGACTCACTTATAAATTCTTGTTCAATGACCACTTTATGTTATGTAGACTATAACAAAACAATGTATTAAAGTTCACCTTAATATTTTATAACAACCCTTACTTGCAAAAAACATTCCATTTCAATATTGTCATACGTTTCAAACAAAAAATGCACATAATAGTTGCAGGATGGAAAACACACACGATTGTGACTCACTTCTCAATTCTTGTTTAATGAGCCTTTCTATTATACAGACTGAAACAAAATAGTGTATTGAGCTTCACCTACATATTTTTTAACAACCCTTACTTGCAACAAACATTCCATTTCAATATCGTCATACATTTTGAACAAAAAATGCACAAAAAAGTTGTAGGATGGAAAACACACAGGGTTGTGACTCACTTCTCAATTCTTGCTAAATGACCACTTTCTGTTATGCAGACTGTAAGAAAACAATGTATTGAATTTGACCTTCATATTTTACAACCCTTGGTTTGAGTAAATATTGCATTTGAATATATCCATACGTTTAGAACATAAAATGCACAAAAATGTTGTAAGATGGAAAATACACAGGGTTGTACTCACTTCTCAATTTTTGTTCAATGAGCACTTTCTGTTATGAAGACTGTAACAAAAAAATGTATTGAAGTTCACCTTCATATTTTATAACAACCCTTAGTTTTAACAAACATTATATTTCAATATCGTCATACGTTTGGAATAGAAAATGCACAAAAAAGTTGTAGTATGGAAAACACACAGGGTTTACTCACATCTCAATTCCTGTTCAATGACCACTTTTTGTTATGCAGATTGTAACAAAACAATGTATTGAAGTTCACTTTCATATTTTATAAAAACCATTACTTTCAATAAACATTTCATTTGAATATCTCCATACGTTTGGAACAAAAAATGCACAAAAAAGTTGCAAGATGGAAAACATGCAAGGTTGTGACTCACTTCTCAATTCTTGTTTAATGAGCACTTTCTATTATGTAGACTATTACAAAACAATGTATTGAAGTTCACCTTCATATTTTATAACAACCCTTACTTTCAACAAACATTCCATTTCAATATCATACATTTCCAACAAAAAATGCACATAATAGTTGCAGGATGGAAAACACACAAGGTTGTGACTCCTCAATTCTTGTTTAATGAGCACTTTCTATTATGTAGAATGTAACAAAACCATGTCTTGAATTTCACCTTCATATTTTATAACAACCCTTAGTTTCAGTAAACATTGCATTTGAATATCTCCATACGTTTGGAACAAAAAATCTACATAATAGTTATATGATGGAAAACACACAAGGTTGTGACTCACTTATGAAATCCTGTTCAATGACCACTTTCTGTTAGTGCAAATTGCAACAAAACAATGTATTGAAGTTCACCTCCATATTTTATAACAACCCTTTACAGAAAATGTACAAAATAGTTGCAAGAAATGTTCAACTTACCTATAATGGTCCTGCAAAGCATTTTGATTGGTAAAAAGTAAAAGGTGTTGTTGCAAAACTTATAAAAGTTTAAGATGACACAACAATAGCTACATTGGAGGTTGGTGGTGGAGGGAATTTGTGTAATACAATAGTGGATACAGAACAGAAAAGAAAGCTCCCACTTCAAAGAGGACATCTACATATAGGAGTAACTATTATCCCTTTAAACAAAATCCAAGCCCATACAATTCACCTCCTCTCTTGTGACTTCTGCCAATAGGAAGACCACTTGGATGAAAAACGTCCTCTTTACAACATCAAAATTTCTGCAAACTCACGCACTAAAAAATACAAATTGCAGAGCTGGTTCAATTTCATCTTCATATGTGACAAGAGATAGTGGCAACCTTGTGTTTCCATTGCTCACCAATTTGGTTGGTGATTGTTGAGTTGTTGAGGAAATGGTATGGGCTTGAATTTTGTTTAAATGGATAATCTTTACTCCTGTATGTAGATGTCCTATTTGAAGTGGGAGCTTTCTTGTCTATTCTGTATCCATTATCGCATTACACAAATTCTCTCCTCCACCAACCTCCAATGCAACTATTGTTGTGGCATCTTAAACTTTTATCAGTTGTGCAACAAAACCTTTGAATTTTGACCTTTATAAGTTTTGCAACAACACCTTTGAATTTTGACCTATCAGTTGTGCAACAAAACCTTCCATTGTTGTCTTTGTTTTATCAAATTCTTGTCTTTTAGATTGCAACTCTCTCTGAACAACATTAAGCTCCTCTTCTTTTGACCATGACAACTTTTTTTTGTGTTTTAATTCCTTTTCTAATTAGTTAATTTTAGTCTTCAATTGTTTTGCTCCACTTTTAGAATTTCAAACTATTATTTTTGCAGTGTCTTTATCATTAGAGTATGTAAATTTTTCTTTTGGAAAGCTCAATACGAAACTTGTTTGCCTTTTCAAATAAGAATTTCATGCCTTCACCCAATTGATTCTTTTTTTTTGCACGTAGATTTGGTTTGTCCTTTTCCTTGTCATCCATTTCCAATTTCATTTGTTCCATGGAGTTTCTAACTTCAAGAATGCTTGGCTTCATTTGTTCAACTCCACTTATAGCATCATCTCTCTCTCTTTGCTTGCACAAATTCATATGCAATAGAAAACCTTTCGAGTTAATCCACTTCTACATTGCCATTTTCCCCTTGCACATACTGCACATGCTCCTTCCTCCACTTCTCATGAGTAGGAATAAACTCTTCAGTCAATACATTATCTATCTCATTCACTTTGATTTGCTTCTTCCCAAGTGTTTCTAGAGAAAATTCCTTTTTCATTACATACTTTCTAGTACGTCCTCATATTTTTTTATTACTAGCATGTCATAGAATTCTCATAACAAATATTTTTGAGATTATGTCAGATTTGTTGTAGGAAAAGGGATAGAGTTTTGAATTTATCAAATAATTTAATGTAACTTTGCACTTATTTTTTTCCCAACTTTGAGAGTGTATTTATGATTACATAATCCATATGTTTCTTTTAACAAGTTATTTGAAACAAGTGTATTTATGATTACATAATTCATATATTTATTGTAACAAGTTATTTGCAATAAGTATATTTATGATTACACAATTCATATGTTTCAGATAAGACTTTCATGCCTCCACCCAACTAATTCTCCTTTTCTACACTTAGATATGGTTTTACAACAGTGAGTGGGTTGCAGTTTTTACAACACCTTATGTTTTCCAATTTGTAGTTTTACAAAACAGTATTCTTGTAACTAAGACCTTTTGTTTTCATAAATGTACTGTAATATTTATTTATTTTCTCAAGTAGTGGATGAATCAATAGTTGCAAGTAAATAACAGTAATAAAAAATACAATAATAAACAATAATAAAGAGTGTTAACTCTTCAAATTTGCACCCTTTCCAAGTTGTGGAAACTCAACAAATTTGGAGCAACATGGGAACACTCCTGGGCTATGGGTTACCTAAGCTTGGAGTGGACCTCTAGATAAGACTAGCTCCTAAATGGTGTCACCCAACTACTGCTAATCTAATGCTTTTTTGAGGAAAGAGTAAGAGGGTTACATAAACTGAAATTAACTGAAAAAACTTTTAAAAGGTGATGCACCAAATACTAACTAAGACCTGCAAGTAGCTTGCACACAGTTCAAACAATGACAAATCCTAGCTTACACAACTCATTTTGTATGCATTCTTGCATAAGTGTTTTATAAGGAGGTTTTAAAGCTAAACTCCTAGAAGGAAATAAATTTCACAACTAAAAGCATTTTTGCATTCATAACACAACTTATAACCTACAACAACACACTTTTCTACAAAATAGGTGCTTAACATGAGACAAAATTACAAGGAAAAACTCAATTTCACAAGTAATTTGATCAACCACTAGATGCACACAATAAAGCATGAAATGAGAAGGAAAAATATTCAGTATCATTGATCTAAGGTACTCACTAGTATACAAATCTATCCCCTAGTTACAATATTGCTCCTACTGAAAAGATAACTCCAGAAAAGTAAGCTATCACACTGTTGGAAAGAAACAACTAACTTCAAAAACTCAGTTTGAAGTTCCTTATGTAAAATTCAAACAACTACCTCACACATGTCCATCTAGAAGATTTTGGTTGGATGCAACAGAAAGGCCAAAAAGAAGCTTAGAAAACTCCTCCAAAATGCTGAAATTTGAAGCTAAGACCCAAGTCATACTAAAAGCATGAAAAAACTGCCTCCAAATGGCCCATTCCCTCCAAAATCAGTCAAAGAAAAAACTCACACACCTTTCCCATGTTGGCCAGTCATCATTATGTCTCCAAGAGCTTTGAATCATGCTCCTTGTGTGTTTGCAAAAACATAAGACCTTATTTTGCATTTAGGATAACAATTTGATTAAGTGACTTATAATAACATCACTTCCTCAAATTTTTTTACATTTCAAAATCAAATGTAGAATAAAAGGCCCCACCATTCCTTGGAATACATCAAAATTTTGCATTATGAATAACATCAAATAAAGTGATTTATAGACACATAACTTAAATAATGTTTTACAATTCAAAATAAATGCAAAAATAATAATAATTTTCTCAACCACTCCTAAAGGCTTGTAGAAGCATCAAATATTACCTCAATCTCCCCTAAGGCATTACTCACCATTATTTTGCATTTGAAATGATATTCACAATTAAGTGATTTATACTTAATTAAAATGTCACACATTTTGAAACCCATAAAAAAAAAGGGTCGGCCTAATGCACAACATAAGTCTTGAAGACTTTTATTCAAGGTGATAAGAGTTTGAAAATAAAACACCAAGTATTGAAAAAATTTGCAACCTTTAAGGGGACATGAAATCACAAGACATAAGTCTTGACCTCGTCACTACATTAGTTTGCATTTTCTTGTTAAAGAATAGGAAAAAAATGCCTTCATTGATTCGGCCTCCCTAGGGTAAGAAACCCTAAAACAAAACAAGGAAAACTAAGCAAAATCATTCATTCTTACCATCAAATCTTTTGGAGAGTTTGCTTTGCCGCCATAAGGTTTCAACCAGGGCATTTTTTTTTGAGTTATTTTTTGAAGATTTATCATTGGAAAAAACTAGGTAAGTATTATCTTTGACATAACCTTGCTTTTCCTTCATTTTGAAAGCCATTTAAGTTGTCAAGGTTGTGGCCATACACACTTTCCTGATGCATTCTTTTCTTGCTTTTACTTGTGGAAGTTTAGCTCGCTCTTGGCTGCCATGATTGAGCTTTTTGAAGTTTGAAAGTGGTATTTCATGGTGAAATACTTGCATGTTTAATGAAAAACAAGCAATATCGAGCTCATGTAAGTTCTCTATAGATATATACCTTGCTTTTCTCTCTTGCTTTTTGTAAATCAAAGCTCATTTCGAGCTTCTCTCCATACAACAAAAGGTGAAAATGTTTAGTTTTTTGTCTATACATTCCATGCATTTTTTTGTATGCTTGGTCTCTCCATGATAGTTCTTTTATCATGGCCATGACCATACTTGCACTCAATTTTCATTTTCATAAGAATTTTATTAAAAGGCAATATGAAAGTGCTCCTTCATTTTCTGGGTGTTTTTCCATTTTCGAGGGGTTTGTTTCACATAGGCCGAGGCTCTGTATTTCCTTTCTTGGAGAAAATGAATACTTAAATCATCATATTCTGCCCCATTTCTTAAATCTTGGGCACATTTCCTTGCATTTTCTATAGAATGTAAGCTTGATTTGAGCTCAAAAAATCCTCTGCCATTTTGTATTTGGTGATTTTGAGACAACCTCAGATGGGGTTTTTGCATTTTATGAAGAAAATCATTTCTTTAGGCTGCGACCATGAAGAAATGAACTGGGTTCTTTCAAATCATGTACAAGCTCAAGCAACTTCATTTCTTATGTATTTTTTATTCCTTTCTATGTATATCATGCATTTTACATAAGAGAAAATGAATTTCCTCTGTATGTATTCTTCAATTTGCAAATATGGAGTGTAAGTTGTTTTTAATGGCCATGGCCATACATATGACAGGTATCAGTGGGCTTTGCTTTTGACCTCGTGGCTATTTTGGGTCATTATTTTATTTGTAGAAAAATGATTTAGAAACTTGTTCTTGATCATGGCTAGTGTACTCTATGCTGAATGAAAACACATTTTGGTAGCATTGCTAGTTGACTCCATTCTAAAGCATGTAGACTTTTAGACTTTAGATTGCTAACTTCCCTTTGATTCCGTTGAGAATTATCATTTGCTATATTTACAACATATTTGATAATGAACAATAAGTTTTCATTTGTCTTCACAGATTCACCTAGAAAAGTTAAGTTCGCATGCACTGTCAATTGCATTTCATGGGACTTTCTAATGCTGAATAATTATTGCCATAATTTGTTACTTCTTCCCTAGAACTTAAACTATCTGATCAAATATGAAGTTTCAAATCTTTAAGTTCTTCCATAACATTCTTGCATACATTAACCAATGTGGCAATGCTATCATTTAACTTGAAAATATCATTATCCTTTTCTTTATTAAGAGTTACAAGATTGGAAACTTTATGCTTTAGGAACTCGAAAGATTCAACCAAAGAAATAACATATCCTTATGGCACACTGCAATAACTGTGACAAGACTGTGGTCCCCTGTTCAACAACATTATAGTGTAGCTCCAATCTATCTTTGAGAAATTCAAGTTGTCTAGTGCATGAAATCAACCCATGTCCTAGATAGCTTACGAACTCATCAATAGTTTTTCCACTGTGTAATTCATTATCATGTAACAAATAATCCACATGTTCTTCTGTGTATGTTTCTACAACTACTCCATTGGCGAGAAGCTTTCCCTCTTGATAAAGCTTCATAGTAAGAGATGTCTGTTTAGTGCTGATTTTTGTATTGGGAAACTTTGTTCCTTTCAAAACATCAAGTTGAATTAATATTTCTTGAGAAGAGAGCTCCATACTTCTCAAAAATTTAGCTTATTTGGGAAATCATTTTCCAACAAAGAGAGTTAGCCTCTGTATTCTTTTTTCAAAATCCTCAACAAAGAATGTTGTTTTGACAATTTAGAAATCTGGTAATCTACTCTGATGTGGACTTCATTTAACTCTATCGTACATGTTGCAAGAAAATCCTTGATTGCGTGTATCTCATGGATGCTTTCATTTTTTTTTGCCTTTATTTTATTTGTAAGCATTGAGATCTTGTTTTCTGAATTGCTTAGCTCATCCTCAAGGTTACAAATAGTTTCATTAGCCTCATCTAGTTTTGTAACAAATAAATCAACTTCTCCTTTACAATTCTTAGCTTTTGTTGTAGCTGATGGACTGATTCACCAAGCGATTCAATCTTCTCTATTGGATCCCTAGAAAACATTCACCTAGAAACTCAATAGCCTCTACATAATTCATTAGTCTTTGCATCATATTATTGCTATCAAGTAACAACTTTTCTAGCTCAGTACGATGTTTCCTTGAGGAAATGATATCTAATTTTTTACTTCCAAAACACTTCAACTCAATAGACAAGTTTCTAATTATCTCTTTATGCTCATTTAAAGCCAAGTCACATGCCTATAACTCCACTCTCAAATGCTTTTAAATGCTCACTCCTTTGCTAATTGTAATGATCGTTCCTTAATCATCTTGTCTTTTGATCTTGCATAGAGTTTTTTAGATCTCTTTTGGCTGTCATTATTGAATTTCACATTGTATGTCTATATGGAAACCCTTTAAGGGTATTTTATAACTATCCTTCAACGGATGCATGTTTGAATCATAATGCATCTCTTCATTTCAAATGCACAAATCATGAAGGATTTCATCTACATCATTGTGCTTTTCTTCTCATGCATTACTCTTTGGGACAACATACTGTCATGATGACTTTGGCCTTGCATTCAATTTTTCACCTTGTGCTACTCCATGTAACTCGTGGTAGCTCTCGATATGGCTTGATAGCTCCTATACTATGTGATTATCCATAATTGAACTTGATGCATTCTTTTTTCATATTATCACAAAATATTTCATCTTTGAATGATTGCTGTCCTTGTTCTTGTTCCCTTCCTTACTAACTCCTTAAAAATGATGATAATGAAATCTAACTCATATCATTATTAAAATGGACTTTGGATTCACTTAAGAAGATCGAAAGACATATCTGGTAGAGTAAGATTTCCAAGCAGCTTGTTGTTTGGTTCATTGTGAAAGATGAAGAGAAACTTTCTTGATAATTCACACCATTTTGTTGCATATTTTGAATTTGGTAGTGAAATTTGATCAACTAGTATGATTCCATATTGACTTAATTCATTAAGAATAGGTTTATCATTGATTGATCAAGTTGCTCAATTTCCTATCCATCCTAAAACACAAGAGGGAAGCATGCTGGGCTCAACCCTCGTGGGGGCCACATTTTACTCCACATGCTGTAATCAGCTGAAACAAAATAGTAACAAATATTTTTCCTATATTTGAACAAGGAGAAAACATGTTAAATAAAAAAAACATATGATAGGTGTGTTTGATAACTCTTTTGTTTTCCTGGACACTTATGGTATGTTGTCTATTTTAATGCTTATTGAGATCATATTATATGTTAATGGATGTTTTGCACATATTTTGATTGGTGACCTTTCATTTCTCCAATAACACTCTCTTCTAGATGCAAGGAACCTAGGAGCAGTAGGGAGAGTATCAATTGGAAGTAGGACAAGCAGGAGAGACAAAAGACGATGCAAGACAAGGCAACCGAGATTCATCATTTAGGAAATGACACCCCCCCTTCATTTTATGTGCATTTATTTTTTGTATCTATAAATGTATAGTGTTTTCTTTATATGCATTAAAATGGCCAGTCCCTCGGCTTGTGAGGGAAACTATACACTTATCATTATCAATAAAGACTACATTTTGGAAAGATTGTGCACTTTTCCTATGTTATGTTATATGCATCTACATGAGGCAATGTAGTATTGTAGTCTTTTTATATTTCTTTATGCACGTGAATGTAACATCGAAAAGTTAAAAATGTTCCTTCTCTTTACTTGTAAAACATAAACAACATCACTTGTTTGGGCTAGTAGCAAAAATAGGTAACAAAGAGCAATACAAAATATCTTTCATTCAACAGTAGTGTTTCAAAGCAGGAATACAAAATAAAATTCAAAGTTTCCATTTTCATCTAACATTAGTCTTTGCGGATCCTAATCAGATTCAATATTTTCATTTGTGTCCTGATCTGAACATAAGGGGAATCCTAAGCCAAGATATTGAATAATGTCTTCATCATTTGTAAGAATTGGTATGGGGTGGTCTATCACTATGTGGAGGGCACAAAACATCTCCTATATATCTTCTTCGATGTGTGGCTCCACTACATGACCATGCCATGACATTACTAAGTAAAAAAATAGGACCCTCATGCTGTAGGCTACTGCTAAACGCTGATTTTACACACCTCATATATGAGGATGATTCAAGCAAGGAATGTGAAAAGATGCCACCAATGGGGTATACACCGTGATCAACATCATATCTTTGCAATGCTTCATCAAGTTGTGTTGTATTTACCACTGAATCCCACACATACTTCACACATAGAATGTGAACCATAGTACGGTTTGTGAATAGGTCCATGGAGTTTGAGAGGAACCCACATGTTACATTAACCTCGAAATAGGTGAGTGCAGGTTCCATGGGCTCCGAAATTTTTTCGATCTTACGAATCACATTCTCCACAGTCTCATAATTGAATTTAAAATTAGAATGCAACCTCTTTGTAGTGAAAAAATTTCCATTGTTTTCCTGAGTGTCACCGGGAAGATGGTCGATGTGAATCCTTGAGTTTAACATTTTCAGTTGTACTGTCAAAAAAAAAGAAAAAAAACATCAGTAATAGATAGCGTTGTGGGCATGTAGAAAAAAAATGTTATTTACTTGCAACTATTGGTTCATCCACAACTACAATTTAGAAAACACAAGGTGTTATAAAAAATGCAACCCACTCATTGTTGTAAAACCGGATCTAAGTGCATAAAAAGAGAATCAATTGGGTGGATACATGAAAGTCTTATCTGAAACATATGAATTATGTAATCATAAATACACTTGTTGTAACTAACTTGTTAAAAAAAACATATGAATTATGCAATCATAAATACACTTGTTGCAAATAATTTGTTAAAAAAAACATATGGATTATGTAATCATAAATATACTCTCAAAGTTGGGAAAAAAGAAGCTACAAAGGTACATGAAAGTATTCAATAAATTCAAAACTCTATCCCTTTGCTTGCAACAAATCTGACAAAATCCCAAAAAAAATTGTTATCAAAATTCTATGACATGCTAGTAATAAAAAAAAATGAGGATGTACTAGAAAGTATGTAATGAAAAAAGAATCTACTCTAAAAACACTTGGGAAGAAGAAGACCAAAGTGAACAAGATAGATAATGTATTGACTGACGAGGTTGTTCCTACTCATGAGAAGTGGAGGAAGGAGCATGTGCAATATGTACAAGGGGAAAATGACAATGCAGAAGTGGATTAACTTGAAAGGTTTTCTATTGCATATGAATTTGTGCAAGCAAAGAAAGAGAGAGATGATGCTATAAGTGGAGTTGAAAAAATGTAGCCAAGCATTCTTGAAGTTAGCAATTCCATGGAACAAATACAATTGGAAATGGATGATAAGGAAAAGGAAAAATTAGATCTAAGTGCAAAAAAATAGAATCAATTGGGTGGAGGCGTGAAAGTCTTATCTGAAAAGGAATACAAGTTCTGTAACGAGCTTTCCAAAGAAACATTTGCATACTCTAATGATAAAGACACTGCAAAAATAATAGTTGGAAATGCTCAAAGTGGAGAAAAAAAATTGAAGACTAAAATTAACCAATTAGAAAAGGAATTAAAACAAAAGAAGTTGTCATGGTCAAAAGAAGAGGAGCTTCATGTTGTTCAGAGAGAGATGCAATATAAAAGACATGAATTTGATAAAACAAAGACAACAATGGAAGGTGTTGTTGCACAATTGATAAAGGTCAAAAGTCAAAGGTGTTGTTGCACAACTGATAGGTCAAAAGTCAAAGGTGTTGCACAATTGATAAAAGTTTAAGATGCCACAACAATAGTTGCATTAGAGGTTGGTGAATGAGGAAATTTGTGTAATGTGGTAGTGGATACAAAATAGATAGGAAATACCCCACTTTAATTAGGATATCTACATATAGGAGTAACGATTATCCCTTTAAACAAAATCCAAGCCCATACCATTTCATTAACAACTCAACAATCACTAGCCAAATTGGTGAGCAATGGAACACAAGGCTACCACTGTCTCTTATTGCATATGAAGATGAAATTGAACTAGCTATGCAATTTGTATTTCATAGTGCATGATTTTACAACAATTCAGATGTTGTAAAGGGGATTTTTTTCAACCAAGTCATCTTCTTATTGGTGGAAGTCACAAGCGAGGAGGAAAAAAGACTACAAATCTACAAGCTCGAAGCATTAACAAGAGATGAACATCACAATACATGTGTTCCTCAAATTGATTCCCATCAAAAGGAAATGCAAGATTATAGTTTCATTCAATGTTTAGGATTGATTATGCAAGGGTGGAGGAATGTATTTGGATTATCCTAGGTATTGAAGTTACTAGTCCTTGAGCTCGACGCCTCCTCTTCCCCTCTCAGGTGATTTCTATATTTCTCTCCAATGCTTTGGACTTAATTCAATCCCTGAATGAAATTGAGGAACTAGCTAGGAAATATATTAAGTTTCAATTCCAGATAGATAATGCTGTTCTTTGAGCTGTTTAACAATATAACTTCTATAGCAGAGAACGGTTTATCAATGGTCTTCTCCCTAGAAAATTAGTGAAAAATTGTTGGGGTTTTGAGGAGATTTTCGATGCCATTCAACTTTCTCTTCAGCACAGAAATGAGAACATACTATTGTGATCCCTAAGAAAAAATAAAAGGAGTGTGTGCACGTTAATGGAATTAGAGATTAAGGACAAGTTCTATGCTCTACCTTTTCTCCAAGCATATACTCTGCATCCTACTAATCAAAGTGTGCAACTAGATTTGCAGTTGCAAGTAAATTCTCTAGCTCGAATGTCAAGCTGTGGCCAAAATGCTCAAGATTAGGATCAATTTGCAAATCATCCTCAAATGTCTTCCACCATGACAAGAGTGTCGTCTCGTCTGCCTTCACACATGGAGCTTCATGGTTTTCAAAACAATGGATGAAGGGCCTTCAAAAGAATTTATCTGCAACCAGAAGGAATGGATACAAATTTGGCAAATGGAAAAGCATAATAACTTTATAGTGGGTTTTTTGCATATAGGGTTTTATAATGGGTCTTCAATCTTGTATGGGGTTTAAATGTATTAATCAATGATTTTTGTAAGGGTTGGGTAAATGAACATTTTGAGTCGATTCATAGATAGTATTGTTCATAGAAGAACTTGGTCGGGGGTTTTTATTCATTCCAGAAATATTGTCATAGGTTTAGCCTAGGAAAATGCTGAATTTTGAATTATCAACATACTTTATAAAAACAATCTAATTGGATTTTGTAAGTATTTCATTTTTCCACGCTCAAAGCTATAACCAAAGGTTTTCTTACTGGTTCTTTCTTGCCGGTATGCTCCCCAAAACTAGTTTTTGTAATACTTTATTTAAATATTTAATAATATATTATAGTGGCTTGCCACTTTTTCCAATTTTTTTTTTTGCAAAATGTTGGAATTAACATATGAAAGATAATGCTTTACATAAGAATAAGAGAGTGGTAGTTGAAATTTTCTACCATGGGCCTTGTACTGGGAGGAGGGAGAAATCTGTCAACTTCCATCGTATTGAATAAATGGGGAGTTGTTTGGAATCTGTGCAGGTTTCATAAAAGCATCTATTGACATCCCACACTGTGTTTTCCAACTTGCGATTATTTAGTGCATTTTATTTTACCATCATATGATGAAATTGAAACCCAAAATTTAGTCCACCCAAGAGTTATAAATTTTGTAGGTGACTTTCATTAAATTCTTAATGTCTAAAAAAAATAAGAGTTTCATTACAACCATACTATCTACGTATAGTTGTATGTTGGAAAACACTGCATGCTATACAACTTACATCCTGCATACTCTTTCATAACCCTCTACATGCAACAAACCAATTTTTTAGTCAACCCTCGCCTCCATCTGGTTACTTTTATGTATCCCCCACACTACAACTCCACCCCAAACTCTACACCCTTGAGAATTCAACAAGAATTGAGGAGTAAAGGCCCTGTGTGTTTTCCAACCTACAACTATTATGTGCATTTTCTATTCCAAATGTATGGGGATATTCAAATGCAATGTTTACTCAAACCAAGGGTTGTTATAAAATATGAACGTGAACTTCAATACATTATTTTGTTATAATCTATAGAATATGAATTGAGAAGTGAGTCACAACCCACTGTGTTTTCCAACCTGCAATATGAAGGTGGACTTCAATACATTGTTATAGTGTACATAATAGAAAGTGCTCACTGTAGCAAGCTGTTTCACTGCCATATGGATTATTTGTGTTTGTGCATTTATCAAACATCCAAAGATAGATTTGAAGAAATAGTTGATTAGAATGTATATATGCTTGGAGGTGTGTATGATCCTCCATAGTGGGATGGGTTATTCAAGATCTAAATCTTAATCAAGTAAGAAAAACCATCAATCTACCTAAAACCATGGATCAAGACGAGCCTAACATATCCTCCATCTTTCATCTCATACCTCAACATATTTTTGAATTTCTCCAATTCATACTATTAAAAATCATACCATTAAAACTTATACCCAACTCATGTCACCCTCCATTTCATCCTTTTCCTCCATTGACAAGGGAAACCAAAATGTAGTCCATGTTCAACCAACACCTATCCATCCTATTTCACCAAAGGAACACAAAAAGTCACCCTAAAAGGAATACAATACCTGATGCAAAATCCTATTTCACAAAATGGTAGTCCTAGTCTTCTATTTCCACCCACTTTCACCTCATCCATCCCATGTTTATCCACCTCATCCATTTCATGTTTTTCCACCTTCATAGCACCTATAGAAAGTCAACCATGTGACTCACTTGACCTCATTGATCCAAAGCATGATATCATAGATCTCCCTTTCTGTGAAGATAAAAGTACTCCCTCTCATGATCCTAGTCCATCTCATCATTCCATTCCATGTCATGACACCATACCATCTCATGATCCAAGTATCTCAACTCCATACCATAATCGTAATCCATAAATTCATTCAATAAAGCTTTCCATCCATTCAATAAAGTCGAGACCCCCAAGGTATAAGCATTTCCCTCACATCACATGATAATCATAATCTTTCACAAGATCCCATTCATGAACCACAAACATATAAGTTTGGTTCATCCACCTTTATAAAAGCTGGTTTTCTCCTACAATACCACACGCCTTCATGAGTTCCATTTACTTGAACACCTTAATATTAAAATACATCTAAATTCTTATGGCCTTGTCTACATACCTCCTTCTCAAGATGTTGGTAGCTCTTTCAAACACAAAAGGACTCCCTTTAGATCAATACGTCCACCTCCTCCATCATCTTTTCCATCTATTGTTGGACCTTATTGATCAACCCTTCCATCCATATTGGGCCCATATGTTCCTGATGCATATCCTTACGTTCCCTTTCAAGAACAACAAAGGCACATACCCTTGAATTCCTTCCAACACCTTCCACTTAAAAATCCTCTTTTTTCATAAAATACCTCTATGGCCTATCTGAGCAATTGGGAAACCAAACAAGAAATGCATAAATTGAAGAATCCACAAAAACTTAAATATCATCATGTCTCACTAAAAAGACATGCCAAAATAAAGAAAAATATGCTCCAAAACCAAAAGAAAAACATCTCCAAGAAAATGGAAGGCACCAATTGAGAAAAAATGAAAAGGCTATAAAGAAAAATCAAAAGTGAAAACAATGTGGGTTCCAAAGAAAGGAAAAGAATCCATGCATTCAAATAAAAAATCAAAATTGGTATCCCAACTTGCTAATCCAAAAGACTCCATTATTCCACCATCATCCATTCCTCCATCTAAGAATATTCCATCTCATAAGCCAATCAAAAGTCTTTCCTCGTCCTCCAAATCCGTTTTGGGTCCTTATATGCCCAAGTTTATTATCCCAACCCACTATCAATCCTTCAAATTTCACCACCCTTCAAGGTGTGTGCCAATGTTTTTCTTGCCCATATTCTCTCATAACGACTCCATTCCATACGTCCATCCAACCTTCATCCCTCATTCCATACCTTTAATCCAATCCTTTCCATGAATCCTTAACCCCCTTCTACCTACCCCTATCCATTCCTTTATCTTTACCAATTTTCCTACCAATGTCTTTAAGTGGGAACATGTTAGCCATGGTCTATAAGAAAAATTTAGTCAATGGGGTACTATCTTCCACAAAGATACACTCAAGTCCTCCATTCATATCCATACACCTTCATCAACTTCCATTTCCATAAGCTTCCATTTCCATGACCATTCATCTCCATTCATATCCACTAGCTTTCACACCCATCCACACACCCTTGCTTGTACACTTAGGGGCAGGATTTTCTATTCATATGATACATTATTGATTATCCTATTTTCACTTAGCCATCATATTCCTTCATTTATATTCCATTCTATCCACTTTATCCATCCACCTTCCTTTGATCTTGCATAAAGTATTGGGGAAAAATAGTAAGAACAAGTATCTAATGCATGATTTATACCATGTGTGTCTTCCATCCTCCATATCAATTGTTTTCCATCTCATGTTTCCTTTCATATCCATTTATCTTTCATATCCATGTCATGTCATTATAAATTTTCATATCTCTTAGCATGGGGGCATGTTATTACTTTGGAATGCCATCTTTGGAGTCATCCATAGGTCCTCTATTTATCCTTTGTATAAGAGAAAACATTTTGGGTTCCCTTGTCATTGGTTCCTTCCACCCATAGTATTCCATATCTTGATCCATCTATCTTCATCCTCCATATAGGGTGTATCCCTACATGTCCTATCATTAACCCATATCATTAATCCTTATCCATCCATATCTCCTTTGGTTTTTAGCTTGACTAAGGAATAAAAATTTGTTTATCATTATCATTTAAATTGTTATTTATCATTGCATTATCATTGTTATGAGAAACGCATTTTAAAAAACAATAAACTCTTTAACATTCTAAAACATTGGGATTTAGTGAGTCACAACTCACTATGTTTTCCATCTTGCAACTATTTTGTGCATTGGTACTTATCATATGCATTTAAATTTGAATTTTTTATTATCATGATCTTGCATATTTATCATTATCATATTGCATGCATGACGACTTGTGCTTTATCTTAACTCTTGTCTCTTGTCTTCATCAATATCATTATCTTTTTATTTCTTTTCTTTTCTTGTCACATTCCGAGGAAGCCTGAGGATTTCTACACCTTGTTGTGTACGAAGGAGAGTGAGGAATGGGGCATGAGTCTTTCTTGTGTGTGTGTGTATCGAGTCAATCCATCCTATGATGATTACAAAAAGCATAACCAATAACAAAGGGGGATTCATTCCACTCTATGATGAAACGAATGATCACTTCATAGCCTTTCCATTCCATTCATTTCCATATCTAGCCTTTCATATCCTTTCTTCCCATATCAAATACATTTCATAATCCATTTATATGCTTTGCTTGCATCTAATCAATGCATTGCATTCCTTTCTTCTTTGCATCCACCTAGGTCATTCATATTTCTAAATATTTCATATCATTTTCTATCTACAACTAAAAAATGATCACTTCATAACCTTTCCATTCCATTGATTTCAATATCTAGCCTTTCATATCCTTTCCTCCCATATCAAACACTTTTAATAAGCTATTTATATGCTTTGGTTGCATATAATCAATGCATCACATTCCTTTCTTCTTTGCATCCACCTAGATCATTCATATTTCTAAATCTTGCATATCATTATCTATCTAAAACTCAAACATACCTTCATCTATCATATCAAGATTGACACCATATCATATCAAGATCAATATCAAGGAAACATCAAGGTTATGCAATCAAATTATGAGGGAAGCAACTATATCAAGAGTCCATGTTCAAGGTGAGTTTGTTTCATTTCATGCATGCATTGTCTTCTAGCTCTTAGACACAATTGAGGTTTACAGATCTCAAGTGTTAACATGTTCATACATAATTTTGAAATATGTCTCTTCTTGCTTGAAAAGTGTTACAAAAGTGTTCTCAGTTGTTGTGACTTACAAACACATGAGTTACAATGTTGTTTTCTACTTGTAGCAACTAAAAAATATGAAAGAGCTAAGTTAAAATTCTTGGGGGTCCTATATCTAATCCCAACCATAGGAGAGAATATACTAAGTATTTTTTACTAAGTTAGAAGACTGAAAATTAGGCCAACCTCCTTTGCATGCCAAAGAAGCTTCCTTGTTTGACTTAGTCTCTTTGGCTCGTTGAAATGTGCTCTAGTTGGTGATGAGGCTTCTAGATTTGTGGGAGAAGTTGAATTAACCCTAGATGCTTCTAAATTTCCCTTAGAAAGCTCAAACTGCTCATTGATGTCCCAACTACTACCAAATTGCCTTGATCGTTCCATAATCTACTCCTACATGCTTTTTAGATGCTCTTCGTTGATCATTATTTTTTCAAACTATTGGCACTTGATAATGGAACATGTTTCCTATCTTTCTCTTCCATATGGAATAGAGAAATCCTTCTATTTATGATCGTTCTTCATTTGTTAGCTATAGGTTGCTACCCTAACCTTCATAGTAGATTTGTTGATTGTGATTAGGTCTATATAACACTTTTAAAAATTATCATCCCTTGTTCAAAGTCTTAGGGGCTGACATATAAGTCATCTCTTCTCACTATCAAGACACCTTAATTGCCACCAATAGTGACTATCTACCATGTCTGTTAGAAGGTTAGCAATTGTATTCTTGAAATGATTAACACCTGCATAACTTATTGGCCATTAACTTTCAGAGTTTACCATATCTGGGTATTTCCTTGAACTGTCTTCAAATCTGAGACATGACTACAACCCTTTGTGGAATTCCATCAAATAGACCACATACCTTATGTATACTTCAACATTTTTCATACATTTCTATGTTGATGTTGTTTGTCATTGATGTCAAAGGTAAATGGATTTGGTAATGCAAAAGGTGTTTGATGCCAACTACATGCAGAGTGAGTTGCTTCATTGCATTGTCATGGATTGGTTTCAAAGAGAATATTCATTCATTTGGTGATCTACAACCAAATTGGTTGTTGATATTCATGTAAAATTCCTTGTTGTTCATTCATTACTTATTCACATGGTGTTGGTGCAAAAGGTATTGATAGTTGTTGCAAAAGTTTGACAGAGTTGTTTCATGACAAAGTCAGAGGTATTGAACAAGTACTCATTGCACATTCATCATTCACATTTTATTGTTAATGGCTAATACATTTTTTACGTTGTGACTCAATGGTATTCAATGGATAAGTTTTTGGCATAAAGACATGATTGGTGTTTGTTGATGAGATCTTCATGCTTCTACAAGGATCTAAACTGATATCAAAAGCATAATATTCTGCATCAAAGGTATATGGTCAAAATCAAAGGTTACAAATCAATTACATGTTTTCAAGCCCATTGAGTTTGTTTGAAGTTGTTTTGGGTTCTTTCATTGCTTGCAATTTTTTTATTAAACTCTATATGAGGCTCATTATGCAAAGTTTATAACAGGTTTACTTTTTGTTATATTTGGTTGGTGAATTACTGTAACCGGTGGAAAGAAACTTTAGTTGTGTCTCAAGGGTTTTAAACTCATAAAAAATGAGCCCTACTCCTTGGATTAATCGGCTTAGCAAGTCAATAACTTATGTAATACTAGCCCTACTACTTACTCCAACAGTGTACCAGGGTACTTGTAAATGCAAACTTTGATAAAATTCAATTTTATATAATGATTTGATGAATGTTCATGCCCCTTTTACTGTCATATGTCTCTGTCTTATGACTGCTCATCCCCATTTCATTTTCCCTAAGGTTGTTTGTCATATAAAAAAACCTCTCTATATGGTTCATGACATTGTCCTTCTGAAAACCATTATTTTATGTCTGTGTTGCAGTAGTGCTCTATATCCTTCTTTATACTCTATCATTTCACTCTTGAACATTGTCATTACCTATTCATTCATACCATTGTATCATATTAGGACTTTTCATTGCTTCCTATTTCACTTTCAACATTGCCCATGACATGTTATCTTTGATAGTTGAATAATTATCCTTGATCATGGTGGTAATCCTTTTGGAATGACTATCCCATGCTTACATTTAATTTTCTCCATTTTTGTCCTTGAGAATGGTGAATTTCATGTTGATTTTGACAGCCAACCATTATGACTTTTTTGTCTCTTAATTGTTCTTTGAAAACCTCACATAACACCTTTTCAAACTCTACCCTAGCTTCCTTTGTAGGGACTGACAACATCATTATTTGAATGCTAATTCTGTTGTTATAGAAAAACTACCTTTTCAACAGTCATATGGCACCATTATCATAGGTCTGAATTTCCATTTCCATACTTTTATATTGCAAAGCCATTTACTCTTTTCATCTCATTGACCATACACCTTTGATGATGAAGAGTGCTTCTCACGACTGTCCTTAAGGTTGTTACTCCATCAAGCATTTCTTTTTGTTATGTTCACCTTTAGAATAATATTGTCCTTGACTTTATTGTCTAATAAACTTTTGTGCTTTTGACTACCATAATGAATTTCATTGATAGGACTACCCTAAGAAGCAAGGAATGTCCTCTTTTCATGGTTTTCATCATAAGGGACTGTCATAGATTGTCAAAGGTTTCATTTAATAAATTTTTCCTTTTTATCTTTATGATGACTATTCATTACATACCACTGTCATAGGTCTGCTCTACCTTCTACTTCACCATAGATCTTGGCTGCTTCATGAATTTATCACTATCCACGATTGATTCATGCCCCTTATCATATAGTAGATTACTGTTATAACCATCTCTCCGAAGCATGTGTTGACATGACCAAGAGCATTGCTATCAAAGCCTATTATGATGGAGAATGCTCTTCCAAGGGTTTTATAACTATGCCAATCAGATTTGGACTTGCAATGATGGACACTACATTCCAAGTCTTGGATCTAGACCTTCCATACAATCTTCTCCTTGGCCGACCATGGATTTATGCCATGAAGGCCTTACCTTCCACCTACCACCAATGACTCAAATTCCCATCTAATGACATTGAAATTACAATAGTGGGTGACCTTGACCATTTCAAGATTGCAGTAACCTAAGAGGGATCACCAAACAACATGTAGGGATTATGGAGCGTTGCAACATGAGTATGAAGTATGGATGGTTTGTGTTGGTTGTTCCTATGTTGTCATTGATATCAACATGGTGATAACTCTATGAGAAGTCTACTTGGTTTACCGAAAGCTGTTCTCTGTCGGTAATGCTCGTTTGTGATGGATCGGTATGTTGGCATTTGAGTCCAGAATTCACAGCAAGATCTGATATGAATCTAATATCTTAACCATGTTATCATGACTCATTAAAACATATATATCTTGGATCTTGAGACATTTTTGGTTGTGAGCAGAAATTTATCTCTGACAGAGTTCAACTCTATATTCTATTGTTGTTCTTTTCTCAACATACTATGTGGGAAACTCCACATTTTATTAAGGTGAATATTCTTATGCTATGGTTTTTTTGATAGTCTCTATGTTGGTGGTATGTAGGGAAATTAATGTTTTCTCAGATCCAAATGGTTTTTTCTTTGAGGATTATTTGTTGGTTTGGCGAGTTGTGTTCTAGTCTTGGTCGTCTTAGCGTATGCAATACATTATGAAGGCTAGTTATGTTTTATGGATATTAGCTGACTTGGTACAATGCACTACATGGATAAAATGTTTATGGTGCCGATAGAGAAAGTCTTGCTTATTTTATTTTCATCTAATTAGGCTGACCTAATTGATGATTAAGATATACTTGTATATATAAGATTTTTTGAGGAATGAGATAGAGTGTGTGAGAAGAGGAGAGAAAGTGGAAAATGGAAAGAAGTGTAAAGTCCAAGCCTAAATTATTTATTAGTTGTGGATATGAGTAGATTTGTTGAACGACTGCTATGTGAGGTAGTGCTTCATATTCTGAGCTTCGTTGGAATTGAACCTTGCACATTGAAGGTGTATTCTATCAGCTCAAACTCTTGGTAGTGAGCCACTATGTTTGTATCTTGGTGGTCAACCATATTTTGTATTCAAGTAGTGAACCCTTTTAAGGATAATGAGTTCTAGCAGTGAGTCCTGTAATATTTTGATTCCAAATATAATATATTGTGTTAACCCTCACTGTGGCTTTTCCCTTTTTGGGTTTTCCACATAAAAATGCTATTCCAACCAAAATACCAACCAAAATCAAAGGAATTTTTAGAATCAAAGCTTTCCCAACCAAAAATATCAGAACTAGAATAGGGGATATAACCAGAGACCCAATAACAATAGGCACTACCCTTTTCATAAAGTAAAAATTTCTTAATTTACACCAAACAAGTAAATAAACAAGTAATAAAGCCATTGCAATAAAATTTTGCTTTTCTTTCTTTGACAATTTCCAAAAAAGATGCAAAACATATTTCAACATGTATTCCTTTTCTTTTCCAATATTTATCAAAGTAAGAAAGCATATAAATACATACATAGCTTGTGGAGCTTTAGAACAAATAGTAGTAAAATGGTCCAGGTTCTTCCCTTTCAAATCTTGGTTCTAATTTTGTCACCTACTATGGAGGAGAAGCATTACTTAGGTGATTTTTTGCCAACCATAGACTCTTACTGTGGTTCCCCACACATCTATCATTCGATAGATGGCCCTTCACTTCAACAAAGAGATTGGTAGAGCAACCGATAACGACAACCAAGTGAGCATAGTATTGTGTCCTACATAACTAGAATTTGTAATCCCACAATCTTGAACTAACATGTAATAATGGATCATGGTGAACTCACAGTGTAGTCTCAATAGTCACACAATATTTAGTGGAGTCTCGTACATTGCACTACTTTGGCCAAAGTGTTATATTTAGTAAACGACTGAGAGTCATCTATCACATACACTACTCCAGGCTGATTTGACTTAAGGCTATCTTACACTACACATAGGTATTGTCCTTCAATGGATATTTTGTCACCCCAGACTAACCTACAACATACTATTCTACTTGAAATGAATGTAATTAACATGTAAGTACACAAGCACCCTCCCATACTGGATTAGCTATCCTAGGAGTAACACAAGCTTTCCTAGTTAACTTAATAACTTAGCTAGGTGTACCTCAAGTGACTCTTGCATTCAATCAAGCCTAGTAAATAATAACTAATTCAAACATCATTCTCCTATTATGGAGATTCTACAATCACAATATAAAAATAGCTAAAAGGCTTCATTTCTCTTTTTTAGAAGACAAACATAACTAATTCTATTGCACACAAAAAAAATACATTAATGTAGTATAGAAACACAATAATTCCTTGCAAACAATAAGAAGATGAAAACCACATGCTTGTTATCGCTTATCCTAATAATGAAGACAGTGCTATCTTCTCCAACTGTAGCTCAACTTTATTTAGCTTCACAATTCACTTCCCACTGCCTTTCTTGTGGAAAACACTCTTCTCTCAGAAAAAAAGACAACTCTTCCTCAAAAAGTCTCACTCTTTTCTCACTCATATAACATATGAAATTGATTGGTGAAACTCATATATGATTAACAACAAAGGATGCATACTCTTGGTATGATACGTCCTTTCAATGAAAATAATGAACACAAGGAATACAAAAATGTGAGAGATTATGAATGGCTGTGAATAATATTCACTCAAGAATGAGTATGTATAAGAACAATGATAATGAGAATGATCCCTTTCAACCAAGTTAGTGCGACTATTTATAGAGAAACCAACCTCCATAAATCCTACATTTTTGGCATACAAATTGACACCACTCCCTTGTAGCATGATTCAGCTAAAAGGTGGTGAAAGTTCATGCTCATACTCAACATTAAGCTTAACAAATCGATTTCCTCATTGACAACATTCAAAAGACCAATTCAACTTGCACATGGAGAATTTGTATTTTTCTCCACAATTGCCATCTTCAGGAAAGTGAAAAATAACTAGTAAGATGGCATGATTTCCAAATGCTAGGAATAATTCAATCACATTTCATCAACACATAACTTGAATCAACTATTTTCTTGGTTGAGTCGACTGAACACAATAACTGCATTGATTTAGTCCAGGTTTTCTTAATATCTCATGTCAACTAAGTCAAAGCCATCAGGATTTGGGCATGTTTCCATGTCCTACTCATATGTATTTCTTAATTGGTGATACATATTTCTTTCTCAGTGTCGTGTTTGATTAAAGTCGACTTCTATTAAAATGTCTAATATCGACATATTTCAGCCTTGGATTAATATGTCCAAAGAAATCTTCATTTAATCAATTTCTTAATTTAATAAGAATAATTCGAATTCAAAATTATATAATCAATATGTAGTATATATATTATTATTATTATTATTATATTACATATAATATACATATATATATATTTTAAATACCATTGTATATATATATAAATGTAAAGGAAAAATAATTATAATAACCATATTATATAGGATGTATGCATATATATGTGTGTGTGTCTGTGTAAATGTATATGCGTCTATGTACACGTATATGTAGGTATACCATATTGATGCACCTGTATGAGCATGTCCCTTTGCTAACGTACGCTTGTATCGATATGCATATACATATGGATACGTGTGTGTATATATATATGTCCACATTCGATTCACTTACATCCATTCACGTTACCATCATATCAATAGGTGTGTATGTGTGGTATATCTATACATATGCATATGCATGTTGTTAGATCCCATTGACACAAATGTGCATACAACCCACTTATCCATATGATCGTAATAACACAAGAACGATCTCAGAAACCAAACAGACAAACATCACCTGTAAAAGCATACAAAAGTAAACAAGAATCCTATTGCAAACATACAAGCTATGGGTGACTTACCAATAACCCACAAACTGACTCAGTTTCAAACAATCTAATGTGTGTGTGTATATGCTCAGATAGTTTAATTTTACTGGTTACTTGACCAAGATCTTCTCCTGAGTTATACTTCTCCTCTGCTTGGAGGAATGGAACACATACCTGCATCCACTAACACATGCTCAAGGTAGTCAAATGTTCATAACATATGCAGTATACATAAACATCTCCAAAGTTAGAATAATTACAATTCTATAACCTATCATTCACATAAATGCAATATTTCACCAAGGATAACATCAACTAAAGTAACATCAAATGAGACAATCATCAAATGTGAAAACATTTATATTGAAACAAGGTACAAGCATACTTTATTCATCTTCAAAATTCTTATTACATCCATTTTTACCCTATGCAATAATAGTAAATAGTAACTATACAATCGAGATGTAACAATTACTGGAGGTGAATTTTCCTAGAGCCAATTATTTCTTCTAGAGATAGCCTATCTTACATGCTCTCCCTTAGGCACATATGGACTTGCAGGAAGCAAGTTTGAAGCCAAATTACTAGTTCTTCTATCTGCTTGCAGTCATTTGTGTATTGTGGACAAAGGATAACAAGAAATAGATTGCATCTACACAAAAACATCTATGTAAAGTTGGAGAAATTGGATTTAGAGATAAAGGTAGCGGGGTATTTTCCAAATTGAAGACATTTAGTTAATATTATGGAAGAAGAAAAATAATTATTTATCTACCATCAAGGTAAAAATTGGACAATTACATTTTGTTTGCTAAACATGCCCATGGAATACCCAATAAAATTATTAAGAACCTTTGAGTCTAACTGTCACACTACAACTTAAATTATCTCCAAGATTGTTGGAGGATAAATTGCTCTGAGAGATGTGAACCGTTTCCATCTTTTAAACAAGGAAAATGTTCATACAAAAATGAATGCTGATACTAAAGGAACCAATCATCCCATGCTTCTTATGCTCTTGTGGGTGATTATCATTGGTGTCACTGGAACTTCAATTTAGGAAAATGTCACAAGGACAAAAACTCTAAAAATGGAAATTTCATTTGAAGATCTAGAAAAAGTGATGCGAGAGATACTTACGCTGGTTACAAACACATCTATAGTCAGCATTTCAAAAAAAATTCTGAAGTGTTTCAATTTATTTCGTTATTTTCTTGTGAGTAGAACTAAGAGATGAATAGACAATTTTTTAGATTCAATTTTGTACAGAGCTATTTATTAAGTTGTATAATTCTATAAAGAAAAAAGAGATTGTATTTGGTTCGTATGTTATAGATGCATTTTTGAGTTATCATTACTGATTTTTCATTTGTTGAACTGGTAATCTCTTTATATCATTGTGGAAACCATTGGTCATTTATTGGTGCACTTACAAGCTATAGAGCATGTGCAAATAGAAGTAGTCATAATCTTAGTATCTTGATTTGAGTGTATTGACATAGCTTATCTCACAGTGTGTGAGTTTGCATGCCATTTTCATTATTGTTACAACATTCTTATCATTATTTTTGTTCATCATATGAATCTGAGAATGTATATATGATTTTGTGAAGAACTTTCATTATGTTTGTGTAATTCTATGATATCTCTTAGTCATTTTTCTTCATTTTTTCTCTTTTTACCTTGGTAATTATTCTTTTTCTTTGCAACTTACTTGTGACTGTATCTCATTCCTAAAAACAATAACTACTAAATTCATTGATATGCCACCTTGGGAGCAATTTTGGTGGAAACCCTAATTTCACAACAACTCATTGAATTCTACTCCAAATGGCCTCAAATCTAGATTATAATAGGATTACAAAAAAAAATCTTTTATTTTTAATTAGATTGGATAAAATTAGGTGGAAACTCTAATGTAACCCTAAATCTATAGTAAAACTTGGAATTCTACTCCAATACCCTTAAATTTTATACTAAAAACTTCAATGTGATCTTGAAATTCCCTTTAAAAATTAGAAAAAAAAACCAAAATGACCCCCAAAATAAATTAAAAAATTCTTTGTTCCAAAATCATGTTTTGATACCACTTGCAATTAAACAATTTGTACAATAAATAAATATAATAGGAAATATGTTGAAAACACTTGATAATAATTGAAAATAACAAGCCCCACTACAATGCGAAAAATCTTAAATTATCTCCAAAGGGAACACAAATAATCAAGTAGTCATATATACATCTAATCAAGTAATGAACAATAATAAGATAATAAGGAAATTTACATAAAAGGGAAAACCAACAAGTAATCCATGGAAAATATTTGAATTGGTCAATAATTCAATACCTTGTAATTATAAAGGGTTAGCCTTCAAGAGACTAGTTTGAAGATTAATGTTTAGTTACTAGTCCAATAGCAACCTATCATTATTATATAATACTTTAATTATAAAGTAGGCGAATCACTAAGGATTTTGTTTAAGAAATTCAAACTTTTCTTAAATGCATGGAGAGCATGCGTGCTTTAATATATTAGACATAAGTCCCAAATAGCCACCATCAATTATTTAAAAATAAATAAATTAAATAGTGTTTAGTATAGATAATTTAAATGTATTTAAAAAATGTTTGTTAGATATCTATTGAAGTTTGGTGGTTGTAAGTTAGATGTATTTATAATATTTTTATCTATAATTTTAATAAATTATTTACTTCATATCAATAGTATTAAAATTTACATGTTATGTTATATTTTAAAATATTTTTTATAATTTTAAAAAATTAAATGAAAACAAAATAAATTATTTACTTTATATGATTAGTTATTCTTTTATTTTAGACTGCAGGAACTGGTAAACTGTTTTCCCTCTAGTACCACGAAGACAGTGTGGAGACTAGACCTCATGACCTCTTACCTACAACAGAATGCTTTTGCCAATCGAGCTAGGCCCACTGCCCCATTATACTCCACCCTTTTAAAAGATCTCTACACATAACAATAATTTTAACTAAATAACAGTGATTCCAAAATTCTGCACAATATTCAAGATATCATACTAGAGAAAATAATCTATAATCCACATTAAGTTATAATCACATAACTTGATATGCAGATCTATAAATAAGTGAGGTTGAAGAAAATCTAACCCTTTAATCCAATGAACTTGGGAGTAGATAGCCATTTAAGCATCACCAATACAAAAGTTTTCAATGAATAACAAAAGCTGCAATTTCCCATAAAAATGTCTTTCCACAAACTGAAAAAAGTTATGTAATTATTACTATAAGCTTGAGATCTACAACTTGATTAGAATTAGGGTAGAACTCTAATAGAAATATCATCAATATTGTGAACTGATATTATGAATGCACAGAGTACTTCTAAGGACAATATGCAAAATATTTTACAAACCAATTTCTCTTTCTTTTAATAATAAAAAACCCAAGAGAGACTCTTGAAGCACAGGTCTTATTCAAGTACCAAGATATAGTGACAATGATAATCCAATTGACAGAATCAAAAGATAAAATGGAAGGTAAACCGTCAAGATTACTAGAAGTTCATGACAAAAATGGTATAGCCATCAAATTAAAGGATATGATGGCCAAATCTGTATGCTAAGAAATCAATAGACCAAACCAGTATTTTTTTACCTCCCATACATTTTATATTTGTATAAACCACAAGTGTTAAAAACTGTCTTCATGCAATAGAAGATGTGGGCCATAGATTCAGGACATGCAATGTCTCATTCATGACATTCTAGACATCACTTTTGTTTCTTTTGAATGCATTTGACATTACCAGTAATGCAAACCTCCAAGCCTTAAATGGTACTTCAGAATTTGACATGAATTTATCCTACAACTGACTATAAGTCAATACACAGAGAACAATCATTGTGCCCTTTTTTTAAGAGAACTCCAAGAGGGTCATTAAATGTTAGAGGGAAAATCCTAGTACCCTAAAGGTTAGCTTTCCATAAATGACCCATCCATAATATGTATTTGAAGAGCTAAGGATTGCCCAAAAATTCATGCTAATCATCTGAGAGATCAATTTTAAATCTTGAAATTTTATTTTCTTTTTAAACTATTTTTTTAGTGGTTAAGTGTGTATATATATATATATCTTCTTGTTAATGATCTAAAGTCATAATTGATTAAAAGTTTCAAGTCTCAAATTTAAGATTATTACTAGAGAACAATTAATAACTATTAAATTTATAATTATACATCTAATTTATGTAAAATTTGTGTACACACACATGACTATAAGGAATCACAATATCTTTACTTATAACTTCGAGATGGTTTAATCCAATAAATTTACTTTGAGCCCCATAATCAATTACAAATATGTTCTAATAGGAGGTCTTATACCTATATCCAACCCCAATTGTTAGTGTTTTTCCTTAAAACCATAAATAATAGGCAATAATATGCAGGTTAGATTACTAATAAAAGACTATGATTGAAATGCTTAATTCATTGGCAAGGGGGAGATGTAATGTGTCCTAATTTTCTTGAAGAAAAACATTATAGGTATCACTATGATGATACTTGAGATAACATCATGATAAGAAATTAAAGTAGTGATATAGGTTTCATAATTAAACATCAAAGAACAAGAAGTAGTTTAATTAAACACTTGAGTCATAGTTGATGGAATGCTAATATTGTTGAAGATGAATGTTGGAGCTATATGAACACACTAAAGGAGCTATATGAACACACTTGCAATACTCACATGTCACAATTACATTCTCATGCCTAGAGTTGCCACAACACAACAAATAATAGTCACAAATCACAAAGTTAGTGCACAAAAATGATTGTACAAGTAGAAGATTTACTTGGTCACACAATAATTTCAAAATGGTGATCCTACGAGGAGGTATATATTCATCTAACTCTAATAATAAGATCCAAGGTCATAGTATCCACCTCTTGAAAATTGACGGAATAGGGTGAAAGTAAAAAATGTCTAAACCATCCAACCACACAAGACACAACTCACATCCATAAGGGTGGGAAAAGGAAATCCATACATTAGGTTCACTCACTCTAGAGGTGGGATGATTAGGAGATCAAAAATATCACAAATTCATGGAAATCACTAGTCATTCTTATATCAAGGCGGGACTTTCAACACAAAATAATAAATAAGTAACAAGAAACAGTAAGTGTTAGAGTAAAGGTTTTAATTTAATCATGTTGATTAAATTACCTTTATTCCTCTCTTAAGATTTCACTTTAGTTTGCATTTTGTGATATTTAATAATTATATTAATTATTAAATGTCTACCTATTAGGGTTTCTTTTAGGGTTGCACAATATCCTTTTATAAGGATTCATCATTGTATTTTTACCTCTCTCTCAGATAAATACATTTTTTAGCTTTCAGAGCACCTTGCTTGTTTGTCTCCATCTCTTCTTTCTGTGACAGGTTATTTGCATGCAGGTGATCTTCGGGGTCTGTGAAGTTGGCTTTCTCAACTTCTACAGTAAGCATGGCCAAAAAAAGTGGATAGGAATTCAAGGTAGACTCTAAGGATGAACCTTCCTTTAGGAAAATGTTCTAGAAAATGAAAACCAACCACTATTTTCATTTACCCCTTTTGGGAAGCATTCACCACTTTTACTAGAGGTGAGTTTGACTTAGGGTGAATTATCATTCACCCCTTTCTAGCAAAAAGGATGAACTAAATATGAGAATTGCAAAACATGCCCAAATGAAAGGAATGACAAACTAAAAAATCCTTCCGAGAGCCAGTATGCACTTTAAGTATCTTATGTTTGTTTAAAAAAATCGGATTTCAACAACCTAATACAAGAACATACTACTAGATACCTTAAATAAAAAACAAACCCAGTTTAATTTCCATTACATTAAACTTTAGAGGAAAGATAATGTAGTTTGCAGATCTAGGAAAATTTTGGCAACATAATGACATGTAAATTAACATTTCAAGAATGAGAGACGAAGAATAGAAGAAAGATAGACATAAGAGAAATAACAATGATATATGTGGGGAAAACCCTTTTGGGTAAAATACCCCACACTCCCAAACATCAAACCAATGTATTAATCTACAACAAAAATGTTACAATACACTTGTAGGCTCATAGCCTTAACACATGGATATTACATCTTGCGCTTCTAGATAAAATCCAATAGAATAACCTACAATAATTTTTTTTCCTCATAAACAACTTCTCAAACAAGCTCATATTATAGAGCACCAAGATGGATGCTTAGAATTTCCACATGTCAACATTCTCTTCGCTGCATGCAAGCAAAAAAAGGATAACATGCAAGGCACCTATCTTCACCTGCTAATGCAATTACCACAACAAACTCTTACATTGTCATAATCAACCATAATTAACTTATGACATATGAAAAATTAGAATAAATTAAGGACCTCCTAAATGGGACACTTGCCTCCACCAATTTAGCTTACAATTGTTATGCATGACTCTTACGGCTGTCATAACTCACCGTAACAAGTTGTCATAGTTTGTCATAAAGCATGACATAGAAACATGAAAAAATCCACCAAGTTAGCCATAAATTTAGGACCTCCAAAGTGGGATGCCTACTTCCACAATTTTAGCTTCCAAATCGCACATGTTACCTTCCATGTAGGATGCCATATCACCAACATATCCCACAAAGTGCCACAACATTACTAGGCTAAAAGAAATAAAGGTTGAAATATCTTAATCCCAACATTCTCCCACTTGTTGAAGACCTTTCAAGAGCCAAAAGAAAGATAATATTTTAATTGTTAGGAGCCAAACAATGAAACAATATCATCATAGGCATCCATGAAATCACATGAATCTCTAGAATGCTCTTGTGCACTACCAAGATACCTACAATAACATCCAAGATGCCAACCATATCAAGAAAGAACTCTTGTCATCCTCCAACATGCCACCTATGGAAGAAAAGGAACAAGCCAAGGTGAAGATGCACCAATCCAAACAACACAAGCATCAAATCCAATTGATAAAAAAGGCTATAGGCTATTATCATAACTCCACTATGTTCACAAGCTTTATAGAAGCACCAATGTACACAACTTCAAACCTATTACCAGAACACAACTCTAAAGTCCAAGCTTCCTCCAAGAACAAGAACGAACATGAATGTTCCAAAACATTTAGAACAACCACAAGTGATTGTTTACATCCAACTAAAAAAAATTCACATTACTAGAAAAAGAAACCACAACAAATGCTAATCCATCCAATCATCCATACAAAAAGGTATTCAAATCATTAGTATCCAACCCATAAACTACAATCTAAAGATCCATGTACCAAATATTTCAATGAAGAACACACACATCTAGGAACTCCCACTACATAGGTAATGTCAAATCTTAAAATAGATCATGGCATAACAAGCTTACTGATTAATACTTATACTAAGGTGTGGCTAATAATTCAAACATATAATAACAAAGAACATTCACAATGATATACACATGCAACACAAAACTACTTCATAGTCTCTAATAACATTTCGCCATAACTCTCCCAAGTCCACTGCACCGAACCATGTAAATATAAACCTTCAAGAAGAAGGAATGGAAAAAAGAGAAAACCTATAAATCATGTCCTTCTACCAACACCTCAAAGTGCCAAGTTGTGCCAAGTAATATCTCCTTCACAAGCCAAAAAAGAAAATCCTCAACAACACCCAAACATTCAATCTCATTAGATCAAGCATAACATATATATCTCATCTCACCAAAATATATGTAAGCCTCTCTAAACCAAGAAGATCAAACTCAAAAACATTCCCATATCATGAAAAATGGCCCAATAATATCTCCAAAAATTCTCATGAATAAAAAAAAATACCCAAGGAGATAAACATGTTGAACACTCCTCAAATGAACCCTCCATAACTATAAGTCATAGATCAAGGTCAATCTCTATGAGAAGACAAAGCATAAAGCATAATACATATGAAAATAAAATGGGCTATACCTTTCAAATGATTATCTTCTGAGTAGACCATGAGTGGAAGATATACCAAATATTATAGACTTTATCCAAGAAAAGCCTCCTCTTAGGTCCATCATGAACTAACGTCCATATCCAGGTGAATGGCTCCTCAATTTTTTTGGTGAAACACAACAATTGCCTCACCCAAGTCTCCAAGTATCTATGATTATCTACAACTGATCAATCCATGCTAAACTCTAAATGCAACACTACACTCACATCAAGCTCTCAAGCACATGACCAAGTTACTCAATACCAAGAGAACTAACTAGAAACTATCAAAGATCCAACCATGGAATTAGGAACACAAATAAGACATCATGATCTAACAATATCATGCCAAAAAACTTGTGTACAATCAAGAGTCCATCATAGCACAAAACCAAAAACAACCTCTCACAAAAGATGATATATTCAAAACCTAACCAAAAGACTCCAAGAGTCCTCCATGGATAACCAAGATTTCAACATCTACATTCACATGAATATATCAATCTTCTAACAATGAGTTGAAAATTTCAAAGAACTCTCATTGCAACAATAGGATCCAAGAGTTCCCCATGACACCAACAACCATTGAAGAAGATCATCTATCACCAATGATGAATCCATGCCACTATCGATAAATCACACTTAACCATGATATAGAGCTACATGGCATTATGATAACCATCTCCTAAATTAGGATCCTCCATGTCCCTAACACAATAAAATGCAATATCAACAACACCAAATAATAAGTAGAACTGAGATCTAGGTGGGAGGCCTAGCTCGACTGGCTAAAGCATCCTGTTGTAGGAAAGAGGTCACGAGGTCTATTCTCCCCCCATCCTCATGGTACTAGAGGGAATGTCATGCTAGCATCATTGGTCACATGAAAAAGGTTTACCAGGCACATTGCATTTTAGCCCTTGATTTCTGAAGTCTAAAAAAATGGGGCAGGGGGCCTAGTTCGATTGTCTAAAGCATCCTATTGTAGGCAAGAGGTCATGAGGTCTAGTCTCCCCCTTGTCCTCATGGTATCGTAGGGTGTGCAAATCTAGTGTCGTCGGTCATGTGGAAAATTTTTAGAAGATGCACTGTAGTTTACAGGGGGCTACTTGATTCTTGCAGTCTAAAAAAAATAAAAAAATTAGAACCAAGTTCTCCAAGCCAAGAAGATAAACACCATGCTACAAGTCCCATAACTGACTATTTAGGCACTCAACATCATCCATCCTCTCATCTCAGTACAACACACCAATGCACTAGTGACCACATACAAGGCCAACTAACAAAGTTTGCATCAACACTGAAACAATCTCATGGATATAGACAATCGACATCTAAGTCATCCCATTGCAACCAATGGGTAGCTAATCTATAAATTGCATAATCATAGATTATCTTTTAATTTATCAATTTTGAATTTCTCTTGCGTAAAATTAAAAGCATGTTCCTAATTAATTCACTAATGCGGATAGAAGCAACCTGAGCGATTTATTCTTTCAAATTGTAGCCATTTCTACGAAATTCAGTGTTATGATGTTGTTCATTGATGTGTGAGTATGAAATATATTCTCCATCCATAATCCAAAAATCTTCTCATAATTTCATCAATTGTCGTGAAGGTATGATGTTGCAATTCCTGTTATTCGTCCAAACATTAATTAGCAAGTTATTAATTGTAACCTCTTTAATATTGACCTTTTATAAATTAGGAATGCAATTATCTTGAATTGGGAAAATGAAAGACTGATATTCTGCTTATGATAGGAAATTATCATCATCTCCTTTATTCACATATAATTTTAAATGTTCTTTTGGTTTCTCCAATAATTTAGGATATCTTGAATATTTATCCTCATTCCAAAACCTTTTTGTATCAATCACTTCTTTATCTCACTTTGGGGGCAAGAAAAGAATCAGCATTGTTTGCCCTTCTTATTTTGTAATCCCTTGGTATGGCTAAAGAGATTTCCTCGTTCCTGCACCATTCTTCTTGTGAAACCTTTACAATTATAGGTGTAATTGACCATGTTAATGAGATATTTTGTCCTTCCTGATGCAACTTTGTAAATCCGCCCATTGAACTCTTTCTATCAATACAATCACCTAAACCTACATTACTACACGAGTTAGATAATTGATAAGCATGTTCAACAATATTTACTTTGATTCTTTCATGTTCTTTTGATTCTTTCTTGTTGAATGTAGGAATTAGTAAATTCCTATATTTCCTTTTACATGAGCTCAAACTTCATTTAAATAAATCAACTTCTTGACTGCTAAGCTCATTTTAATCAAGAAGGTTACACAACCAATTTCATTATCCTCTTTGGATTCATGGATCCTACACTTGTTAGTTGATCCAAACTTAAAAATATTCAAGATAAAGCTTTTTATTTAAAATTATTTGAGCAAGCGAAATATCTATGTCATGTGATGACTTATCACATGGAATATTAGGCCTTGGGACTTTCATTATTTTATGTGAATTTCATTCTAGGAAGACATCACTTTGACTTCCATGCAAAATTTAGCACTTTTATGAAGAAAGGCCCTCCGTCTAGTGCCGATTATGTTGATGTGGTTGTTACACACACAAAAACATGCAGATAACGTCTTGTTATTTGAACAATAGAACCTATCTATCTTGAAAGAATCACCAAAATTGGTTTAGGAATTTGGCTATCCCAAGGCTTGGGAATTTTAGGTCTTGATGTACTAGGTTTACTCAAGGTTTGTTGTGCAATTGTTATTTTAACATCGAAGTCCTATTGGTATTCAAAGTTGGTTCCAGTGAACAATCAGTGATGTAATAATCCTCACAAATAATGCTTGCATCAATTTTAAATATCTAGTAATTCAAATCTTTTTCAAAATAAACTCTAAAAGATGAAGGTAAGAATAAATAAAGCCTAAGGAATTAATAGCTTCTAGTTATTATCCAAACATTCACTGAGAAATAAACAAGCTAAAGCATCAACTATTTTGTATTTCACCAGAATGCTTTACAGTTACATACAAAATGATGTAAGAATTTAAAGAAGAGAACCATTCACCACTAAAATAGCATCAAAATGCACCCAAATCTGGTGCAACAAATTGATTCTTCTAATAGGAATGAACAACTTATAGTTACACAAAATATACGATTTGGAGTAACCTTTCACTTACTTTAACCTTCTTAATCTTTATGATAAATACACTTTTTTATGCTAGAATTGAACAAAAAAAACATGAAGTAAAATAAATTGGTTATGTTCCAATTTAAGTCTTACTGTCTCAAAAAAATTTAATTCCTCGAACAAAGCAACTCACTGCCTTTTATAGAATACAAGGTAGTAGTTGGTTACAAAAGCACATGGCAAATCAACAAAAGACACTTGGCACTACATCATTCATTGCACATGGGAAATTCCAACTCATCACTCCCAAGAAAAGATCACAACCATGTTCCATTGCTTCAGTCTGCACTTATAATCTTTTGAATCCCAAAGAATTCAGATGGCAAAAAAACTCGAGCACCTCCAGTGGCGTGAAGCTTCAAAATCTCTGTATTTGCATTCATTATCTCCCATATCAAGAAAAATACCAGCTACTGAATTCGGCAAAAAACTCCACTATTGCATCGAGCCAAACATCTTGTTACCAGAGCTTCTCTTTCTTTTAGCTAAGTCATTTATTACTAGCTCATACGAGCACCTGCATCCGTTTCCACATTCCACAACCTTTTGGTTACCTGCATCAACATAATATTACCCCACAAGTGAAATATCATGCATTTTATTCTTATATCAAAATAAACCATTATCAAATCTTTGCCTTTAGCCAACTTGACCTTCCCTAAAGCATGCTTATGTCCACAATAACGTTTTGCTTAGCCCTTTTCAGGTTTTTAGCATTTTCAATGATTTTCAGGAATTTCTTAGATTATTGATGTTACATAAAGATATCGGGAACTTCTTGTGCTTTGGGTTTCTCCCGAAACTCTGATTACCCGATTTACTAACAATGCCCCTATTCAATGTCTGTGTTATGGAAAGCATTATTAACCAACACTTTTGTTGAACAACTTCTACTTCTCTAGTGATTAACGCAACAAACTAACACTCTCATTTGATTTTCCAAGTTGTAAAATTCTGACATATACCTCTTACCCGCTTAAAACCACCATCGAGTCCGCACTCTTATGAAATATCTGCTTGGTTACATAACCTCACTAACTAATTTCATTTTAGACCACACAGGTTATTCCCTACTTACTTCCAGCTATGAAAGCCTAGACACTCGGTTATAATGCAGTCTATTTCTCTCAAACATTTCACCTCTCAAAAACTTTATCTGCCACCCGACATTGTACTAGCCTCCCCTCTTTAATTTTGTATCTTAGGCCTACCAGCTTATGGGTCCCCATGCTATTTTTATGACATGGGGCATGTTATGGGACCACCTAACACTTTCCTTATTGCATTCAACTTTAGGAGAGGGGTCTTCCACCAGCACAAAAGTGTTATGAGGTTCATTGGATTCCTCACTAGGTGGGATGTATTCTAGTACATGAATTTTGTGAGTTATTTATGGTAATCTTAGCAAGAGGATTTAAGCAATCAAATTGAATTGTTTTTTAGGAGTTTTGTGATATTTCATAAAAATAGAATTGGATTTTTTAGGAAAATATGGGTCTCGCACATGAAGATACAACAAGCACATGAATAATCTAAATTTATTAAAGTAGGACTTTGAATAATTTTTAGACCACCAATTTATGCCTTGTCTAGTCATGGTGTGGAAATAATAATTTTTATCAACCAAGTTTTCTCTTATGGTATGAGGGGATAATATACACATCCTACACACCCATTTCTAGGAGAATAGGCTGAGTAACTTCCCAACATAGTCCATGGATTTGTGCATTACAATTAAACAAGATGCTAGGGATGTCCTCTATATAATTTAAGGTATGTGAGGCTAAATTATAAGAATGAGAGGTGTGTCTATAGGCAATCCCTTCCACTTCACCTTGTCCTATTAAAGTGGACAACAAGGTAGTGCAAAACACGATACCACTCCTTTGAGATGAGTCTTTCAGCTCTCCCCTCAATTTATATACCCCACCATAAGACATGGGCTTGGTTCATCCCATTGGAGATGAAATCCAAGTAGACCCATTGTAGGAAGAAAAGAAGAAGTGGTTTTGATCTCCAAAATTGTCTTGTAGTGTGAGGAGATAGAATACACAGTTGATTTTCTTAGGTTTTACTCTAAACATAAGAGGATAATAAAATTACTTTAATCTCCAAGGTCACATTTTTCTCTAAGGAGATATCATAGTCATCAAAATACCCTCATAATCATAGCAAAAAAAAAAAAAAAATTCCCTTAAAAAATTGAAGTGTTCAACTAAACTTGTGGAAAAATGAGTCTTGAATGATCAAACCTATAGAAAGCTTGTTAGAAGTTTGTAAAAGGTATTGGAAATACAATTTTCCTTAAAAAAAATAGTTAGTACCAAATTACAAAAACATTTATCCAAAAAAAAAAAGGTAAAATGACACAAAAATGTTATATAGTGCACACAAATCAATAGAAAGGTGGATATGTTGAAACATAAAGTAGACATGATGATTGTTGGCCTTGTTTTTAAACTTTCCCAATTTAAAAAAAATTTGTCCAAATTCTTATATCAACTGGTTCCTAGTTAGAAATACCCCACTTATCCTCAAATATTAAGTCTCACCATTTTGAAGAAAAATCTCCATTTTGTTGCTAAAACCCTTTCATGTAATGATACAGCTTGTCAAATATACGAAATTAATTAAATATTGAAATCTTTGAATGGTGGTGAAAAATACTTTTATGGGGATATTCTTGATAGTACTTTTACTAATGTGGTAAGTTTTCATGTCAATATATCTTATAGTTTCAGAGATTTAAAAGTTCAAGATTTCAGTAGGAGGTTTGTGGAAACAATTAAATTAAGAATTCTATTAAATAAGGAGAAAAATGGTTTAACAAGGAGTTTTATGACATCATTACCAACAATGTGGCAAGAATTCATGAGAAAATACTAGCTTGGTCAAAATCTATGCATTGATCTTCAATTTTCATGCTTGCAGATTTGTTAGGTATTTTTCAAAGCGGGTTTGTGAGTTTAACGATTTGTTAAATTTTGGTATTTATTTTGTGGCATCTCTCTGGTTAAAAAATTTGAAGCTCAGAAGATTAGACAGTGTTAGTTAGATTTAAAATCCTTAAGATTCCTATAACCCTTAGTATTAATGCCATTACCCTTCCTTAACTTTTTAAAATCGAAAATTCTATTAAAATCTTAAAAAAATTTAGTTCCTAATCTACCTGAAACCCCCGAAATTACTTAGTTCATAACTCACTAGAAACTCCCAATAGTTCTTGCTCCACCCAAAAACTCCAAATAGTTCCTAATGCCCTCTAAAGTCTCGACAAGTTTCAATTACTCTAAAACCCTTCAAATGAATTTTAATCACTTTGTTGGCACTTTTATGCCTATTGGGAACTAATGTGGTACCAGGAACTAAATTACTTCTTATTCCTAACCCAAGCCCCAACACTTGAAGGATATAGGGGAGAGGATCTGGTAGTTGAACATCCTAACTTCGCGCTTCTCAAAATTCTACGTGGAAATTTCAAAAAATTCCCAATTTTTTACAATAGCTTATCTAACAACGCCCCTACTTATAACTAAGGTTTCATGGCCACATCATCAAATATGATGCCACATCAACATGATTTTTGTCGAGGTGCCCAAAAAAATCCAAAACAAAGTGAGACTGATACTTGTGTACTAGATCATGTTTTATTGGTGCGCTGATGTGAGATCACATAATTTGTTGCTTTTTAGATTTAAGGAATACATATTATTCAAATATTGGTAGTTATCATCAACACTAACAACTTTAAAGTCACAACTATTGGTTCAATATTGTTAAAAGTATTGAACATTGATATAACAACTATTGGAACATGCTCAACCACATGAACAAAAATGGAAATGGAATTTTTGAAAGGTCGCAACAAAAAAACAAAAAAAAAAAACAAAAAAATTGGGCAAATGTAACTATCGAGTGCATCGCCAAATCCCTCAAATTTCTCCACGCCTCTGTCGAATGGAGCTTCGGAATGGAGTATGGAAATGTTGGCAAAGTGTGGAAGCATTGCCAAGGCGTATGAAGCTTTTGGGTAGAATCGGTGAAATGCTTTTATGAAAAATCGGAGCTTTGCGATAGGGTATGGATATCCACCAAAGCAAGGGATTTTTGTCAGATAATATAGTTGCGACTGCCCTGGCGGACTTGTATGACAAATGTGGAAATGTAGGCATGGTTTGTGAATTGTTTGATAGAGAGCCTCGAAGATATGGTCTAATGGAATGCCTACATTACGGGATGTGCACATAATGGATTTTTTATGAAGGCTTCTAAAAATTTCAAGCAAAAAGTTTGTAGAGGATTTTGAATAGCATAAAGGCGGTGATTTCCAGTTTATATCATTTGGAGGAGGAATCACATTTGGGGAGTGTTAGCAGAGAAGCACCAACACCAGGGTAGTCTACTGGATTGGATTATGTAGATGATGTCTCTTCGGTTACTAACTGGTAAACAAAGGATATTGAAATGCCAATTTGATAGTTGCTAAAAGACACAAGGATTTTGGAGATATTATCAGGGATCTCAATGACTATTTTATGAAGACCTTTGATGGTGAGGAGGAGGTTTCAAAGCTTCTGGAGACTCGTAGGGTTCACAGTGAATTTGAGACTAAGAAGAACTTCTACCCTTCCTCTAGTGTATTTAATTCTCTACCTGGGAGATGGGCTTCAAAGTCGCCTCTTGCCATTGGATATACTCTGGAAACGAGTATCTTGATACATCTAGAACACATGGGAGCCATTGCTGCACTTCAGAGAGGCTTCTTGCATGGGAGAAGACGCTTCATCAAGAAGTCAAGAATGGAGAGGCTAGAAAGATAGTGGAAATCAAGGGAGAAAATGTGATTAAGATATATAAGACCAAAGCATCCATAAAGAGACTGTAGGATTTGACAATGGTTGCAAACCAATCAATGAATACAACTTCAACAATCATTGTAAAATTGAGAGAAAGCGAATTATACCCACAACTTGCAGAATTATGGAAAGGGCTAATGGATATGTGGAGATTCATGAATGGATGCCATCAATATCAAATCCTAATTGTGCAATAGGTAAAGAACCTCGAGATGAAAGAAAGCAGAGAACCTACAAGTGACAATCAGTGTCAAGTGATGCTTCAATTGGAAGCATAAGTTATACAATGGTACACCAATTTTTGTAGCTTGATTAAGAGTAAAAAGGAATATATTAGTACCCTCCATGGGTGGGTATGGTTCAGCCTCCTCCATCTTGGGAATGAAGAAGAAAGGGAACAAGGAAACCATCCACCCATTTATGCTCTCTGTGAGGAAGGGCAGCAAGTAGTTGCATAATTTCCAAACAAGGTTGCTTTTGAGGCCATTAAAAGCTTTAGCTCAATTGTTCATGCTATAGTGATAAAGCAAGATGATAGAGCAGGCATTACATTCTTTGATGAGTCAATATTTAATTGTCCAGAAGGAAAACTTAAAATCCAACATGTTGGTTATGTTCTAGAGTCGAAAGAAGCCAACTCTGCTAAGGAAATATTTAACAAATGGAACTTTTAAAATGGACCAACATAAAATGTTACAGAATTATCTCCTTTAGAAACACATGCTATCTTACATGCTCTCCTATAGGGCACATATGGACTTGCAGGAAGCAAGTTTGAAGCCAAATTACATTACAAATTTGTAGTTATTCTATCGGCTTGCAGTCATTTGTGCATTGGGGACAAAGGCTGACAAGAAATAGATTACATCTATAGACAGAAAATGTCTGTGCAAAGTTGGAGAAATTGGATTTAGAGATTAAGGTAGTTGGGTATTTTCCACATTGAAGACATTTACTTATAGTCTTATTCTTATGGAAGAATAAGAAAAATAATTATTTGTCTACTACCATGATAAACAGTGGACAATTGTATTTTATTTACTAAACATGCCCCATGGAATACCGATTAAAATTGTTAAGAACCTTTAAGTATGTTCTGACCACCACACTAGAAATTAACTTATCTCCAAGATTGTTGGAAGGGAAATTGTTCTGAGAGATGTGAACCGTTTCCATCTTTTAAACAAGGAAAATGTTCATACAAAAATGAATGCTGATGCTAAAGGAAGCAATCATCCCACGCTTCTTATGCTCTTGTGGGTGATTGTCATTGGTGTGTCACTGGAACTTCAATTTTGGAAAATGTCACATGGACAGAAACTCTAAAAATAGAAATTTCATTTGAAGATCTAGAAAAAGTGATGCGAGAGATACTTTAGCTGGTTATAAGCACATTTATAGTCAGAATTTACAAAATGTTTAACAAAATTCCATGATAGAAATTTTCCTATCAAAGACTTATCTTTTTATCATAAAGTAGTGTTCATTAACATTTTAAAAACATTTCTGTTAATGGGTTGGAGATAACACTGATTAAAAAGGAGTTTCTAATATTAGACAAACATTTTGGTAAAGTCTTGAAAGTGATAGTTGTAAATTAGTTATATAAAGGTATGGTTTTCGAATGTAAAAAGGGGTTCTATTTTTCTGAAGTGTTTCAATCAACTATGTACAGAGCTATTTACGAAGTTGTATAATTCTATAAAGAAAAAAAGAGATTGTATTCGGTTCATATGTTCTAGATGCATTTCTGAATTATCATTATTGATTTCTCATATGTTGAACTGGTAATCTCTCTGTATCATTGTGGAAACCATTGGTCATTTATTGGTGCACTTACAAGCTATAGAACATGTGCAAATAGATGCAGTCATAATCTTAGTATCTTGATTTGAGTGTGTTGATGTATAGCTTATCTTATAGTGTGTGAGTTTGCATGTCATTTTCATTATTGTTACAACATTCTTATAATTATTTTTGTTCATCATATGAATCTAAGAATGTATATTCTGATTTTGTGACGAACTTTCATTATGTTTGTGTAATTCTACGAAATCCTAGTTAGTATTTGTGTGTCTACAAATAGGATTTCTCTTAGCCATTTTTCTCCAATTTTTCTCTTTTTACCTTGGTAATTATTCTTTTTCTTTGTAACTTGTGACTATATCTCATTCCTAGAAACAATAACCACTAAATTCATTGATATGCCACCTTGGGAGCAATTTTTGTGGAAACCCTAATTTCACAACAACTCATTGAATTCTACTCTAAATGGCCTCAAATCTAGATTATAGTAGGATTGCAGAAAAATTCTTTGATTTTTAATCGTTGGATAAAATTAGGTGGAAACTCTAATGTAACCCTAATTCTATAGTAACACCTCGAATTCTATTGTTACACCCCGTCTCATAGTTACTAAGTTATTTTTACCATTATGAGTGAAAATGTTGATAAAAGTAAATTGTGAATTTAATATGTTTGTTAAATGAATGAAATATGTGAATATGCAATAAGATGTTAATGATTTCAAAAGAATGAATATGTTTTGAATTGATAGAATGTTATGTATTAATGCAATGTGAATGTTCTAATGCTTTGTAGATAGAAATGTTATGAATGTTGATTTAATTTGGTATTCTAATTATGAAAATGATATATATGCAAATGATCGTTTGATGAATGACTAACTACCATTACAATGTTCTAAGTTGAATGCAGATACAAAGATCAAGCCTCCAGAAGGAGGGGAAGTATCACTTAGGAGAAGTGATTGGTCGGTTAACCCTTAAACGAAGCATAACTAAGCTTTTTCACACACACATATAGATTGGTTAAGTCAGTAGCTTGAGAATTGGGTAAGTATACCCTTGGTCATAGTTTGAAAATGATTTGAATTGGTCTTGGGTTGGGAACATTTTGTATGGATTTGTGGTTTTGCCTTTGAAAGATAAGTCTTTGTTCATATCTATGTCGACAAATATATACATCAGATTTCAATATGTAGAAGAAGTCTTTAAATGCGTTTGAGAATGGTTTTTGACTGAGTCATAAACTGAAAACCAAGCGCTACATTGATGAAATGGTAACCAACGCATAAGCTGACAATATGCATTTTTAACCAGTGATGCAAATGATTGTGTAGGGGCGCATGAGTAAAAGCATTGACTTGGTCTTAGCACAGCAACATCAAAATACACGATGGAAGATACAGAAGTCGATTTGCTGATTGATAAACATGTGCTAAAATGAATTGGTCAAACCATGGCTGGTTCATTAAGAGGTCGATCTGTTGTATTATTAGCTGAGTATTACTTGAATCGCTGTCACCTTTTTACTGGAAGTGCTGAGTCGAGTTATATTGCTGTGTGGTGTCAATTTGCTTAGTATACCTGTAGGCATCATTGTCTCATGTTTTTTAATAAATATATGAGCTATTCTCATCATTTGAACGCATTATTCAATTGCATTCTGCTGTTTTTAGTCTGAAATATTCTTGTGTGAGCTAAGAGTTATTTAAAAGGAGAGTTTAGTGAGATATCGTACTGGGGCGTTTTGGAGTGGATGGAGCCTGGAAGTAGTTTATTTCATCTGGGGATAGTGTTTAAACAGGCATATTATTCTACCTCTTCATTTTATATGTTTTTGAAAAGATTAATTTTGACTATTTGCTTGGAAAAATGTGTAGTGTTTATCGTAAGATGATGATTGTCTTTTTGGATGAATGCAATGGATTCATGATGAGTCTAGATAGGAAAAGTATTTCTTTGTTTGATATTTCTATATATTCTATATTATGGAATAGGTATCCAATAGGTATCCAAGATAGTATTAATTACTATAAAGATAGAGCTTATATAGGCAATGCTTAGGGCACGTCCCCATGCCGCTACTTAACTTATCTTGGCTAGCAGTGACCTCAACATTTTGAGGAGTATTTTTTGGAGCTGGTGGCCCCATGACTACTTATTTTTTCTACTTATTTTTAAGCAACCAATTTAAATTTCATTTAATTGTATTAAAAAAGGAGCATCCACAATGAAAATATGATTTTGAGGAGAGAAAATGTATTAATATTTTGTGTAGGAGGGAAAAATTGGAGGGAAAAATTGAAATAATATAAAAAAGGAGGCAAACTAATATGTGGTGCCACATGTCCTTTTTTTTTCCATTTGCATCAACTTCTAATTTCCAGCTCCCCATTTTTTGCACAGCCTATTTTCATATTTTAAGTAGTTGTTGCTTCACAAAAATAGGGGAAGACTCCAAATTATCTTATTTTCAATAATAAAAATTTCCATGAGGACACTTAACTGCTTAATTTTAAGCAAAAAATAGAGTTAACTAGCAACATGGGGACATGGGTTTAGAGTAGAAATATCGAAATAGCTTGAGTTTCTTGATAATGTTTCATATGTACTTTTGTAAGATAATCTATATTTGATAGTATATTAAGCTAGGAAAACCCTAGAGGTTAATATTGGTTAGCAAACATGACAACAATGTTGGCATGAAGACTTGTCATCATGGATAGAGAGAGAGAGACAACATGCAAACCATATTGTTAGTCTATACTTGAATGATCACTTGATCGCCACTTAAATTAATTATTCATTGAAACCATAGCACATAAAATGAGATTAACCAGTTGACATGATCGGACAAATTAATGATTGTTGTTTATATCCGGGAATTAGGGTATACCAAGGATGAAATTACCTATGTGATTAAGTTGATCACTTGAATTTGTGAATTACTATTGATTGGAGCCATAGGTGGGGATACCCTATTGAATTGGATTGTTACTTGATTAGTTGTTTTAAACTCTTGACGTGAAGTCATTTTATTGAAGAAAATTTACCTTTCAAACAATCTTTTGTTGGTGTGATTATACTCTTAAATAAAGTCTTTTATTGTTGAGACTATACTTTTGAATGAGTCATTTATATTTATGATTATTCTTTTGATTGAGGTCATTTATTGATAAGATTATACTTTGAGTGAAGTCATTTCTTGTTGAATGTTGTACTTTTAATTTGAGGTTATTTATTGGTACTTTTGAATGGAGTAATTGAATGTTGAGATAAACCATTGATTGGGGACTTTTGTAGTTGGGATCGTACCTTTGGTACTAGATTCATTCAATGATGTGACATTATGTTATTTGGTCACTCAATAAGTAGGAGTTACTTGAGTTACTTAGTAGATATGTTATAAACATAAAAGGAATAGGTTGTTCCTGAGGTTAAAGATTACCTCATGAAGGGATTACCTATGCATAGTGTATAATGATCTTGAAACAAATCAAGCTAGGGAAGTGTATGCAATCTAAGATGACTTTTTATATGAAACTTTGGCCAAATTCGTGTAATTTTCCACTGGTTACATTGTCAATTTCATTGTGTACCTTTAATGCATGCTATTTCAAGATTTCCATTCAAGTTAGGATGTATACAAATCTTACAAATCTAGTCATGTAGGGAACATTGAGCTTAGGAAGGCTATATGTTATGGGTTTTTACCAACCAATCTCTTTGTTGAAGGGTAGGGCCATCTTGCCATATGTGGCAGATGTGTGGGACCGCATTTGAGTCCGTGGTTGGCGGAAAAGAGCTTGAGTAATGCTTCTCCTCATCAGTTGGCGGTCGAGGTTGGAGATGTTTGTGCCAGTATTAGGGACAACTAGAATGCTTGCACCAGGGAAAGAGGACATCTAGAATGTATGCACCAATGTAGCGACATCTTGATTATTTGTTCAACTATTAGCGAAGGAAGCTCAGAAGAGCTATGTATGTATCGTGTACCTATTTATATGGAAGGTTGTAATTATAAATGTTAAAATTGAGTTTATTCAATATGAAATCTATATTATTGAAAGATTTGTGAAATTACAATGAAATGCAATGGAAGTTTGGAATAGTGTTAATTTCAAATGTGCATGTAATTTACTAATGGAAAAAAAAATTGCTGTGTTATGGCATCATGGTTCATTCACTTAAGGTGAAATCTTTGAAGTTTTACTAAGTTGAACACTAGGGTTGTTACATCTTCTCCAATACCCTTCAATTTTATACTAAAAACTTCAATGCGATCTTGAAATTCCCTTTAAAAATTAGGAAAAAATTCACCAAAATGACCTCCAAAATAAATAAACAATTCTTTGTGCCAAAATGATGCTTTGATACCACTTGTAATGAAACAACTTGTACAATAAATAAATATATAGGAAATATGTTGAAAATACTTGATAATAATTAAGAATAACAAACCACTTCAATAGGAAAAATCTCCAATAATCTCCAAAGAGAACACAATTTGTAATATGACGCCAATAAACTAGCCACAAGCTCCTATATATACCCTATGTATGTCCTAACATCTAGACAAGTTGATTTATATACATAAATATATCACCTAGAATAACATAAATATCTAAATAAGAATATAATAATGATTATATAACTTAATTAAATGTTTAAAATATCCACAAACTAACTACTCACAATCCAATGCATACTTTAAGATTGAAGATGTAACATTTCGTGTTTCACACAAATAAAAAAATATTCATATATACATCTAATCAACTAATGAACAATAGTTAAATATAAGTTAAAAATCAATGATACAATGTAACATTACCGAATGTAATTATCCAACCAATAAAAAAATTCATTCATAATCCATAAAAGTTACAAAATTTATGTATGAAGGAAAAATCAACAAGTAATCCATGGAAAATATTTGAATCGGTCAATAATTCAATACCTTGTAATTATAAAGGGTTAGCCTTCAAGAGACTAGTTTGAAGATTAATGTTTAGTTACTAGTCCAATAGCAAGAATAAAGACCTATCATTATTAAATAAAACTTTAATTATAAAGTAGGCGAATCACTAAGGATTTTGTTTAGGAGATTCAAACTTTTCTTAAAAGCATGGAGAACATGCGTGCTTTAATATATTAGACATAAAACCCAAATAGCCACCATCAATTATTTAAAAATAAATAAATTAAATAGTATATATATATATATACCAATTAGTATAGATAATTTAAATGTATTTAAAAAATGTTTGTTAGATATTTATTGAAGTTTGGTAGTTGTAAGATAGATGTGTTTATAATATTTTTATTTACAATTTTATTAAATTATTTATTTCATATCAACAGTGTCAAAATTTACATGTTATCTTATATCTTATAATATGTAAATTTTTAAAATATTTTTTATAATTTTAAAAAATTGAATGAAAACAAAACAGATTATTTATTTTAAGCGATTAGTTATTCTTTTAAATAAGAGATGAATTGAATATGAATTGGTGGGGTCACAAATTGGGGACCTCATGCTCAACATAAACACTCAACAATTACACCCCAATGGGGTTTGAACCTTGATAGTAAGAACAACAATACAACAAATTAAACATCACTCCATCCTACTATTGAAAAATTGAATTGAACTATTAAGAATACATAAATATATAATTAAAAAGATGGAAAAAAGACATAAATTAATTTATTTTAGTTTAATGTTAATATTATGTTTATGTTTAAATATCAATACTTTGATATGTATATGGATGCCAAATTCAAGATAAAAGATAAATTTTTTTATTAACATGCTACTCATGTCATTTTGCTCCACCCTTTTAAAAGTCATCTACACGTAATAACAATTTCATTTAAAAAAAAAAAAACAAGATTCCAAATGATATTCAAGATATCACACTAAAAGGAAATAATCTATATTGTGGAAGGTAATAGTTATCCACGTTAAGTTATACTTAATCACATAACTTGATATGTAGATCTATAAATAAGTGAGCTTGTAGAAAATCTAACCCTTTAGCACAATGAACTTGGGAGTAGATAGCCATTTAAGCATCATCAATACACAAATTTTCAATGAAGAAAAAAAGTTGCAATTACCCTGGTAATCCATATATGTGATATACACAAAACATAAAAATGTCTTTCAACAAACTAAAATAAAATCTATAATTATTACTGTAAGCTTAGGTCTACACCTTGATTAGAATTAGGGTGGAAGTCCAAGAAATATCATCAATAATGTGAATTGATATTATGAATATCCCTACACAATGCACATAGTACTTCTAAGGACAATATCCAAAATATTTTAGAAACCAATTTCTCTTTCTTTTAATAATTAAAAAACCCAAGAAAAACTCTTGAATCATGGGTCTTATTCAACCAAAGATTGTTCAGTACCAACATATACTGATAGAATTAAAAGAAAAAATGGAAGGTAAATCTTCAAGATTACTAAAAGTTCATGATCAAAATGATATTAAAGGCTATGGTGACCTCATCAAATATGCATGTTAAGAAATCAATAGACCAAACCAGTATTTTCTTACCTCCCATACATTTTATATTTGTATAAACCACAAGTGTTAACAACTTTCTTCATGCAATGGAAGATGTGGGCCACAAATTTAGTACATGCAATGTCTCATTCATGGCATCACTCCTGTTTCTTTTGAATGCATTTGACATTCCAAGTAATGCATTCCTCCAAGCCATAAATGGTACCTCATAATCTAACATGAATTTATTCTACAACTGCTGAAAGTCAATACACAAAGAACAATCAATGTGTCCTTTTTCCTGAGAGAACTCCGAGAGGGTCATTAAATGTTAATTGGAAAAAGCCCAGTACCCCAAAGGTTAGGTTTCCATAATTGATTAGAAGATTTAAGTCTCAAATTTAAGATTATTTCTAGAGAACAATTAATAACTATTAAGCTTATAATTATATATCTAATTTATGTAAAATTTGTACACAGATATATATGATTACAAGGAATCACAATATCTTTACTTCAAAATAATTATAACTTCGAGACACTTTAATCTCATAAATTTACTTTGAGCCCTATAATCAATTACAAATATGTTCTAATAGGAGGTCTTATACCTATATCCAACCTCAATTGTTAGTGTTTTCCCTTAAACCATAAATAACTTAGACAACAATATGCAAGTTAGATTAATAATCAAAGGCATTTAACTAGCAGTCCCACAATATGACTATGAAAGTTGTAACCACCATGCACATGAATGAAATTATTAATTCATTGGCAAGGGGGAGAGGTAATGTGTCATCATTTTCTCAAAGAAAAACATTATAGGTATCACTATGGTGATACTTGAGATAACATCATGATAAGAAATTAAAGTAGTGATACAGGTTTCATAATTAAACATCAAAGAACATAAAGTAGTCTAATTAGACACTTGAGTCGTAGTTGATGGAATGTTAATATTTTTGAAGATAAATGTTGGAGCTATATGAACACACTAAATGAGCATGAAGAGTCTCCAAGGTTTGTTTGTTCCTCAATTATTGTAGAAACTTTATTATTGAAAATTATGGGTAGTTATATATGTAAATTTAGGTGTATAGACTAATAATAATATAAAATGTTAATTTATAATGGTTGCAATGCCCCATTTTTTCACTCAATAAATTAGTGGTAAACAAATGAATAAATAATTATTTAGCATTACACTTGCAATACTCAAATGTAAAACTTACATTCTCATGCCTAGAGTTGCCACAAAACAAAAAATAATAGTCATGGATGCCAAAGTTAGTGCACAAAGAATTATTGCACGAGTAGAAGAATTACTTGGTCACATGATAATTTCAACATGGTGAGCCTCCAAGGAGGTAGAGTTCCCTCTAACTCTAATAATAAGATCCAAGATCACAATATCCACTTATTGAAAATGGAAGGCATAGGGTGAAAGTGAAAAAGTACCTAAACCATCCAACCACAGAAGACACAATTCACATCCATAAGGGTGAAAAAAGGAAATCCATACCTTAGGTTCACTCGCTCTAGAGGTAGTATGATTAGGAGATCCATAATCTCACAAAGTCACAAAAAACACTAATCATTATAACATCAAGGTAGGACTTTCAACACAAAATAAGGAATAACTAACAAGGTACAATAACCATGACCAAAACAAGTGGATTGGAATTCAAGGTAGACCCTAAGGATGAACCTTCATTTAGGAAATTTTTCCTAGAAAATGAAAACCATGTGCTATTTTCATTCACCTCTTTTGGAAGCATTCACCACTTTTACTAGAGGTGAGTTTGACATGGGGTGAATTATCATTCATCCCTTTCTAGCAAAAAGGGAGAACTAAATAGGGGAAGTGCAAAGCGTGCCCAAATAGGGTCAATTTCACTTCATTTCTCCCAAGGAAGGTGAAAGGGTCCTAAAGACACTTACACCCAACAAGAAATATAAAGCTATATTTGAATCTCAAGTGTTAGGAAACAAGGTCATGGGACTAAAACATGTAAATGGCTAGCCCAGACAAGCTAAAACACCACTACATCCAAAAAGGCATAACTCACATGTTCTAAGGGCTATTTGTAAATGATAAGAACCATACATTTCCATGATGTCTAAAGTTCAATTAGGAATATTAAACAATCATGAATTTCACTAATCATGCAAGAGTTCCTAAGATGTAAGAGACACCTTGCATCACCCAAAATAATCTTTTACTTTTTTTTTTAGGTTTTCATTCATAGTCTAGATATTTTTAGAGATCTTATTATAGTTCACCACACTTGTATTTTTTTTACTTCACGGTTGGGAACATTTGGTCTACACTAATCCATCAATGATATATTCAAATTTTACAATATTTTGACCACTACAAAGGCATAATTTTATGCTTGATCCTCTACCAATCTTAACTTTACGATCAATTTTATTTTTCATGGTTTGCAGTAACTTTCAGGAATTTAAAAAAACAAAGGAACACATATCAAGGTACATTGAACCAATGAGTGCTTATGATTTGAATCACACAATGATTTATCAATCTACCATCATTACATTCAAATGGAAATTTATCCACACATTTGACTAACTACATGTTTCATTTAGCATTGAGTTGTGTGCCACCTTATGGATAAATAAGGTCATTCCTAAGGCTTGAGGATACTACATAAACATTGTATAACTATTTGAAACTAATTTAGTTAGGAGAGAGGGTGAAAAATAAAGTTTAAGCATTGCATTGTAATATCATTTGAATTATGTAGTTTGTATATTTATACAAAAAAATATTGAAGCCCAACAAGTTGGAAGCCTCTTGTGCTAGATTACGATTCATCAATGACTAAGAATCAACAAAATTTATATATTTTCTATTTACTAATATTCCACTATAAAATTATGTGTTATTTCATCCGCTAAATGGTTGGATAATCCTTTATTGGATCTTGTATCCATGATTTGTAATCAAGTGCTATTAGAGCATACTTTTACAATCTTGAGGAGAGAGAACAAGCTAGTATCCTAAAAAATATTATGAACATATTTCTAAATTAAGGAAGTCAACATGAAGATTGATAATAGAGTGTTGACTAAGATGTAGTTTCAAGGAGTTATTGTAGGTCAATCTTTGAATTGGAGTAGTTTACATCAAAACCAAGATGTTCCCACATAGAGGACATGGTATTGTTAATGTTGTTAGTAAGATGGAAGAGATGATTGATATGATGAAGACTATGAATAACTAGATGGATATTATTGAATAATACCACATAATAAAACTTAACTTTGGGAATGATGAATGTAACGAAGAAAAATATGTTTGCCTTATAAAAAAATAGAGATTGAAAAAGAAGATGAGGAAGAAAGGATACTGAAGGATATAGAAAGTATCAACAAAAAATATAGAGTATAAATTATAAATTACACCAGTAATCTAAATCTCAAAGAATTGATAGGTTGGATAAACGACTTAGAACATTTTGAGTATTTGATATTTAACTAAATTGAAGGGTCTTGCCACTATTTGGTGGAAAGAATTTTAGCTAGAATAAATAGCATAGGTAAGCCTAACATTTATAAAATGGATATGATTGTGAATACAATAAAACCTAATTTAGTTCCTACTAATTACCAATTAGAATTGCTAAAGGAATTTCACAACCTAAAGCATAAGGATATGACCATGAAAAACTACAATAAAGAATACTATAGACTAACAATTTGACCAAGACATCATGATGAAAGAGAAAAGAAAATAGGAAGATACATGAACCATTTGAGATATTCAATCCAAGAACAATTGATTATGCTAAATATCCAAACAATAGAGGAAGAATATAAGATGTCCCTAACCATAAAAAATAAGTTGAATAAAAATTTGAAGATATGTAGAACTAAAAAAGAGCTAGAGAAGGAAGGTTCTAGGAGGATAGATCTTGTTGTATATAAAATGTCATAAAAAAATCAATAAGAGTAGGATTCCATACCACAAGGAAGAAGGAGGAAATAATTCCCATCACAAAAATGAGAAGGAAATTATTCATATTGCAAGGATAGGGATGATAGAAACTCAACACAATAATAGAACTAATGGGTATAAAGAGATAGATGGAGATATGGTGGAAGTGATGAGAGGACCTTTATGTAAGGAAGCTAAGGTACCAGAACAACTTCCTACACTAACCTTGAGAGGAGGATAATGCAAAAATTTACAAATCTTTACAACAGTTACAAAAACTTAAATATAAACAAAAATAAATATCATGCATACCATAACATAGTGATTTATGTGGGGAAAAACCTTTCAGTAGAAAAAACCCCACACTCAAAAATCCACCCAATATATTATTTAGAAATCACAAAGATACAATATACTTGTAGAGCAAGCTTCTCATAGGAGTATCACCAACTAGAGATCCAGAGGCAACACAACCATTATCAAACTTTCATAATACATCACAATAGAAAATATAATACATCACAATAGAAAATATAATACAACACAATCATAAAATAGGGTTGCCTTCTATGTAAAGTCAAGCCAACAAATATCGGCCATTAGATTTGAAACCTAATGATGAATGATCCAGACTTACAATAATAAAATATACATAAAATTTAGCCTTTGGGGGTGCTTCCCTCGAGCCCCCATTAGGATGCGCGGACCCTAGACCCCCCACTAGGGAGATGATCCCCCCAAACCCCTCACGCGGGGTACCTCCCGCCCCCCCTTCACTTACGTATCAATAATACCTTATGTGATTGCAAGGTTGAGACACATTTTCACAACACTTTAGGATAACATTTTTCAAATATGGAGAATAATTGCATTAAGCATTTTGAATTTTATCAAGGTCAAGGAAGCCCTAGCAAAAGGATAGAAGGGAGAAGGAAAGTTGTGCATGTTGATGAGGAGATTGATATATCTTACAACTTTGAGGATGAATCACAAAGAAGTGAATCACTTTCTATAAGGAGAGCTCTATTAGAGCTTTACATGAGGATGAATTGATGTAAAGAAATAATTTATTTAAAACTATATGCAAATTAGGAGGTAAGTGTTGTAAATTTGTTACAGACAATATCAATACAAATAGTCTAGTGTCTAAAGAGATGGTTGATAATATATAATTAGAAAGTATTGAACACCATAAAATATTTAAGATTACTTGGTTGCCAAATAACATACGGTATTTGTGAAAGAGCAATGTTGTGTCAAATTTGTAATAAGTATAATATTGGATAGATTTAATATATCAAAGTCGATTTTACATGAAAACAGAATTATTAGTGTTATTATGCAAGTTTAAATATTATAAATTATATCCATAATTTAGATATAAATATAAAAAAATCTAATTTATCAATATTAACTAACTTATAAATTAAGCATATTAAAACCCCATCATTAATATAAAAAAGTACATCCAAGATCATGTATATTATCAAAAATAAATAACATATTTTAATAATTTGATTAAATCAACTCCATCTCATTATTTATAATTCTAAATATGTTTGAATAATGATTTTAATACTTATCATTTTCAAAAAGTTGGACAATTGGTCTACCCTGGATCAGAGGGAAAATAAAGGACCACACTTTTTGAAGTGCGCCCAAGCGATCTAACGTGAATTTTTCAAAACATTCGAGTTGTTTTGTGCATTTGATGGTGTTTCATAGAGCTCCTTTCCCTGTTAAGAGTTTGTTCTCAGAGGTTCTTCATGTGTCATCCTGTAGATCTCCTCCTAGTATTTCAAGAAACTCCTCTTCTTTGAAGAATCAGGGGGTTTTTGCAGAATGGGGGTTTTCATCCTTCTCAGACGCATGGGATATTCAATAATGGGGGTTTTCATTCTATTAAAAATTCTAATAATTTTAATGGCAACTCCTTTTGCCCCAGGAAATATCTCAGCCAGGTAAATCAACCATCTTTTGACATTTGCGGATCGGAGTCAGATGCCTATGAATATTCTCATCTAGTTTATTCTCATTCCTCTGATCAATCTGGGGAAGCTCCCTTCAATCCAAAGGTTGATAATGTCGAGAAGCTAGGTATTGATGTACCTTTGGTTACTTTTCCAAACAATATTGCTGGAATTTAGGAAGATTGCTATAGGATTCTCTAGTTACAACTACAAACTGCAAAATGGAATAGATATGAGGTCCTTTGATCTTGTCTGAGCCTAAAGATACCGAAGTTGTTGATTCTTGTAGTTTGGAAGGGGATGCTCAGGATCCATCAAAATTTCCTAATAATTTTCCTCTGAAAACTCCTTCTCTTGCTACATTTCCTAATAATGTGGATCTAGGGATGAAGCCTTCAAATGAGCAGCACTGGAAAATGTAGAGACAACATCGTAACCCTTTTCTTCAAGGAAAGAGAAAATCAAGCAGGCAACAATATCAAGCAGAGAAGCAAAATTGAAATTGCTCTCATTCACAAGGGGTCTTTCAACTTACAAATGATTATCATCAATGGCGATCTAAGGAGGTTCCAACTGTCAAGATTCTTGAGGCCCTTCTCAAGGATCAATCCCAAAATCTTCAAGAAACGACATTAATTTGTAAGTTTTGGAAATATTCTCCTTCCATTGCTGAGTTGAAATATTTAATCTACCAAGATTGGGAAGGGGAAAACCAGGTTTTCTATATAGACAGGGGAAATGGATTCTTTATTATTTTCTTTTCTTCTAAACAAGCTAGATATGTGATCTTTAGAGTAAAGTCTTGGGTGTATGGGGGATCTGGTCTGTATATTCAGCCCTAGGTACCTAACTTTAATCCTAAAAAGGAAAAAAATAAATCTCTCCCATTTTTGCTACAATTGCATTCTCTACCTTTAGAGTATAAGGAGCCAGGCATTGTTGAAATTCTTGCAAACCAAATTGATATTCTCCTAAACCATGATCTAGATTTCTTTATAAAGCTAGAGCTATCAGTTAGGGTTTGTGCTTTAATGGATATGTCAAAAGATTTGCCCAAAAGTATTAAAATACTTTCTAACTCTGGAGCTCACATGCAAGATTTTTTTAATTAAAATCACCCAAATGTTTGTAAGGAATGTCATATCTTGGGCCATAAAACTTCTTGTAAAGCAAGAAAGGGGTCAGGATGCCAAGTTTAATATTGTAGACTCTTCTTTCTCCTCTCAGTCGCTAAATTTGGTATAGGATACATTCTAGGGGTCTTAAGAAGTTAGCCCTGTCAAAGTAGATTTAATGGGGATTGTTCCAAATGGGAGGGATAAGGGAAAGGGTAAATTTTTTTGTCTCAGAAGTTGTGATATTGAGGCTTCCCCTTCAAGCTCTTATTCATTTTTACTTTCTTCACAACATATGCTTCATGTTGAGCAGACTAGTGTAAAGGAGCAAAGTCCTTTGCCTCTCAAAGGCGAATGTCATCAGTCTATCTGTCGCCCTTTGTTTAGGAATTTTGTGCAAGTGAGAAGCTCTTTAGATAGAGCTACAAATCCTAGAACTTTGCTACAAGAAAATTCAAAAGGGATTTATGTAGATTTACAATGCTTTCTACAATCTAAAATTTTGCATATATATGTTCCTTTGGTTTTTCATATCTCAATCCAACAAGTTCAGAGTATTTCTTCTACATTATTATGGGAAAGTTCTGCTACATGACTTACTCCAGTAAGTCATTCAAAAAATTAGTTAATTGAGATAGATTCAGAACCAGTGAGCATGCCTTGGGAGGAAAATAAGCACGATATCTCTGATTCTATGGACTTCCAGTCCTTTCTAGACATGGATAATTTAGAGGGCCTTGTTGAGAATATTCTCACTATGGTAGGTTATTCTATCATTGATGAAATAATTGAGCAATCAGTAACACCAAAGGTTGTATCAGACTTGTCAACTGAAGATGCTAAATCCTTTTTTAAACTATCAAGAGCAGAGGAAGATGGTAGTTTGACTAAGTTGGTTACATCCTTAGTAGAAGAAACACAAGCTAGTATGGAACATGAAGAGGGGAGTAAGGATTTTGATTTCACACATAATTTATCAATTAAACAAACTCCATATTTGATTTCATCTCCTCAAAAGTCACCTAGTAAATGGGGTAGAAAATCAAATGCAGTAAAGCTACAAGAGGAAATAACATCAGGTAGACAATCAACTATAGATGAGAATATCAAAAAATGGTTGAGGGGAGCATATAGCTCTCCAAATATGCTATGAGGATTATATCTTGGAATGTTAGGGGCATTAATTCCCCTAGCAAGTGAGCCCACATTACGTATCAAATTTATGTGTTTGGGGTAGATATTATTCTCTTACAAGAAACAAAGTTATCTCAATAGTGTTTTGAAGATGTCATTAGTAAATGGGGTGATGGAAGTTTGCTCAATCAATTGCACATGGGGCCTCTGGGGGTATTCTCATTCTATGGAAACCTCAAAATGTGATAGTGGAAACTTTAAAAACTGAGCACCATTGGCAGTTAATGAAGGTGGCGCAGTTTGATCTTTAGTTTTTCCTAGTAAATATTTATGCACCTAATGCAATAGCTAGGAATAAGCTACTATGGGATGATTTATCTCAAGTTTTGGAGAAATTTGGAGCAAAAAGGTGATATTAATGGGAAAATTCAATGCAATTTTATCCATGAAAGATAAAATGGGCACTGGTATCATTCCTCCTCAAAAAATAATTGAGGAATTTAGTGCTTTTTTCCTTAATAATGCACTTGTAGATGTACAACTAGGAAATGGGAACTACACCTAAACAAAAAAGTGTAAAGATTTTCTGCAAATTGCTATGCATTTGGATAGAGTTTTGGCATCCTCAAATTGGATCACTCAAAAAACTATCTTAATGTCATAAATTTTCCCTTGGATAGGCTAAGACCATTTTCCACTGTCCCTTTACATTGAAAGGAAAAAGGTGGCTTCAGTCGCCAAAGCATCTTTCAAATTTGAAAAGATGTGGTTTCACCATCCTCATTTTCTAGATCTTTTAAAACAATGGTGGAGTCAGGATCCAATAGTGGAGGGTACTTTAATGTATAGATTTTTTTGCAAACTAAAATTTGTAAAGGGTAGAATAAAGCATTGGAACATTTTAGTTTTCAAGAATATTTTTCAGCAAAAGGAAGAAGTATTCAAGTAGTTATCCCTGGTAAACTCAGAAATTATAGTACAAGGCCTAACCCCTCAATCATATGAACTTCAAAAAATATTGGAGGAAGAATGGGAAGATCTCTTAGTTCGGGAAGAAATAGATTGGTGTCAAAAATCAAGGGAGTTGTGGCTTAAAGAGGGTGACAAAAATACTAAGTTTTTTCATAGAACTGTTTAAATAAAAAAGGTAAATAATTCAAATTTTTCAATTGAAGACATCATTACAGGTGAAAGATTAACAAAAGAGGAGGACATACAAAAAGAAGGTGCTAAGTTTTTTTACAAACTTAAGTTTACTTCACCAGATGGCACATCAAATCAACAATTACTTGTGAGGGAAGAATTGTTGAAAAACATTCCAACTTTGGTTTCGATAGTAGATAATGTGCATTTGATGAAACCGTTCACCTTAGAAGAGCTGAGAGAAGTAGTGTTCTCTATGTCTGTAGATAAATCTCTATGTCCAAATGGCTTCACTTCCATCTTTTTTCACAAATGCTGGGAGTTTATTGGGGCAAAATTGTTGAAAGCATTGGAGGAGTCTAGAAGTTCAAGGACTATGCTAAAACAATTTAATGTTACTCATATTGCATTGATCCCAAAGGTGAACAATCCATATTCTTTATTAGAGTTTAAACCCATATCCCTCTACAACACTATTTACAAAATTTTCACAGAAACAATCTATTTGAGGTTGATTAAGATTATCCCTTGTATAATTTCGGAGGAGCAGAGAGAATTTTTTTCGGGAAGAGAAACAACAGAAGGAGATTTAGTAGCTCATGAAGTTTTGCACTATGTATCAACATTTTCTATGTCAAATTTTATTATCAAGTTGGATATGATGAAAGCGTATGACATGGTGGATTGGTCCTTTTTAATGCAAATATTGATTTTTTTTGGTTTTCATGAAAAGTGGTGTAAATGGATTTATTCTTGCTTGTCTAGTGCAATGTTCTTTGTGTTAATAAATGGAATCCCTTTGGGTTTTTTTAAGTCTTCTCAAGGGGTGGGGAAAGGAGACCCCTTATCTCCCTTCCTACTTATTATACTAGCAGAAGCATTAAGAAAATCAGTTAAAAAGGCCCATTTGGAAGGTCAATGGAAAGGCATAAATTTTTCAACCACCAACTTAACACTAACCCATTCACTATTTGCAGATGATACCATTTTGTTTGGTATGTCAACTATTGCAAAAGCAAGGAAAAATAAAGAAATTTTGCAAAGGTACTCTTTAGCTTTTAAACGAAGGGTGAATCCAAGCAAGTCAAAGATTTACATATTCCATACAAATTTAGTGGTAAAGGACAAGATTGTTCAAATTATGAGATTTCAATCTATAGAATTTCCTTGCAAATACTTAGGTATTCCATTCTTTGCTGGTCAAAACAAAGTGTCATATTGGGATAAGATAATTCAGACTATTAAATCAAGAATATCAAGTTGGAAGGGGAGATGGTTATCTATAGTTGGCATAATTCTTCTGATTAAATCAATTTTGTCATCAATTCCAAATTATTTTATGGTAGTTCTAAAATCCCTAAGAATAGTCATTATAGAAATAGAAAAGTTAATTAGATCCTTTTTATGGAAAGGTAATATGGACTCCAAGAGAAAAATTCCTTTAGTTTCACTACAAATTATTTGTAAAAAGAAGCTAAAAAAGGAGGGGCAGGGGTGCATAATATGTCAGCAAGGAATATTGCATTGGGAACAAAACTATTATGGAATTTGTATACAAGACCACAAGGAAAATGGTGTAAAATTATGCAATGTAAGTATCTAGATATTGACAATCTAGCATGTATTCTCACCATATCTAACCCTCCTCAAGGGTCTGTGATTTGGAATTTTTTGCTAGATTGTAGAAAGGTAATAGTTCGATACTTATCTTGGGAAATACATAATGGAGAAAGTGCAAATTTTTGACAAGACTCGTGGAATGGATTTCCACCATTGGAAAAGGTGTATGATTTTCAGGCTGCAATTGATTATACAACAAACAATTGGGGTTTAAAACTAAAAGATTATATTTAGGATTTAGATGGAAAATAGGGGCTATAATATGGAAAGTTTTTCCTTCCTCAATCTTACCACATGCTCAACAAACAAAATTGATCAAGTCTCTAAGGCGTAGAGCAATTTTCATAGGGAAAGGGGATGATAAGTTGATTTGGGCCCCTTTAAAAATAGGCAATTATATAGTAAAAGTGGGGTACAAGGCTGTTATTGTAAAACCTTGTCCTGCAACCTAGAGGACGATGCAATACTGTGGAAGCACAACTAATTTTTTTTCCTTAAAGTTATAAGAAGATGAGTAAAGTATCATACTCTAACCACATACATCCTCTAGACTATGCAACGCGTCTACATGTGAACACCATTACTTATAAAATTTAACCAACCATAGCATATGAATTTTAAACTCAAGATACAACTTACAACAAAGCATTAAACCATTACAAGATAAAGCTAATACATAGAAATGTATTGAACATATTTCCACATATACAACACCATTAAATCCAATAATGAATAGATCATAAATATTATTACAATTACATCACAAAATTTCATCTCGATACAAATGAGGTATTACAATTATACATATAGATCCACAGTTACAATGAAGAAGGAGAAGAACAACTCCAAAAAACCACACGAGCTCCTTGAACAAGAAGATCTCGCCATCACGAATAGGAAGAGAAACTCAATAGTGTAAGATGCATGCCACCCAACCATTTGGTACCCGTAGGCCTAGCCCCCGTGCTAGGAGATAGTAACAGGAAACCAAGACAACCTATTACCTCTAGACACATGCAATATACACAAATACTCACAGAATAGATAAACAAGAACTAGGGTCACATTGCTTCCAGAATCACAAAATCAATTACCAACACAATACAATAAACTAATTGTTGACATAGGAGGAGTGTCATCACAAAGGTTGCATTGGTTATCCAAAGGAGATCTTTCTAGGTCCCGACCCCCCTCTAGGGTTATCCTGGTAACCTCTTACGATTCTGGCCCCACATGCACACCAGTGCAGAATTGGTTATTTTTTGAGAAGACAAGATAACGATCTTGGCATTCTAGGCCTTCCTGACTCATCTCAAGTCTCATACAAGCCCTTGAGCCAATGAGTGAGGCTAAATATCTTGTTATATGTGTTAAGCTAATAGATTATTTAATTCCCACTTGATTATACTGACTCCCACACAAGTTGTTCTGAGACTATTTTGTGTCCCAGTCCTCGTTGAAAGCCACTCCCCTATCGAGAACACATAACTCAAACTACATGCCAAGGGTAGACAGTGCACTAAGAACTGATAACAATAACTAATACACCTCAAAAGGTAACACATCTCGATGGATGTCCAATATAGAAACCCAATACGTGCACTATCTAAGAAACTCAAAAGGGTGAACTAAAGTTACCCCAACCCTTTCACAATTACAACTTTGGAAGACTTAGATTCACATAATGACAAATACTTCCCTCCAGTACACAATTATAGAAACACGTGCTTTTCAAATACAATTCAAGAAAAAATAATAAATACTATCCTTCGAATTTTCTAAATCCATTACAATCAATTCTTGTATATTAAAATACATCATCCAAAACACTATTTCAATTTAATAAACTAACAACGAAACAATTAAATAATTCCACTTTCGAATCCCAACTGCTCATAATACATAACTCAATTTCCTTAATTAAATATTCAATCTTTTTAATAAAAATCAATTTATTATAAAACACCTACTTGTGCATTGCATGCATTAATTAACAACATAATATTCATTTAAATAAATAAATATATATATGTATAAATATATATATTTCTTAATTACATATTCTAATATTTTTTTCCAATGTTTATTTTAAAATATCTAATTGTGCATGTGCATGCACCTATTTAAAAATACATTTAAATATATTTATACTTAAATATTCTAAAATTATATCCAATTTTTCTAATATATATTTTCAAACAAATAAATAAATATATAAATATAAATTTACAATTTTCAAACAATCCTAATCATAAAACTAGTATGTTGCAACTTTAATAATTTTTGTTTATGGATCTGAGTTTCTCTGAAAGTTTTATTGAAGGTGCGCAATCAAATCATTTAAAACATATAAAAAATTCAACTCTACCCATTTCGTAAATTTCAAGTTATGATTAATTTAGTGACACACTCTCTTTGTTGTTTTGATTTTCAAATTACAAGAGGGTTCCAATTATTTTAGTTTTCTGAGAAGATTTCATTTTCAATTTTAGAGAGGTTTTCTAATTCCTCAAATACTTTCTTTTTAAATTTTCTTTTGTGTTAAAAATCATTCTTACAAGGATCTAAATCTTTTCTATAGAAGAATAAATTATGTTTTCATAGAAAGAGGTTTCTAAGTTTTGATTTAAATTCAACCGAGGTTCAATAATTCCACTATAATTTTCTTCTGTATAAATCTATTTTAAATACTCAATTTAAACAGAGGATCTAAATATGTTCTTCTACAGAGGTTCAATTTTCACTGCAATATTTTTAAAAAATAAAAAATTCTATAGTAATGAAAAATTATTTCCTAAAACATTTCCAATTTGCATTACAGTAATAAAATAACTTTTCAATTTCAAATTTTACAAAAACAGTAAAGAACCTGTTACAGAAGAATTTTGCCTCAAGAAAATATTGCTGAGTTTCTTGTGATTTCAATTCTTAATGTAGCCAAAGTTTTCTTCAATGCAATTGCCTCCTTTGAGAAAACACAACCAAAACCACAGCCAAAAATTCTACAACAAAATAATTCTAAAACAATTTCCTTAGAGAGATCCACAATTTCCTCATTAACTTTTCACAACCCATCCAAAACTTTTCCTTTTTACTTTTTCCCAAAAATCTTCTCCGTGAATGAATTTTCAACAATTAGATAACAAATTTCTAACTCCCAGTTATCTTAAACAAAATATCTTTTCCCTCCACAATTTAGATATTTTCCATTCACATGCATTTAAATATAATAAATTTTTTTACTAATTGCAACCAATTTAAATATTCTTATTTATTTAATTACCGTTTATTTTAATAATAAAATTTACTCAACAACATAACCAAATTAAATTAATTAATTAATTATTTTATTCTAAAGTCCTCACAATAATAATTCATTTAATTAAATATTTAAATTAAATACACATTTTATCTAGCAAATTAAATTTGCACAATAATAAAATACCTAGAACAACAATGATAAAACTAAGACCAAACTCAAACTGATGACACACTATACTAGGGTAAAGGTATGACTAGGTAGTCCGTTACTATCTCTCAATATTACTGTTGAATAGTGGACACGCTTAGACCTGTGAAACCAGATGAAGCTAATGTCTTGTACCTGTAATCTTGCAAACAAGCAAATGTTGCACATGTATACAGATAGTAATTCATACACACCGTGAAGAGAGAATCACAGAAATCACAGGGCACTCGCAAACGAGTGATGCAATACCGTTCTCTTCACCAATACAATGTCACATCAACTGACAAGATAATATATCAATTAAACTATGATAAACAAATATAGCAATGTTGTCACAACTAAGAATCTATGCAAACATAAATCATATTAACATAATCATCATGCATATAATGTGTCATCACATCAATAAAGTCTATCATCGCTCCATTGTCAGAGATAGAATAACCACAACATAAAACATTGTCTAACAAAGTATCTGAGCTATCAAGAAAACATAACAAATCAGAGGGGTGTTATAGTTATGTCTGATCAATATCAGGGGAGTAAACAAAGAGCTTTGTCATTCTACTAGAACCCAATGGTTCTGCCCAAGGTAGGATGTTTCTCATGGTTGGCATTAAAGCATAGGGTGTTAACAAGTGAGAGATTGGTGAAATTTGGAATTGCAACTCCATTCAAATGTGTGCTTTTGTGAAGTAATCACAAAAGAAGTGGATCACCTATTCTTGAATTGTCCATTTGCAAATTCTTGTTAGCGCTTTTTTCAATCCAAAATTGGGTGGAGTTCCCCTCTTCCTCATAAGCTTTGGAATATGTTCATGTCATGGACCACTTTATATAAATCATCTCTTTTTGTAAGCATATGGAAAATAATACCCTCTTCTGTGGTATGGTGCATTTGGTGGGAAAGAAATAAAAGGATATTCTAGAAAGAAAAATCTAGCTTAGATTCAATGTTGGAAAAGATGGAAAAATCTATTTGTGAAGCTACTAATGCAAATCTGCAAAACACTAAACATGTGGGCTCTGCATTTACAGATTGGTATGCCAAGCAATTGAAGGAATGGGAGTTTCTGGTTATACCTTTCAAACGTAGTATTTTATCAACTGTAAATGTCAAAATTGACAGAAAAAAGGTGATATGGTTGCCTCCCCCTAATGGTTATGTCAAGCTAAACTTCGATGGTGCATCTCGAGGTAATCCCGATTTGTAAGGGGTTGGTGTAGTGCTAAAGGATCATGAGGGGTCAGTAATAGGTGCAAAGTCAATTTCATTGCCAAATGGTATAAATAACCAAGCATAAGTGCACACTCTCCTTCATGGCTTACTTTTAGTTGTTCATCATAAGGTTTCCAAGTTGGTAATTAAGGGAGATTCCTTGCTAGTTGTAAATGCTTGCAAAGATAAAGGATCAAGAAACTAGCAAATCAATTATGTTCTTAAACAAATTTTGGTTTTGTTAGAGAAGTTTGAGATGTTTTAGATTAACCATGCTTATAGGGAAGAAAACCAAGTTGCAGATGGGCTAGCTAACATAGGGTGTGTTCAAGATCTAAAAGTTATAATGTATGGGGATCAAATCAATGTTTTCCCTATGAATTTATAGGACTTGATTTAACTGGAAAAAAAGCAGAGCACATAATGTGGCAAAAACAACAATGTAGAAAATAAGTGTATGGAGGTGCAACTAGAATATTTCTTAGTATTCTAAAGGTAGCAATATATGGAAAGGCAAGATCTGCATTTAGCAAAATTTGTAACTTGTATTATGGAGGTGATCAAAAGTAAGTTTTTCTCGAAATGATTTAATCCAAAACAAAGCATTATAAATGATGGAATGAGGGAAAATATAATTTCTAATTGTGAATACAATTTATAGTTCAATGAATGACCACAGATGCAAAAGTCATCAGATAATCAAGAAGAGGCAAGAGTAATTTGGAAATAGGTGTTATGGAAATGAGGCAAGAATGAAGGCCTTGCCAAGTGAAGAATGGAGACAAATTTGGATACAAAGATAGCAGAGGTTTAGTTTAGGTTTTGCTAACTTTGTGGCTCTCTTTTGTAGGGATGTTACTATGAGAAGAGTTAGTAATGTTTTTCAGGAGCACTGACAGAGGATGATGGAAATGAATTGGTTATCATGAATTTTCATGTAAAATCAGCTGGAAGGTATAGTAAAGCACATCCCAAAATGTGTGATTGGCAATCACTGAATATCATGCACCTCAAGAGGTAGGTACAAATTGCATAAGGCAGGTACAAATCACACATCATTAAAATGGGCGAGCTCCCACATGTCATTTAAAAGAAAAGAAAAGTGTAATCAAACTCAGAAGTGTCAAGTTAATTAAATTATTTCATATCAGCTTCAAGCGTGGGAGGATCTAAACTCAGGTGGTAACATCTGTAGGCATTAAATGGGTTGTCTACTTCATGATGACATATTGGAATCAAAGTACATTCACAGCTCTTTAAAAAGCCGACGTTGGACCTCCAAAACTCATCCTTTGGTTTGGAATTGGGTTGTGATTTTTGGGTTTGCAGAAGTGACATAGCATGGCTATAATTTTGTGGTTCTTAGCTGCATTTCTATTGAGTAAAGGCTATTAAGCACATAACTTATAGTTTTGATTATGTGGGTTTGTTTTGTTCACATACAATTCTATAATTTGTTGCTTTCGACTAGAAACAATCAATCAGTAAGTTGTTTCATGGTACCCCTATGGTGAGATTCAATTGTGAGACACTGGCTATTTAGTTTGATCTAGTATTTTTGAGGATAGTTTCCAAGCACAATTGTTTTATCTGCATACATTCTTTGCAAAATTAGCTTATGTGGTATGGTAAGTATGGAATAAAATATGTTCCTTAACATATGAATCTTGTCTATTCTATTAACAATGTAAGTTGTTTTTATCTTTTCAAGCTACAGGGAGAGTTGTGTGAAGCCTAAAGTGAGATCAAAGGATTTTGATCAAATGGCCAGAGGGTATAACTCTAAAAAATATAGAATCCCTATGGAGATAAAAGGATTTGAAATACCATTCTCAGAGGAGGTAGCCAAAGAAGAAATGACACAAGTTTTTCACACAACCTATCCAAACCTTGTTGATTGCATCAAAACTATGATAGGTGAAGAAATAATTCAGCCAGATTCGCCCAAACCTTTGCTCCCATCAAAATTACTCTCAATTTTTTTGTCAAATTCCATGGATTTGCTTCAATCTTTTGTTGCATTAAAAATAGTATACTCTATATTAGTTTTACCAAATGCATTGGGGGAAAATGACCTTCTAAAGGTAGTCTAGAAATATAATTTGGACTTGGGAGAAGCATATGTAGCAGGCATCTTTCCGAGAAGCTACCTCAAGGAGAAGCAAGGTTTTGCAGTTGTGTATGGAGCAGTGAAAAATGGATTAAGTGATATGACCCATGGCTGTTGTATCGAATGATACCAATGCAATCTGGAGAATTGGGGTAGCAAATGGTTGACATGATTAAAGAAAAATATTTTTCCCTCTCTTATATTTTGCATTGAAGGAGGAAAATTGTTGTGCCTCGCATTAACCAACCACCTGGGAGACATGTAGAAGAATGGGTAGAGGGACAAGGAGATAATTTTCTTGACTTGAATAAAGCTGTACAAAATACAAATGAGGATGTAGAAGATATGATAGAGTGAAGTGGCAGAAAATTATGAAGAAAATTTTGTAATATGCAAAATAGACAAGTATATAAGCATATGGATGATGGGTAATTAATATAGATGATAGTTCGTTGATTACTACATACCTGGTAATAAATACAGTCATCGATGAGATATGGTTACCAATACTATAATTTTGGTATTTTGTAATTTTGTTGTTATATTTAATATAATTAATTAGGCCCAAGCCTTTTACCGATAAAAAAAATACTTATGTGAATCACAACACTTGGAAAGGTCACTCTCACCCTAGGAAGATTTTAGCAGTCTTGTCCCTCATGATTATGGTACACTCTAGATAACTTGTGTTAAAACACAGTGTGTCCATACTCACACAAAATTATATGTTGAATCACACTGAATTATGTTCCCACTCACACTAAAGTATGTGCCTACTCACTAAAGTATGTTCCTGCTCACACTAAAGTATATTCCTACTTAAATTGAATCCCTATCATGGACAATCTTGAGTGTAATTTATACTCCACATTGGGCACAATCTGTGTGCCCCCTTATCTAGTGTCCATAGCCCACCAAAACACCTTATTCTTCCTTGAGTGATCTCCATGTGCTTTCCAATTATCATATAAATTCTTTATATAACTTTTAGAGGATGTTTTCTAAACCATCACACCCTCTCAAAAGGTTTCCCTTATATATTACTCACATTTGTAAGATATTTTATACAAATACTTTGTAATAATTCCCACTTTAACCAAAGAAGCATAATATCCTTTATTTTTCTATCTTTCTTTCAATTTTAAAGTGTTGGCAGTTGTTGTCATCAATGTCAACACTTGAGATTATTTGTTGGTTGTCTTTGGTGTCAACACTTGATGAAGATTGTTATACATTTGGTAGTGGTTGATGAGCTTGAACTGTCAGTGGTTGATGACAACAATTGATGAATTATCTATGGTTGTCATTGTTGTCTACACTTGAGAAGTGAGGAAGATAGTTGGCATTGATTATCATTGTTGACAACATTTAGTTTGGTCCAACATTGATGAATGGTGTTGTTGTTGAAGTTCATGGTTGGATGTCATGCCTTGTGTGATTATAATCAAAGAAGTATTGAGTATAGTTGTTGTCAATAGAGTTGATTTCATAATGATATATTAAGATGAGGATTAGAAGTGTTTCTGATAGTGGAGAGATGTTATTGAAGTTCTATAGTATGTTGTATGCTACCTCTTGATGTTCTTGATGTAGTATGTTTTGTTGAAATAAAGTTATAGCCTTTACAAGTTGGCTAAGTGTTCCTAGTTTAGGAAGTTGCTTGAAGTCTGCTTAGGAGAATCCTCCACATTCATCTACTATTGAAGGTATGATATTGTGGTTTAAGATTCGAAGTTATTGTTCTATGGATGTTACACTCCTATCCTTTCATGTCACCAGTTTTGTCGAGGATATTTGTGTGAATTATAGAAGGTTGGCAGTGTTGTTGGATGTCTATACTAGTTCAAAAAATACTTTGTGTTTCTCCACATTGATGTCTTTTCTTTTACGGCTTGGTGAATGTATTCTCAATGTTTATGTAGTATCTCAGTTCCAATTTTATGTGTTGAAGTGCTTTGCAAGTTGATTTTTTAATGTGTTATTTCATGATTGAGAATTCTGAGTTTTTGGGATGAAGTATTATGTTCCTATTTGGTTTGTGGTGGTTGCTAGTGGCATGCCAATATAAATAACTTTTTGGAAATCTATAAAGTTTGTGCATATCTTGATACTCGAGTGGATTTGGAAACTAGAACTAGGTTGGAAATCCACACAAGATAATTGATTGGTCATATGAACCCTACATCAAGAAGCTTTTGTAACTCTACCTTGACCAATAATGCAATTTGTGGATGTCTTTTTCTCAATTTTTGATTCACAAGATTTTCTTGAGGATGTACTATAAGATGCTGGAAAACCAATGATGTGTCTAGCCCTGGAATTTCTACATATGACCAAGAAAAAATGATTTTTCTCTCTCTAAGGAAAGTTACCAAGTTGTTATGTTCCTCATCATCTAGTGAAGAGGTATATAATGCAATTTTTGGTGCTTCCTTTGTTCCCACATTGACCAACTTTGATTCTTCCACAAGTACCACATACTCTTCCTGATTTGTTGCAGTACTAGGTAGATTGAGTCCCTCATCCTTGGGTGCCTCAGATAGGTTTTTACCATCAAATGTGTCCTTTATTTTTACTATTTTGTGATCAAAAAGTGCCATAGTGTGGTTTTCACTTAGAGATCGAGTATTGATTTTCAAATTTTCAATTTTGCAACTAAGGGATTTAATCATATCACCATAGTATGTTTGTGTATCCAGATCAATATCAAATCATGCTTTGTGATCTCCAAATGGTATGTGTTCTTGGAGCCCCATAAATTTGAAAATAGCCTTATCATTTTTGAATAAATTGAGAATTTGTGGTCCTTGTTGGTCCTAATTTATGAGTTGAGGATAGATAAGTCTCAGTTTGGTGTTTTTTCTAGAGGATGCAAAGGATGTTGTGGTGATCATGAAAATAGAGGTATCCTCAAATAAGTCTACGATGTCAAGGGGGGAGTCCTTGATGTCTTCATTATTCAATGTACTTAACCAAGAGGAAGATTTTACTTCCTTAATTGAAGTACCCTTGCCAAGAAGGGTCAGACATTTTCTCGTGGTGTATCCAAGACCAAGACTCTTTGGACATTTCTCATGAATGATAGGTTCATGCAATCCATGTTGATTTAGACCAAGTTTTACAGCTTTAGTGTATCCCATTCCTTTCATTAGCTGGAGCCCTTTGTTGCTATTATCCATGGGGAGTGAAGTCTCTTCCTTTTCATCTTAATATATCCACTCGTATGCGGTGTATTCATCTATGACTTCCTTGTTTAGATCTCCTCATTTTTTGAAGGTGGTTAATGCTATTTGATTGTCTTAGTTACCTTGTCAATGTGTTGAGGTTTACCATAAGGTCTAGGAGAAAATGGGAGTTCTCCTACAACAAGAGAGTCCTTCATGTTGTAATCCCCACAACTATTATCCTTGATGAGCACCTTGATCTCTAGGATATTTTACAGTGTTGATGACTTAGATTTAGATGTGGATGCTAACATGGATGGGCCAACATAGGATAAGGGTACTGAAACTTCATCATTCTTGAGTACATATGACACCTTGTAATACTTCTCCATACTTTTTCAATCATAAAAAGGATTTGGATCACCATGAATGGTTACCTCTTTGTTATCATATGGAAATTTAATACATTGATGATATGTTGATGCTACATCTTGCATGGCATGAATCCATGGTCAACCAAGAAGGATGTTGTAAGGTAAATCAAGATCTAGGACTTGGCATGTGGCTTCTACAATGGCTAGTCCCACTTGTATAGGTATCTTGATTATTCCCTCTAAACTTTGTTCATTGTCATCATAGGATCGAATGTTGACACCTTTTTCTTTTTCAAGTACATATTTGGAATAGCCCAAGTTCTTTATCAATTGAAGGGTACAAATATTTAGGCACACACCTCCATCTACTAAGACTCCTTTGACTTTATTCTTGTGGACATAGACCTCAAGATGTAATGTGCAATTATAAGATCATTATGATGGGAGGTAATTCTCGGTAAATGTGAGTTGATGGGTGGATGTGATGTGTCCAACCATAGCTTGGAATTTCTTAGTATTGATGTCCTTATGGGTTGGAGATATTTTTAATAACTCCAAGATGGAGACCTAAGCGGGGGTTTTCTTAAGTTGATCCAAGAGACTATAATCTATGGGATCTAACTGTGATGGGGTTATAGGTTGCGAAGGGGCTCCTTGAATGGTTACTTTCCATCTTTGTGTGGTGACTCTACACTCAATAGTAGGTCCTTTTATTGTGATTACAGATATTTGATGGTCACAAACACCTACAATATTTTTGTAGGTTTAATTGACTTGTTATAGACTTTTCTCTTTTCAACATCATTACCTTTGTTGTGATTGGGCATTAGTGTCTTGTATATCCCAAGGTTACTATTTTTTGGTTGTTGATCGATGCTCACCTCACCTTGATTGATAAGGTCTTGTACAATGTTATTGAGTCTCATACAATTCATTGTCTTATGTCCTTTGGTTCGATGAAAATCACAATGATCTTCATCTTATACCACAAAGGTTTGACTTGAGGTTCATCATAGTGTCTGAAATCCAAGAGAATTATTAGGTTTGATAGAATTAGTTTTTGTAGGACCGTTTCAATAGGATTCCCCAAGGCTGTATACTTGCATCATGGTGGGTAATTGTTTTTCTTAGGTGGTGGTCCTCTTGGGGGATTGGCATTGTTAACATTTTGTTGATTATATTTTTGTTTTTTATTTTCTTTTGGTGGAACATTTAGCACAACTTTTGCATCAACTACACCATCATTAGTGACATTCTTATTTTTGGACCATATATAATGTTTGTCATTGGAACTAGAAGATGGACGATTATCTTTGTAAATTTTTATTTCTCCTTTTGCAATGACTCAATGTTAAGGCCTTGGGATATGAATTCTTAAAATGTTGGTCCACACATTGCATTCTCAGTTGGAAGGCTAAATTAATATCTCTGTTTCCTATAATGATTTCTACTTGTTTCCTCTTAGGTATGGGCATTTACACTTGATTTCCTTATGTTTCCATCATTTTAAAAAGGATGCAAATTCTTCACCATTGTTCTATTTAAGGGTATAGAGTTCTTCCAAGGTTACGTTTGCATCAATTTTGTAAGAGAAATGAAGGACAAATTGATCTATAATCTCTTGAAATGTTTTCATTCCTAAAGGTAGGTGTGAAAACCACTCTATAGCTTGCCCTCCAAAACTTCTTGGGAGGAGACACATAAGGTATGAATCATTATACGATACTTCCATACATGCAACACATAACTCTCTAATATTCTCCTCTAGATTGCCACGTCCCTTGTATTTTTCAAATTTGGGTATCTTAGAATTCAGGGGCAATGGTATCATTGTGATACTTCGATCAAATGGATAAGGACACAGATCTTGGACTACATAGGACTTTTTAGTCTTTCCCATTTTAATTTCTTAGATTTTATGTGTTAATGTTTATATTTGGGACGATATTTCATCTTGAGGATTGTTCAATGGTGGAGCATACATGGTGTGTTGCAAGATGGTAGATGAGTTATAAGCTAGATTTTGATATGATGGTGTGTTGGTGTGATATGTGTTGTATGGGGTGAATTGGGGGTTGGATTGATATTATGGATTTATGGGTGATGAAGGTGGTGGTGTTTTGTATTCTCCATATTGAGTTTGAGATGTGACATTTATTTAAGAACTTATGTATTGATGTTGTTGAGGGTTGTATTGCAAACCTTGCTAGTGTTCTTGTTGAACAAGTAATTTTTATTGAGAATATTGTTGTTGTTGGGCTTGTAACACTTGTTATGCTTGTAATTCTTGTTGTTGTGAAATAGCTTGTTGTTGAGAAATAGCTCATTGTCTTTGAGGAGATGGTATGAGGTGTTGTGGAGGTGGAATGATGTTTCGATTAGGTATGTTATATTGATTTTGTGGGATGGTGTTGTGAGTGGGTTGTTGATGTTGTTGTGGTGGAGGGATGCTTTGATTTTGACCTTGATAAGCTTGATATTGTTGATATTGTTGGATTTGGTTTTGTGACTTTTGATGTTGCAAATTCTGATTTATTTATTTTTTATTAAAAAATGTGGTGGAGCTTGACTTTGATATTGTTGAGATATTTGATGTTGTGGAAGGACATGATGCTGTTGAAGATTCACTTAATGTTGTTGGGGATTCCCTTGATGTTTTTTTTGAGAATTAATTTTATGTTGATACCCTTGATATTGTTGAGGGTTCATTTGGTTTTGAGACACTTGATTTTGTTGCGGTACTTGATGTTGGGATATTTGATTTTGTTGAGGATTCACTTGATTTTGAGATCCTTGATATTGTTGTGACCCTTATTGAGGGCCTTGATTTTGTTGAGGATTTACTTGATGTTGGGAATTTTCATGATATAGAGGATTCAATTGAATTTGGGACATTTGTTTTGAGACCCTTGATATTGTTGAGACACTTGTTCTTGATTTTGTTGAGAACCTTGACCTTGATGATTTTGAACACTGGGAAGATTGGTGTGAATGTTTTGAGCATTAGATGTAAATGGGATGTTGGTGTTTTGAGCATGAAATGAGGGTGGAATGTTGGTATTCTGAGGGATGCTAGTATTTTAATGCCCACATTTGTGTAATTTCCTAGATTTTGATCAATTGATTTCCTTGTTGATTGTTAAGGTTTGTTAAATCTATCCTAGTGACTGTTGGTTGACTTGGTAAATTTGATGAGGATGATTTTGGAATTGGTTGTATAATGTTATGGACCAAAGGTTAGCTTTGAGGAGGATGATTCATGGATGAAATTTTTTAGATGGTTGTTCCCTTAGTGTATTCACAACAAAATTTTGGGGAATTTTTACACCTCCTTGTGTGAGTTTGAGCATGTATTGACTTGGATGTAGATTAAACATTGTGTTTATGATGTGAGAAAGTCATAGATCTTGTTCCATCTCTATAATTATTTGGTGGTAAATTATTGAGGGCTATTAGTGATGTATTCTATATGAACCCTTATTTCTTGAGATGGTTGAGGTGGTGCTTGATTTTTCTTTGGAGTTTTAAAACCTCTAGGATTAAAATCAGGCATCCCAAAGATTGGTTCACTAGCACTAGCACTTGTTGTTCTAGGCATGTTAGCAACACTAGGATTTATTTCCATTTTTATTTTTGTCTTGTGTTGTAACCTTGTGGTGACCATAAAATTTATATCAACCCTAGGAGATGTTTGATGTGAATAATTTTGTTGAAATTCCTTGGTTTCTTCAATTTTTTCTAACAAATACTTTCTAATAGGTTTAGGACCAATGAAGGATGATTTTGTGAATGGGTATAAGATATGAAACTCTCAATTTTTGACAAGAATCTAGACTCAAGTTTTTAGATGTGTTTGATGTTGATGATGATGAATGTGCAAACCATGGGAGTAGACTTGTGACTCCAAGGTGAGATTTTCCAAAAAATGTTTGCCAATTCAACTAAATGCTTAGAAATAGATTGTTTCTAAACATGAAGCTAAACTGTTTGATAGGGTGAAAAGATTAAGTCTAAGAGATTTGTGTCAAAATTTCAAGTTGTCATGTTTGATGCTTGATGTTTAGATGGTTTGATGTTGATCCTAATAAAGAACCTAAAAGGATTTTTGATAAGTTTCAAGATGGTAAAGGACATGAATTTTTGTTTATTGTTTTGAGTGGTATCAGTGAACCAAGATTATTTTTGCATTAATTTGAAACCATTGATTCTTTGTGAACCAAAAGACAAAATCAGATAATATTTTGAAGGTTGTTTTCCAATTTTAGAAAAGGAATTGCTCTATTTTTCTATAGAGGAATTGGTGTTTGCAAAGAAATTGATGTTCGACGGAAGCATCAGATTGTCCAAACAAGGCATCACTATACAATTTTTTGTTATCCCTAAAAAACATGCCTTGATGTGCAAAGGCATCAATGTGCAAGCAAAAGTGTCATTTTGATAAAAATGGAAGCATCTGTTTCTGCAAAGGCATCACATTGTTCAAGAAAATGTTTTGATTTGTTAGGGGATCTTCAAAATGTCAGTTGACCCAATTTTTTGATGTTTTGACTTTTGAAGAACATAGTATATAACATGCAAATTGACTCAATTAAGTGAATAGGTAATTTTTGCATATTCTTCTTCCATAAGAATGCATTAATCGATGTCACAAGGTCTCCACATGAAAACAGGCCATGAAGTACAACCTATTTAGTAGTCAAATCAAGTTTATCTTCTAAAAATGGGCCCACTGATAAAATGCCATGCATAGAATGATAAACTAGAGTATGAGAACATACATGAAACACCTCTTACCTTGGAAGGAAAAATTGCTTGCAAGGAATTTCGTTGCCTCAACTATGATTAGTACATAGCAAGTAACTTCACAAGATAGTGCTATCTCGTTGCACCACTAAAAGAAGATGTTCAATAGTCTTAGGCCTCTAAAATCATTGGTTCGTAGTGGGTAGATCATCAACGAACACCATTAGCTACATAGACATCTCCTCAAGGAAATAAAAAATTGTAGTCCCTTAGGGAAAGTCTAGTACGCTACATGTACAGATTGAACTACAAATTTTTCTCTCATCCAATTTATATAGCAGATGCAAAAATGCCACTTGAGATCAATCCCTTGGGTTCTCTGTAAGGATGTGTCCCAAGGTAGGCCTCCTACTTAAAAAAAGGAAGGATTGACGTTACTACTTCTCTTCACCCAAGACTGCACTACGCGCGAGGAGAGAGGATAGGTAGCAACTTCCTTCAGTTAACAATAAACATGAAATATAAGTTAAAGATGTTTCTCTTCACTCAAGATCGCACTAGGTGCAAGGGAAGAGGATACACATCTAGAACCTTCCAAGCATGGTAGACAAAGAAGACAATAATTCATTTTAGGTGCACCAAAGTGAATGTTTGATTCATTTTAAACCAAAAATAAATGATGAAGATTGTTGTTCATTTTAAGCCCAAAGTACGAGTGAGTTCAGTTTAAGCCCAAAAGGAAATGATGAATATTATCATTCATTTTAAGCCCAAAAGTACAAGTAAGTTCATTTTAAGCCCTAAAGAAAATAATGAAGATTGTTGTTCATTTTAAGCCCAAAATACAAGTGAGTTCATTTTAAGCCTAAAAGGAAATTATGAAGATTTTAGGGTTTATTTTAATGCACCAAAGATAAATGTGAGTCTATCTAATGCATAAGATTGAAATGACTCTAAGATTATTCCTTCAAATAAGTGTTAATAAATACTTTTCAACTTGATCCATGCTTCATGATTTTCCAAGTTCCCTACAAATATTAGCCTCATAAACTAGAAAACAAATGAAAACAAAATAGTTAGGGTTAGATAGAAAATCAAATTGAAATCAGATGAAACCTTACAACTTAAGTTTCCTGATATACTTGCAAAGGTGTCACTCTATCATGCAAAGGCCCCACTCTACATGCAAAGGTGCCACTCTGTCATGCAAAGGTGTCGGTCTAGTAAACCTGCAAAGGCATCATAGTTTGGAAGATGCGTCGCTGTATTGCAGAGGTGTCAAATTGTCACCTACAAACATAAAAGAAAATATATTAGACAAAATCATCAATATTTGCAAAGGTGTTGGCCTTTGAATTACAAATGCATCGCTATTTGTAGATGCGTTGGTTTGCTCAGTTGCATATGCATCACTATCCTTCTAGTACATGTAATGTTTGAAGAACTCAAACAAAAACAAGTTAGCTACGGATGTGGGTCCCATCAAGCATGCCAAAATATAACATGGTTAGGTCATATGATCAAATACAATTTAAATTAACTAAGGAAACAAGTAATTGATCATACTAAACCATATTCGGTGTGATTCTTCACAATTACTAAATAAGATGCAATTGAAACATGAAATACCAAAGCAATGCAATTCAAAACCTAATTAGGAAATACAAACCTCAATCCCATTGGGGGATTAGTGTTGGAATTGATGTGGAGTGCTTAGCTTCAAGCCTAATCCATGGTTGATGATACAAAAAGAAAGGTTGATTATAATGGTGATTCACAAATGTAATTAGCTTAAGGATGAGTATAAAAATGAGTAGAGTTTGGTTACTTGAATATTTGCGAATGAGAAATCATTTAAAATGAAGACTATTTATAGTTTTTTAGAATGAATAAATGGTTAATATTGAATTAGCTAATAAAAGGATGAAATTGAAGGAGAGAAGATGACATGGATCATAGATCAAATCAAGGGTTGATAATGTCTAATGACATGGGTCAAGGATTTTAATCAAATGTCCAAATTTCTTGAGACAATAACCAATCCCTTAATTTTGGGAAGAATGTGGGAGATATTTTCACGTGGAGGGAAATATTTGAATTTGAAAGTGAAAGAAATTAGGAAATTTAATTTAACAATTAGGAATTATTTAATCAAAGAGGATTTATGACATTTAATTAAATAATTTACCATTATTTAATCAAAAGAGAAGAAAATTAGTGTGAAGGTGATGAATTAATCAAATAAAATTAATTATTCGACCAATAGGAGAAAATAGTGAATTTAATTAAACAGTTTACATTATTTAATTAAATAGATGAAATAGATGAGAAAGGAGAGAAAAGGTGTTAATAATCAAAATCTTAGTTTGTGATATGATCAAGACATTTTCAGGTGTCTACAGATGGATTTTTCTCTTTACTATTTTTTTTTACTTTTTCCTTTTTTTGACTTTTTTGCATTTTTTAGGTTTTTTCTCTTTTTTTTTGTATTTTTGGATTTTTGGATAAGAGTGTGGATGGAGATGGATGAGGATAGGGATGTGACTAAGAAGAACTGGAAGACAAGGGATAAGGAGATGGATGGACTCAAGAATCTAGTTTCATACCGAGGTAATAAGAGCCCATGTTTGAAGTGACTGTTAGATGTTGGTACAACCTTATTAGGATAGTTTGATTATGAAAGGGCATGGGTTAAAGAGATTTGATGGGGGATATATGTGGGATAATGGATGGGATATTGGAAATTATATAGATAGAATTATGGGAGGCTAGTGTGATGGGGTAATTTTTTCAGGACCAACATCGACACATATTGTGATGGTGTTGAATGATTAGAGGAGAAAGGGATAGAGAGTGTTAGGATGATAAATGATTTGAGATGGGGAATTTTGGTACATAGGGACCCAACATGGATTTAGGAGATAAAATATGGGGATGTGTAGCATATGGATTAGAAGAATTAGATTTCATTACAAAAAAATTGTTTGAATGCATTGCATCTTATTGCTTCGGGATCCACATGGTTTTTATTTTTGTTTAATTTATCCTTTGTATCCTTTTAGGTTGATTGTGCTTTGGGATTGGATTTTTTTTATTCATCATGTGTTTTACGGGGACATGGGGATCTCTAGATCCATGTGGATTTTTGGTTGCATGCATTTTTATTTTGGTAGTTGAATCGCTTCCAATAGCAATGATATGGGTGTGAATAAATGGATGATTTGGGGAGGATATGAATGGAGTGATAGAGGTATAGTTTTGGAGATGATGTATGGATGGAGGATGTTGGATGAAGTTCATGGAGGTGTTCCTTTGATGATCCTGATTTGGGATTATAAGAATGGGATTTTTATCATGGGTGATAGGGATAGGTGATTCGTGGATGAAGGTATGAGTAGGATAATATGGAGGATGACATTTTGAGATATAAGTTCCCAAAATGGATTTAGTAGATGGAAGATGTGTGATGGTGGATGGTGGAACATAAGAGCTCAAAATGGATTTGGACAATGAAGGAGGGATAGAGATAAGGTTTTTAGGTGTGTATGATGGAGTAGAAATAAATGTTTTAGAGGGGTGATAAGAAGCACCTATTGTTCTTTTGGAAGAGGCTCCCTTAGGATTTACAAAGGTTATACTAAAAATTTTAGATTGTGAGCCTTGAGAGATGAATCCAAGGCCTTGAGATCATGGATTTTATTTGATATATATGGGATCCAATACACCTTGCTTATGAAGGCCTAATTCTTTGCTTTGACAGTTCATGGTCGTGAGAATTCAGTTTAAAATAGGATGATTGTTATTTTAGAAGCATGATGTGAGTCCATTATTAGGTGGAGGAGGATGGATGGTGGATGTGCTTTGTTCTTATACTACAAGAGAAGCACCATGTGTGAATGTGAGAGGACCAAGGGGATATGGAGGTGGTATTAAGATAGTTTGGATAGGAGGTGATAAGGATCATGAGATGGAGTGGATGGGATCTATCTAATGGCCGGGAACGAGAGTGAATAGATCGTACGGGAGTGATGGGAGGCCCTATTATGGTTCTTTAGGCGCTTAGTCGGATAGTGAAGCCAGCAGGGCGAAATCGCTTAGTCGGAGTGCCGATCTGCAAAGAAGTTGTTTCCGTGCAGGGGTGGGTGGGCCCCTATCTATACCTGATGATAGGATATTGATTTGGAGGAAGGGGTGATAAGGGATCGTGAGAAGGATTAAGTGGGATGGTGGGATCTTGATTTGGATGAGGAGATGATAAGGAACCATGTGAAGGATTAGTTGGGATGCTAGAATATTGATTTGGATGGAGAGATGATAAAGGATCATGAGAAGGATTAAGTGGGATGGTAGGATCTTGATTTGGATTGGGGATGACAAGGAATCATGAGAGGGATTAGGTGGGATAGTATGATCTTTATTTGGATGAGTGGATATGTTGGTATGCTTTAGAACAATCTCTTGGCATGTTTCAACTTATGTGGGTGGTAGGATGGTGGATAATTGTTGGATGAACTCCTCAGATGAGGTGGATGAAAGGATAGAGGATTCATGAATTTCATGGGAGTGGATTTGGTTAATGCTAGGAGTAGGAGAAGGCGATTGGATTTGGGTGACTTAGTTGGGTTGGATGGTTTCAATGGTTTGGAAGTTATTAGGAGTGGGGATAGGAATGATAGTTGTGGGATGGAGAAGGGCCTCATAACTAATGGTTGCACATGGTGGAGTGAGGTGAAATAACTCTACAACTTTGGGATATGGATTTGGTGGTTAATTCTTTGTGGATTCCTTGGATGATATATGGAATGAGATACTTGTATATTTTAGTATTAGATGGAGGGTTGGAAATAGATGAAGGATTGGTGGTAAATGGAAGAGGGGGAGTAGTGGGATGATTATGATTATGGATTGGAGAATTAGGATTAGATGTTGGGTTGGGAATGAATGGAGGAATAAGAGTAGGTGGGGGATTAGGATTAGTAGGGGGATAAAGATTAGATGAAGGATGGAAGTATGATAGATTGGAGGAAGGATTAAGGTATGAGAGATTGGAAGGTGGATTAAGATAGGAGGGTATGGATGGTGGATCGAGATAGGAGTAAGTGGATGGTGGATTGAGATAGGAGGATGTGGATGGTGGATTGAGTTAGGAGGAAGTGGATGGTGGATTTGGACTAGGGATGAAGGTGATAGTATTGTTGTGCAAATATAGAGGTGGAGATATGACTATGGGAGAAGATGGAGGTATGGATATTGGATGAGAGGGATATGTGAGTAATAGATAAGAGGGATACGTGCATGGGGGATAATATGGAGATGTGGATTGGGAGCTAATGAATTTCCCTTGTCAAAGGTAGCATAAGGATTGCTAATGGATATGCACGGAGGAATATTGGGATAGCTTGGATGTGAGATTGGATTTTGGAAGTCTCTTGGGGAAAGCTTGCTAGCAATGATGGAATCAAAGGGGTCTCTTTCATACTCATCTTCATCAACAATACTTTCATCATCTTCTTCAATGTAATTGGGATCTCTCTTGATTACTATTTTTGGTCGTGTTGAGGGAGGGTACGGATTCATGATAGTGGATTGGATGGGAATGGATGAAAGAGATGAGAATAGATGAATAGAGGGTAAAGGGAATGGATTAGAAGAATGTGGAAGAAGGGATATTAAGATTTTTTTGATATAAGGAGATCCTAGATATGGATGTACTAAAGCTCATATTGGGATTTGGAGTAAGCTCAAATTTAGGTTTTGGTTTAAGTTCAAATTAGGATAAATTTGATGATATGGTGGGAGGGTCTCCTAATGTTCAAGTATATAGTTAAATTGATGGGAAAATTGTTGGATGGATGGTTGATAATATCCTATCAACTATGATCAAGATCTTATATGAAATTTTGATTGGATGTATTTCATACTTGAGATAGGCTAAGTTCTCAAACAAGAGAAGATATCATTGCAAACTATACCTCTAGGTCAAGGTGAAATAGATTGAATGAGGGATTGGTAACTTGGGATAGGATAAGTTTCCAAGAAAGTGTTACAATAAATAATTGATTTAGAATTTAGGATCTTGATTAAGTGGGGGAGAGGGGTCAAAAGTAGGGAAAGATCCTATACTAGGGATGGAAGTAGTCCCACACGAGCCCCACACTAGAGATAATTAATATGCAATTGTAAAATGGTTTTCACCCATAAAGTCAACAAGGGTACACTTATCACTATACCATCAAAATTGTATTATAATCGGTGAATATTTGTCCCATACACAAATAGATATTCACATTCTTACAAGTTAGATAATATTCAAGGAACATTTGACAACACAAACATACAAGCCATGTTGCTTGTTACTGGCCAATAGCTTTAAAACATGCACCCAAAATATAAAATTATTATAACCCAAGCTCCCCTATAATGTCACCACTTTCATTACATCACAACCAATTTTTTGATAGTTGGGATGCCACGAGAAAAACTAAGAGCCAAGAATGTCCCACCACCAAATCCAATCCAACTGAACCCCCATCCCACTTGCCCACCAACCCAACACTCAAACGGAAATCAATCATTCATATGTGTCCCATCTATCAAATTGATGCTCTTTACTACTGGTTCCTCTTCCTTTTTTACCACCCTCAACCACAAAAAAAAAGGTGTTAAAGCCACAAAAATCTCATGTCAAGCAAATAAGGATTGCATGCCATTAATACATACAAACTCTGCAATTGAAGGCATCAAATCAAGAATTCAACTTTGAAAATAAAAGGACAGGAAGTAAAGACTCCATACCAAACCAACATTGAACATATAAGGAAATTTTCAAATTCAAAAATGCATTACTCAATCTCTTGTAATTTCCATTTAGTATGTCCCACTTTCATTTTCAATTATACAATTTTCTCTAGAAATATGAAGAAAGTCCAGAGGCAGCAGTAGTAGCACCCTACGAAGCTACAAGTATTCTATTGCTACAAATTCTTTATGCCTATAGATGCCAATATGTTGTATGCTATGAATATGTTGTCCAAAAATCTATAAATATATGGAGTTTCATATTGATGCTATTTACATTAGGTTTTTCATTAATGTTCTTTATGCCTGAGAATGCAAATATGTTGTATGTGATGTAAATTTTTGTCACATTGACCTGTAACTCAATATTTTGGGTTTGAACTTACACTTTATATGAATGCCAAGTCATTTCGGTTCAATTTCAGGGTTTCACTTGTTTTCGTTTCCTCTATACTTGTCTATGCATGACATTTATTCTACCTTGTTCTTTTTGATATATTTTGTTATTCATTGCACGACATTTAATTTGCATTGTGTTTTTCATATTTGCTTCATCATAAGAAATATGAAATGGGTTTGACTAGTTTAAATGGTTTTTCATTACTATTAGACTTGTTTGATGAAATATGGAAAGGGTTTGACTAGTTTTCAGCCATGCACTTGTATTTGTGTGTTCATCATTGCACAAACTTTAACTCTACAATTTTCTTTTTACATTTTTTTTGTTATTCCAAAATACAAAAATGGTTACAATATATCACAATGCATATTGTTTGTTATAATTGATTGTTACTACAAAATATTCATAGCGTTTTAATGTTTATTATTTCAATGGGTTTTTGCCATGCACTTACATTCGTGTCTTGCTCATTGCACATAATTTAACTTTGCAATTTTCTTATAATATTCTCATGTTATTCCGAAATATGAAAATGGTATGACTGGTTTTCATTTTGAAGATATTCTAACATGTTTATGTATTATTTTGTTCTTCCATTTACAATATTTCTATCTACGGAATGTTTATTTTATTTTATTGTTACTACCAAATATGGAAAGGGTTTCATTGGTTCACAATTACAGGGTTTTCTGCCATGCACTTGTATTCCTCTATTTGACAATGCACAAACTTTAACTCTACAATTTTCCTTTAATATTTGTTTGTTATTCCCAAATATGAAAATGGATTCACTTGTTTTCATTTCAAAGATATTTTTCATGTAATTATATTATTTTGTTCTTATATATGTGTTTGTCTATATATATATATTGTGCATGGAAGAACAAAATAATACATAGAAATATTTCCATACATATATATGGTATGACTAGTTTTCATTTTGAAGATATTCTAGCATGCAATTGTATTATTTTGTTCTTCCATGCACAATAGTTTTGTTTGCGAAATGTTTTTTTTATTTGATTGTTACTACCAAACATGGAAAGGGTTTTCTGCTATGCATTTGTATTCCTCTATTTCACAATGCACAAACTTTAACTCTGCAATTTTCCTTTAATATATGTTTGTTATTCCCAAATATGAAAATGGATTCACTTGTTTTTATTTTGAAGATATTCTGCCATGCAATTATATTATTTTGTTCTTATATATGTATTTTTCTACATATACAAATACATACATACATACATACATACATACATACATACATACATACATACATACATACATACATACATACATACATACATACATACATACATACATACCTATATATATACATATTGTGCATGGAAGAACACAATAATACATAGACATATTTCCATACATATACATACATATACATATACATATGCATATACATACATACATACATACATACATACATATATATATATATATATATATATAATTGTTTATGTGATTGTTACTATGAATTATGTTTTATATATTTATGTTTGGCTCTCCACAATTCAATGTTCGTCTTTGCACTCAAGAAAGATCCCTTTGTCTTTTAGTTGAGGTTTTATACTTCACTACACATGTACCATTGTCTTTCATTTTGACAATGTTTAACATGCATAATAAAATTGAACAAACTGTCAACATGCATATATTCAATAAAAATAAACCGTTCATGCACAATACAGACAATTTCATTACAAATTGTCAACACTTGCATTACAAACTATTCATAAAAACCAAGCATTGAATTGCAAACTGTCAAATGCATATTAAAGAAATGCAAACTGTTCATGCATCACTGTGACTTCAACAGTGTTCAATTATTATTATTTTTAATTGCTCCAAACATCTTTTTTAACATCAACAGGTGCAATCTAAAGGTAATATGAGTTTGAAACAAAAAAAAAACTGCAAAGAAAAAGTCATGTACACGGAAAGAGACTGTAACAGTCCCCAATGTGTACCAACCAGTTGTAGAAGCAAACGCCAATCTTCAACCTATTGAGGTTGTCTAGGAGGTTGTTGCACCTGTAATTAGGCGGGAAAGAGCATCAAAGGAAAGGGAATGACCATCACAGGACATGGATAGGGCATTGGAGGATGTTGAAACAAATGGGATGTCAACGAGAGCTATTGTGACGAAATGAAAAATCTCAACTACAACACTTAGCAATTGGTTAGGTTGCTTGTCAACTACTTCAAAGAAGGGTCCACCAATAGTCCTAATAGAAGAGGAGGAGGGTTTGATTGTAAAGTGGTGCACATATATTGCAGATGTTGGCCATGGGCTTGAGATTATCAATCTCAAGCAAGAGGTTGCTTAGATATGCCAAACTAAACCCAACCCTTTCATGGAGGGGCTACCTGGAAAATCATAGTGGACTGGATTCAAGAGGCACTATCCAAAATTGACATTGCGATAGCTAAAGTTCTTGACAAAGATAGGGCAGTAAACCTAAGACCAAAAATAGTAGCTAATTTTTTTAGAATGCTAACATCAACATATGAAAGTACCCCATACAGTCCTTACAGAATATGGAACTATAATGAAACAAGCATTCAAGTTGGTATAAATAGAACAATGAGGGTCTTGGCATGAAGAGGTAGTAGAAATGTCTCCTACATCATTCCAAAAAGTAGAGAATGGATAACAATTCTCTGTTGTGTTAATGCCTTTGGAAAAAGCATACCTGGTTTTTATCTGTTCAAGGGAAATACAAAGATAGAAAATTACATTGTGAAATGTGAACCACGCGCAACTATGGCAACCCAAGCACACACTTGGATGATGAAGGATCTTTTCTTTGACTAGTTGGAACATTTCCATGTGTTGGTTCTAGGGGGTGTGTCACCTACTAATAGGCACTTGCTAATTTTTGATAGCCATGTAAGTCATGTTGCATTGTCAACTATTTAGGAGGCAAGGAGGTTAGGCATTGATCTCCTTACATTACCCACTCATACTTCTCATGCGCTAGAACCTTTGGATGTTAGCATGTTTGCACCATTCAAGGCATATTTCAAATCAAAACGAGTTGAATTTCTCACTAGATTCCCCAATATTGATATCAAAAGGGAAAAATTGGTGGAGTTAGGTGGAAAGGAACTGAGAAGAGCTATGACTCCATCAAACATAAAATTTGGCTTTAAAAGGATGGGGATAAGGCCCCTTAATTTTGATGCACTTGTGGGTGACATGCTCCCTAGTGAGACATATGATATTGATGACACTGAGGATGCTTCTGTAGTGTAGAACATCCTTAGTCTTTTGGGATTTGATGTTTCAATAGATGAACTATTACAAAAATTGCAGACTCCAATGGATACTCAAGTGCATGAAGGTGTTGAGCATCAAATTTAGGACATGGACAACCAACCCGAACAAGAAGACATGGGGAATTTCACATTCCCATCTCAAATAGCAACACCTCCAAAACAAACAGTGCACTATTGTGTAGATGGTGGTCACGAAAGTCAAGGTACACTGGACCAAGAGGAGTTTATTGACTCCCAAGTCAATGAAACAATTCAAACCCATACTAGTTCTTGGATCAATAACTTCCTTAAGTTTCTAGTTCATAGAGTCAATGGAAGAACAAGAAAATTTGGTGGTGGTGCTCTTCAGGTGAGCCGACAGTCTCAATTGTTGACTGTTGATAGTTACATGACTATCATAATGGAGTAGGAATGAATAAAAAAAGAACTGGAGGAATTAAAAATTAGAAAGAGGCAACAAATTGAGGACAAAAAGGAAGCACAAATTCAAGCCTTGGAGTAGAAGGAACAAAGAAAGATTGGAAAGGAAATTGAGCGCAAGGAAAGAGAGTAGCTCAAACAGTTGCAAAGAAAGGAAAAAGAGCAAAAGAAGGAGAAAGAGAGGGTACAAAAAGAACAAGAGAAGAAGGAAAGGGAGATCGAGGCTGCCCATAGAGCATTGATACGAGATAGATGCTTAAGCAGTCCTGCAACCCCCTTATCTGATAATCACAGTTACTTTCAAGATATAACCAATAATAACATCTCTCTCTTTACTGCAAGAAATGTGTGTTTGATTCCCATTCCATCTCAAGTTAGTTGCACTTAATTTCTAGTTGGACTGACTTCTTCACCACTAACCCCTTCAAATGTAAGTTGCACACAATTGAAAAATGCAAATACAAATAAATTTATGGCAAGTCTAAATGCAACAACAAGAGACGAGAAAACATCTCTAGATTCATTCCTTGGAGCATTCGACTAAGGTTGGGAGGGACCAACTAAAATAGTGCCTTTTTTTTCTATAGTTGGGGATGCCATTTTCATTGTGTTGCATCTATATTAATATATTTGAAATAAATCTATTTATTAATGTGATACGAGTACCATGGTTGAATTTTTGGGTGAAAACTATTTTACAATTACATATTAAGCCTCTCTAGTGTGGGGCCCATTGACGGCTATGTCAATACCTTTTTATGGTTGTCTTAAAATCTACATATCAAAAAAGATATTCTATGTAGATAATCTGTTTCAATTTTGTTTACAACAATTACTACATTTATAATATCTATTCTACATTTGTGAAAATATATTCAATATTGATAATCTTATACAACATTTCATGCAATACAGTCTATGTTGATAATGTGACATTTGAAATTACATGACAATACATTTGATACAGTCATTAAAAAGGTCTACTAGACATGTCTAAATTCCATAACACTTCATAAGGAAATACTTGATGTAATCTATCCTTTTGTATAATAGTAGCTCAATTGAAATTTAATTTTAGGATATACCTCTACAGAAGCTAACACATTTCTATGTCTTATCTCAAGTTTATTTGTTTCGGTACATTACAATTCACTCTTTTTTTGTGAACCAAAAAACACATTACATTTAGGGGTAACGACTATAATGCTCAAAAAGTATATCATTCAATTTAGTATATACTAAATAGATTATGTTGGTTAACACTGACAACATAATTACACTTGATTACGAGGGTATTTCTATGGAGGGATGTCAAAGGGAGGTGGCAGGAGTGAATGGTAGAGATGAATGTGACCTATTTGACCTATTTGACTGTAGCTCTCCCCTATTATTATGTTCATCATTGCACATACTTTAACTTTGCAATTTGGTTATAATATTTGTTTGTTATCCCAAAATATGAAAATGCTTTGACTAGTTTCATTTCGAGGATATATGCAATGCATATATGTGCATACATATGTACATATATATATGTATGTGCATAAGGATGTACATATGTATCTATGTGCATACATATTTAGATGTATGTCTATGTCAATACACATGTACATATATATCTATGTGCATACAAATGCACCTGTATGTATATATCAATATGTATGTACATATATATCAATGTGTATGTACATGCATATATATGTATGTACATATATATCAATGTGTATGTACATGTATATATATGTATCTATATCTATATATCAATGTGTATGTACATGTATATGTATCTACATATATATTTGAACAATGCAATTGAACAATCCATATATATGTATGTACATATATATCAATGTGTATCTATATATATATGTATATGTAGATATATACATATATATATATATATACATACATATATATATGTATGTATGTATGTATGTATGTATGTATATATATGTATGTATATATATATGTATATATACATATATATACATATATATATATACATATATACATATATATGTATATATCTACATATATATATATACATATATACACACACACATATATATATATGTATATATCTACATATATATATGTATATATCTACATATTTATATGTATATATATATTTATATGTATATATATACATATATATGTATATATATACATATATATGTATATATATACATATATATATATGTATATACATATATATGTGTGTGTGTATCTACATATATTATATGCCATGTACATATATATATATACATAGATAAATAGATATAGATACATACATTGATATATAGATTGAAAGTTATATATAGGTATAGATAGAAATTAAATGAAAAGATTAAACCCATTAAAGTCACAGTGATGCATGAAGACAACCATATATTCCCTTGGAAAATTGTGTTTATGAACACAAATATTGGAAGTGTTCATAAACACCCTAGATGCCATATACATCATGGAGCACATTGTCAATGCACCTAGAACACAAGAGAACCTTCGATCTATGGATAATCACATAAACGCTTTAAATATTATTTTCAAAATCAACAACAAAATAAATAATAACCTTCAACTTAAGTAACATAACACGCCCATAACCATTGTGGAACTCCCTTTGGGAAACTAGACAAACCACTTTGCAGAGGCGACAACCACCTATCATAGTCTTGCTCTGGCTTAGAGAAGAGGGTATAGAAAGATTTGGTTGGAAGGTGATTGATAGGGAGGTTGGATGAATCAATCACTGATTCATGCTCTAGGTCTTGTTTGGAAGACCTCTAAGGTGTCTCACTCCACCACTACAACCTATAGGACCTTCCCTTAGGATCCCCTGGTCTTGCCTTGCCAACCCCAACTACCTACATATTTCCTCCTACCAAGTCCACCTTGGTACAATCTTGCAACTCTAACCTTAGCCCTTAATCCACCCTAAAGGCTACAATCCTCCAAAATATTGAGTTTAGTTTTGCAGGGGTGTGGAGGTGTTTCTAATGACTTCAATCCATCCTACTTTGGTTCTTGAAGGTCCACCTAACTCCATTTCTTATTCGATTCCACCAAACCCTCATTTAGGCCAAAAAGGCTACTAGCCCTAGGAGCCCCAATTAGGCCTCCTTCTCCGAGAAATCAGGTTAGTTCTCCAAATATTTCCAAAGAACACCCCAATCTTTTCTTGGGATTCTTGGTTCATATGAACACCTCTCAAAGATTTATGGGGTCTTGGGTCTCAGCTGTCCGTACAAAGGCTTAACCCACAATTTGGAAAAACTAGGCCTTTACAAACCCTTCCCCGACTTCACTATAAACTATTAGGTATTCCTCACACCAAATGGATTGATGGAGCTTCCTCCTCCATGTTAAGTCTTGGAAAGGCACTTATCTTCCCTCTCCACACTGAGACTTGTCACGAAATGGACACCCCTACAAATTCAAGTGCTCTGTACTATGGTCTTCCCTAGCTAGACTCTTCCTGGCTCGCCTAGGGCAAGACTTCCACAGTAGCTCCTATGTTTTCAAAGGCCCTAAACCCTACCATATGTACATACATGGAGTCTAGTCACTATTCCCAAAGGGCCGTACAATTTGTACGGTGGGAAAGTGAACTAACACTCCATTTTCACAAAACTGCCTGGTTCAGACCAACAATAGTATGAAATCAAAACTATATACAAACAATGCTTGAAATTGAATAAAGAAACTATCTAATGTAACACAATGCTTGAAGAACAACTACACTACACCCTACACAAGTTATAGTGCCATTATTAATCCATTAAAACAACACTTCAATGCAAAAATAAAAAAATTCACTCTCAAACACAATTGCTTTTTCTTGAATTCTCAAAACTTCAAAACATAACAAATGCTTCCAACCCCACTCTAATGCTGAGGAATTCCATAAATAGGGTCTCCAATTTAGTTATCCTCTCCCTTGGGCTCTTCTTGGCTGCTTGTAGCTCTAATTGAGCAACATTTTCAAATATTTTGTAAGAATTCCTAAAAATCCAAGACCTCATTTTGAGCTAGAACCTAATGACACCTACTCTATGGTCAACATGACCTTCATCTGATAAAAAATCAGCCAAAAATTCCATTAAGGCTTACATCCAAATGAACTAAATTTGATTGCTTAGTTGTCCTAGACAAGACTGTCCTAGATAGGCCTTCCAAACAACTTATGGTAACCTATGGGTGGTCCTACACCATTCTCCCCCTTAGCCCAAACACTAAGGATTGTGGGGAGAGATTAGAGATAAATAAATACCCTACTTCTTGAGCTGAGCTTCATCCACCCATGTAGCCTTAGATTTTGGTTTTTCCTTCCATTTGATGAGATGTTCCATGTATTCCTTATGTTGGGTAGACTTCTTCACCCTTGATTCTAAGATCCTCACTGCTTGCAGCTTGTCTTTTTGAGGTAAGGCTATGTTACTCACATCCTTCAAGACATCCACACTTTTATGATCCAATTCAGTGACTGGTCCTTTATACCTGATCAAATCAGCAACATTAAATACTGGTGAAATGCCTAAGTCTACAGGTAGCTCCACCTTGTAGGCATTCTTTCCATATTTTGCTAACACCTGACATGGTCCCACTCTCTTCATCTGAAACTTGGTTGATGTTCCATTCTGCACCTAGATTTTTTGAGATGGACCATGACATAGTCACCTATTGCAAATTGGAGGTCCTTTCTAGACATATCCACCTTAGCTTTCAGCTTGTGAGTAGCCTCTATGATTATCTTTTTCACTTGCTCCTGAATCTCCTTCATGGTCTGAGAGAAATCCTCTGCATGACCACTCCTATGCTCCATAGCTCCTAGATCTCTGAGTTCACTCACACCTCTTGGGTGCATTCCATACACTATTTCAAAAGGACTTCTGCCTATGGTCTGATTCACACTATCATTGTAGGCATATTCAGCTTGTGATAGGACCATGTCCCATGTCTGTCCATACTCCTTGGTTAGGCATCTCAGAAGGTTACCTAACACTCTATTAACCACCTCAATTTTTCCATTGGTCTGAGGATGGTAGGCTGATCCAAAAGACAAGTTAGTACCTAATATGCTCCATAGAGTCTTCCAGAAATGACTCATGAACTTCACATCCTTGTCTAAGACAATGCTCAATGGAAATCCATGGATCCTCACAATCTCTTTGAAGAAAAGATGAGAAATATAGCTAGCATCATGGGTGGTCTTGCAAGGAATAAAATGACTCATTTTACTAAACCTATCTACCACCACATAGACACTATCAAACCCTATCTTAGTTTTAGGAAGTCCTACCACAAAGTCCATGCTAATACATTCCCATGGTCTATTGGGAATGGGTAGAGGTTGATACAAACCTCCATTGCTAGCTCCCCCCTTGGCTTTCATACAAACTACACACTGCTCCACATACCTTTTGACATCCCTTGGCAACTTGGGCCAATAATAGAACCTTTGTACTAGTTCCATTGTCTTGTTGATACCAAAATGACCACTAAGACTACCATTGTGCTTCTCCTGGATAAGATTCTCTCTCATTGAACCTTTTGGAACACATAACTAATTCCCCTTGAACAAAAGTCCACTCTGCAATGTATACTCTGAGAATTGACTATGAAAGTGATTCTCAAAATCAGAACATACCTTATATGCCTCCGAGAATTCTTCATCTTCTCCATAGAGATCCTTGAAACTCTCTATCCCAATGCTCTTTATTTGTATCTCTTGTACTGTCAACAACCTCCTACTTAACGCATCTGCCACCTTCTTCAACTGTCCCTTCTTGTGCTTGATGGTAAATGTGAAGGCTTGGAGGTATTCCATCCATTCAAATGTCTATTGCTCAACTTCTCTTATGTGTTGATGTAGCTAAGTGCCTGGTTATTAGTAAACACTACAAACTCTTTAGGTAGGAGATAATGCCTCCACTTTCTAAGTGACTGTACTAGAGCATATAGTTTTAGGTCATAGGTAGAATACCTTTTCTTAGCTTCATTGAACTTTTCACTAGAGAAAGCTATAGGCCTGCTTTCTTGGCTTAGTACTCCTCCTACTACAATTCCACTGGCATCACATTCCATAGTGAATAACTTATCTAAACAAGGTAACAAAAGGATGGGTTGAGTTGCCACTTCTTGTTTCAGTTTCTCAAAACCTTTCTCAGCTTCAAGAGTCCATTTGAACTTAGTTTTTAGGCCACCTTTTATTGTATCAAGTACTGGTGCACATATGCCACTAAAGTTCCTTATAAATTTCCTATAAAACTGAGCTAACCCATGAAAAATCCTTACCTTTGTCCCAGTGGTTGGTGTAGGTCAATTTAGGATAGCTTCCACCTTGCTTGGGTCCATCTTGAATGATCCTTGGGATACTACAAACCCCAAATACACAAGCTCTTGTTTGAAGAATTCACACTTTTCCAAGTTGATAGCTAACCTCTCCTCTTGCAATATTTTAAGAACCAACTCCACATGCTTTAGATGTTCTTTTGTTGTCTTGCTAAAGATGAGTATATCATCTAGATATACCACCACAAATATACCTGTGAAATCCTTAAGCACTTCATTCATGAGCCTCATGAATGTGCTAGGGGCATTTGAGAGGCCAAATGTCATAACTCTCCACTCATATAACCCATCAGTTGTCTTAAAGGTTGTCTTCCACCTATCCCCATCTTTGATTCTGATTTGATGGTATCCACTCTTGAGATCCAACTTAGTGAAGTATTGTGTTCCTCCAAGATAGTCCATCAAATCCTCTATCATAGGAATAGGAAACCTATATCTGATTGTAATCCTATTGATATCCCTAGAGTCAATGCAAAGTCTCCACTTACCACCTTTCTTGGTTGCTAAGACCACTGGTACTGCACACAAACTGATGCTCTTCCTAATTAGTCCTTGGTCTAACAACTCCTGCACTTGTCTAGCTAGTTCTAGGTTTTGATTTGGTGTAAGCTTGTAAGCTACTTTGTTTGGAAATGAAGCCCATGGTATGAAGTCAATATGATGACTGATGGCTCTCTTTGGAGGTAAGGTTGCTGGTGTTCCATCACTGACTATGTCCTTGAACTTCTCAAGCAACTCCTAGACTGCTCCTGGTATGACTGTTTTCTTAGTCTTATCTTCCTCCTTGGGTTGCACCATGACCACATATCCTTCCCCTCCTTGTTGTAGAGTGTTGATTAACTCCTTGCCACTACTTAACAAGACACTAGGGGTCTTTGAATTTCCTTCTTCCTCATCTAACAGTGACTAAAATTTGAATGTCTTTCCATCCTTCTTGAATGAGATAGTGTTCTCCTTTCCATCATAGATGGCTCCTCAGTCATACTGCCATGGTTTTCCCAATAGAATATGGCATGCATCCATGGGAAACACATCACAAATCAACTTGTCCTTGTACCCTCCAATGGATAACTCCACTGTTGTTTTCTCATTCACAAGAACACTCTACCTTTTGTTCAACCATGTCACCTTGTAAGGGTTAGTGTGGGGTACCTTCTCCAACTTTAACTTCCTCACTGCTTCCTCTGAGATAATGTTATCAGTAGACCCTGAATCTATTATAACTTTGCACACCTTTCCAAGTATTTTGCATCTTGCCCTGAATAAGGCTCTCCTTTTCTTTGGCTCTTCTTTGACTAGTTGTCTAATTAGAACCCTGCTAAACATCAAGTTCTCCCCCATTTATGACTCAATGTGACTAACCTTTGGTGACTTAACACTCATAGTGTCTTCTTGAGCATATGCTACTCTCTTTTCTCTATTTGAAGAAGATGCTTTCTCTGGGCACCTATAAGCTGGATGTCCTACTTGACCACAGTTGTAACACTTCATACTAGCAAAGTATGAGTTACTTCTGCCTACTTCTCTTCCTCTATTTGAACCTCCTTGAGGTCCTCTACCTCTTCCATAGCCTCCTCTAGAAGTTGTTTCACTTCCATGCTATGTGAGTTTAGACTCTCCCTGACTTCTTTGTTTAGTCCCTCTACCTTGGTATCCACCTCTATGTCCTCTTTGATCTCTGCCTTTACCTCTGCTCTTAGAAGCTTGGTCTTGTTTTCTCTTACTTCTCTCTTCAATTTTTATAGCCAATTGATAACATTGGTGTACTGTTTTGGGACTTAGAAGAGTCATCTCCTCTTGAATGTTCCACTTCAAACTGTTAAGGTATCTAGCCACCTTAATACTTTCATCCTTTGAAACATTAGACCTCATGCAAAGTTTTTAAAACTCCTCAGTATAAGAATTCACATCTTGGTCTCTTTGTCTCAAGCTCTGTCTTTTCTTATGCAACTGAATTTCATAATTATCTAGCATGTATGCTTCTCTCACTTTGGTAACCATTCCCTTCCAAGTAGAAATAGGATTCTTGCCTTCCTTTTCCCTCTCTTTCTAAATGGACTTCCACCATGTCAAGGCAGAACCTCTTAATCTTGAATTTTCCACCTTCACCTTATGTGCCTCAGTGACTCCATCACATTCAAAATGGTTTTCCATTCCCTCAATCCAATCCATGACTAGATCAACTTCCATTTTCCCACTAAATAGTGGTATGCCTTCAAGTTCCTTTCCACTCAAAGCCTTCAATGCCTTCAAGAAAGGCTATTCTTGCAAAACAGGGTCAGGTTCAGGGATCTTGACTTCCTTTGCAACCTCTTCTCTCTTTGGTACCCTACCTTCCAACCTAACACTGACCTCATCGGTCTTGGTTTGCACATTATCCATTGCTTGCTCAAGTTGAGATATTCTTTCCCTCAATAGCCTATTGTCTTCCTCCTGTTCTTTGACCTTCTTGGCCAATTCTGCATTTGTCACCATGTTTGTAGAACCACTAGACTCAATCTCCAACATATAATATTCTATCCCAAATCTTTTGTGGCTCTGATACCAATATGATAGGGAGGTTGGATGAATCAATCACTGATTCATGCTCTAGGTCTTGTTTGGAAGACCTCTAAGGTGTCTCACTCCACCACTACAACCTATAGGACCTTCCCTTACTTAGGATCCCCTAGTCTTGCCTTGCCAACCCCAACTACCTACATATTTCCTCCTACCAAGTCCACCTTGGTACAATCTTGCAACTCTAACCTTAGCCCTTAATCCACCCTAAAGGCTACAATCCTCCAAAATCTTGAGTTTAGCTTTGTAGGGGTGTGGAGGTGTTTCTAATGACTTCAATCCATCCTACTTTGGTTCTTGAAGGTCCACCTAACTCCATTTCTTATTTACTTCCACCAAACCCTCATTTAGGCCAAAAAGGCTACTAGCCTTAGGAGCCCCAATTAGGCCTCCTTCTCCGAGAAATCAAGTTAGTTCTCCAAATCTTTCCAAAGAACACCCCAATCTTTTCTTGGGATTCCTGGTTCATATGAACACCTCTCAAATATTTATGGGGCCTTGGGTCTCAGCTGTCCATACAAAGGCTTAACCCACAATTTGGAAAAACTAGGCCTTTACAAACCCTTCCTCGACTTCATTGGAAATTGTTAGGTATTTCTCACACCAAATGGATTGATGGAGCTTCCTCCTCCATGCTAAGTTTTGGAAAGGAACTTATTTTCCCTCTCCACATTGAGACTTGTTAGGAAATGGACACCCCTGCAAATTCAAGTGCTCTGTACTATGGTCTTCCCTAGCCAGACTCTTCCTGGCTCGCCTAGGGAAAGAATTCCATAGTAGCTCATGTGTTTTCAAAGGCCCTAAACCCTACCATATGTACATACATGGAGTCTAGTCAGTGTTCCCAAAGGGCCATACAATTTGTATGGTGGGAAAGTGAACTAACACTCCATTTTCACAAAACTGCCTGGTTCAGACCGACAACAGTATGAAATCAAAACTATATACAAACAATGCTTGAAATTGAATAAAGAAACTATCTAATGTAACACAATTCTTGAAGAACAACTACACTACACCCTACACAAGTTACAGTGCCATTATTAATCCATTAAAACAACACTTCAATGCAAAAATCAGAAAATTCACTCTCAAACACAATTGCTTTTTCTTAAATTCTCAAAACTTCAAAACATAACAAATGCTTCCAATCCCACTCCAATGCTGAGGCATTCCATAAATAGGGTCTCCAATTCATTTATCCTCTCCCTTGGGCTCTTCTTGGCCACTTGTAGCTCCAATTGAGCAAGATTTTCAAATATTTTGCAAGAATTCCTAAAAATCCAAGACCTCATTTTGAGCTAGAACCTAATGACACCTACTCTATGGTCAACATGACCTTCATCTGATCAAAACCCAACCAAAAATTCCATTAAGTCTTACATCCAAATGAACTAAATTTTATTGCTTATTTTTCCTAGACAAGACTGTCCTAGACAGACCTTCTAAACAACCTATGGTAACCTATGGGTGCTCCTGCACCAGTGATTCTTTGAACATTATTAATAATTTGAAGAATTTATCTCCTCCATCTTGGAAAATTGAGGCCTTGATCAAGGATTCCATTGAAATTATTAAATCCTTTGATAATATTTATATTTCCCATATTTTGAGAGAGGGAAATAAGTTAGTTGATTTCTTCGCTAACTTTGGTGTTAGAGACAACAAGATTTGGGATTTAAATGATCCCTTCCCTTATGAGGCCACGACTATTGTTATAAATGAAAGTTAATTTATTCTTGAAGGTGTGCACATCCTTGCTCATGTGGTGGCATATCATTAAGAAGGAGGGTATGGTTATGATTTTGAGGAAAGGCTATCATATGGCGCAAATTTTGAATTCATTATGGTTTGTTTGTCCTTTGGTTGTCTTCGTACGAATTGTGGGTGTTAACCGCATAAGCTTCCAGAGTCTTCTGTTGGTTTTTTCATTTTTGTCTGGTGTTTACTGCTTCCTTCTGAGTGCCCTGTTGAGTTCTTGGTCTCTGTTTTCCATCGTCATGGTTGGGGACAAAAACCATGCTGAACCCAAATCCTATGACACAGCGAATCAGGGAAAGGAAGTGTGGGCGATTTTAGAGAAGGGTGGCCTTATTGCCTTCATGGAGAAACTACATGCAAATAACACTCAGGTTACTACTTTGGTTGAAAAAGGGTGGAAAGGGAGAACCCTTGAGTTGGGTGGCAGGGAAATTGAGGTGGATGAGGAGTTCATAGCCCATATTACTGGTGTTCTGATTAAGGGCTTGAAGGTGTATAGGGATAAGAATGAGTGTCTAGCCACGATGTCTCTTTTCTTCAAGAAGAATGAGAGTGATTACTTGAAGCCTGCGAAGAGTGGAGGGTATCTAAGGACTTCTTTGAAGGCTATCTAGTGGGATGTTGTCAAAGAAATCATGAGGTATGTTACCTTGGAAGGAAGGTATACGACCATTAATAATTACCATTTTTCGCTACTTAATAATTTTAGGCACAAAAAATGGGTGTCATTTCCCTATTATCTGCTGGTGTCGATGGATTTTGGGATTAAAGAGCATAGGAAGAACCCCAAAAACCTTGTTGTGCATGTGGGGTTGATTCTTTTGATATATGAACATGTTAAAGCACATGATGTGTAGAAGACTCTGGTTACTCCAAAAGCTAAAGCTAGGGAGGGTTATGATACCGAGTCTAGTGAGGAAAGGGATTCTAAGAAAATGAGGAAGAGGAGGCTTGTGTTAAATAAAGATTATGAGTCAAACATGGATGATGATGTTGATTATGTCCTCTAACTCGTATGCCTCTTTGGAGGAGAGCCCCATATCCCCTGTTCTGGGTAAATCTGGGAAAAGGAAATTGATTAAGGAAGCGGGCTATACGACATGCAGTGATGATGTGGAGGTGACTGTTCCTTCAAAGGGGAACAAAGACAAAAATGATCTTTATGGGGAAGCTTCCTCTCCTCCCCCCGCGTCTAGACTTGTGCAAGATCCTGAGGAGGGAAATTGGAAGAGAAAGGTTTTGAAGAATGCCCCTTTCTTTGTGGTTGGTGGCTTCCATGGTGAGGATGTTCTAAGCATTGTAATTGGGTTGCCTAAGTAGAAGGATAGAGTTGTGGGTGGTGAACAAGCTACGGGAGCTGAGAAAGTGAAAGCTGAGAGGATTCAAAAGAGGTTGGCTGTTGCGGAGCAAATTGCTGATTCCATTTGTAGGATGAAGTCTCTTGTCACTACTGCTAAAGTTAAGGATGCCTCTAAGGATAAGTTCCATGAGAATTATTCTGAAGAGGATGTTGCTATGGGAAATCACATTGAAAACTTTGATAGGGAGGATCTTTTTGATGTGTTGGGTTCGGCTCGTGACAATGCCAATGTTCTTTTTTAACTTTTTAAATGGTTTTTCCATGAGATTAATAGGACTAATGTTCGCATTAGAAGAATTGCTTGTAATGCTGAGGATCCTACAATCCAGAGCCAAATGATAATTTAATGGCTAGTCTTAATACTATTGCTAATACTGTGGTGGAGGAAACCGTCAATCTGAAACAGAGTATGGAGGTTAGAATGTTCTCCCTTGAGGAGAAAATTGACAAAATTTGGAATATGGTTATGAAGAGTGGTGGAGATTCTAAAGTCCTGACTAGGTCAAACTCTGCGAAGGCTTTTCCCCCTAATAAGAGAAAGGAAATTTTGTCTGTTGATGATATGGTTGCTAAGGGTAAGTTGACTAGGGAGGATTATGTTGCTGCTAAAGGTTCTGTTTTGAGTTGTGAGGTAAAAAATGGTGGGCCTAGGGTTAGGACTAGAATTAGACTAAAAAATTAGGCTAGGGCCTCGGGTTTGTAGGTTTCTGATATTGGGGTTAAGGGATAGAAGCTTGCTGCTAGTGAGATGGAAGCTATTGAAATTTTGAATAATATGTAGTGGTGTGTGTTGTTTTTTGGTTGCTTTTTGGCTGGTGGTTTGTTGTCGTTGGGCTAATGGTGGTGTCTTGATGTTTCCTTTTTGAATCAGTTGTTCCTTTTTGTAAAGGGTTCCAGGCCCCTTCAAAACCTATTTTTTTACCTCTAATCAAAACAAAACACACCCATAAAAAAACAAGTAAGTGATAAGAAGAAAGAAAAGGGAATGACAGGAGATAATGGTACAACTTTAGTGAGGTTAAAAATATCACCTCTATGAATTGGAGATGACCAATGGTATGGTGAATTTCTCCAACTCAATCCTACAAACATATATGAAAATAGTCATTAATAAGAAAAGTGTAGTAAGGAAAGTGTTTAACTTAAAATAAGAAAGTATAGTATCCTTTAGTGTTTACCTTTGAAATGTAATTCACCATCACCAAGACAATAATGAATTGAAATTGCACACCATTGAAGAAGATTGAACAAGACACAAATTTACAACAAGTGTCAACTGAATATACCAACATGTCTAAAAGAATGAAATGAATAACTCTTAACAAATATACATGAGATATATTACATTCAAATTGAATGATCGAAATTGAATTATCCAATTGAACAATGCAATTGAACAATCCAATAAAAATCCAATTGAACAATAAAATTGAACATTTAAATTGACCAATCCAATAGAACAATAAATTTTAACAATGTAATTGAACAATCCAATTGATCAATCCAACTAAAAAATTGAAAAATCCAATTGAACAATCAAATTGAACCATCCAATTGAAGAATGCAATTGAACAATCAAATTGAACATCTATACATGAGTTATATATATACCAACATGTATAGCACTTAAAGAAGATTGGGTGTAACAATCACATTCTATGGAACTGAAATGCATTGACATCCATAAACAATACAAGTTGAAATCCCAAATACTAAGTTACAGGGTGTTGGGTGAAAAACATTTATAGTGCATACAACTGATATATTCCCAGGCATATAGAATAAAAAAACCCTAAAATTGAACTAAAATGTCTTGACATTCATAAATAGTGTAAGTTGAAACCCCAGATATTAAGTTACAGGTTATTGTGAGAAACATTGACATTGCATAAACATATTTGCATTCCATGGCTTAAAGATTTTAAATGAAAAACCCAATGTGAACAAAATTAGTGTGAAACCCCAAATATTTATAGATTTGTGGAAAACATATGCATATCATGCAAGAGATTGGCATTTATATGTATATATATATATATATATATATGTATGTATGTATGTATGTATATTTATATATATACATACATATATATAAATATATATGAATACATATAGACATATACATATATGAATACATGCATACATACATACACACACACACCCCTTTATTAGTTTTAATATATATAGGCACTAGTACAAGCCTAGTGAGGTAAAAAAGCTCACCTGAAAGAGAAAGGGAGATTTGGAGAGTGCAGAGCCAAACAATGAAGCATGTAGAGCCCAACAATGAGTCGTGGAGAGCCAAACATGTATGGGTGTGTAACCAAACAAACACTCCACAATAAACACAAATAATTTAGGAATGACAATGAGCAGGATATGGGAGAATTTGAAGCATGGAATGAACCTTGATCTCTAAATTATGCGCTTGACGGTCCGAGTAAGTGTGGAGGGATGCATAAGGAAAGTTACCTAGTGGAGGTAACGAAGGTGGTGGTAAGCAATTACTACTCTAAACTGGTCGTTTAGGATGGGGAAAGGAAATAATTATATACATCTATTGCTTGCTCAACAACAAATTCCCTCTTGTACAATACACCAGATTGAATAAGTGGAACCCAAAAAAAAAAGCATGAATAGTGTCATGCCCATAATTTTACATGTGAGCATGCAACGCAACCATCAATTTTTTGTTTTGAAATAACACATAAGACACTATTATTTTCTTTCAATTACATTATATAGGTTAATTATCTCTTAAGTTCTTAGGGTGTAACAATAACATCATATGTTATTCTCGATATTCACATAAATATTATTGTTCACTTGTGATGGTTGGATGTATGTTAATAGTCTTGCCATCAAGATTCAACATTGTTTGAGCAAACAATTTAGTACAATATTTAATCTAATATTATGGTTAACACCAATTACGAATCTCATTAATATTGCCACTACTAATACCAAACTGTAGGGCATAACATCTTAAACCTCTTTAACTCCTATCCTATCCTACTAGTTTAAATGTCGCTAATCACCTTGACACAATTCATGTTATCTTTCCATTCAAATACCTCGATACATAAGCAAGAAGTTGATTGAATTTTAGATTACTTGTTAATTTTCTTTCCATTCTAGCCCCTCAAGGGAATACCACATTGAGGTGTTAGACCTCGACCTTCTATTGTCTAAGATACACATATTCAATTTAAGATAAATATTCCATATCTTCATCAAGAGATATTGATATAATGAATATAGACTATTATTAATAGTCAGCTAGACTATAAGGAAAATGTTACCAATTATTCATCTTTTAAACATAATAAACTTGCATTAAACATTAATAATGATTTTCCCCTCATTCAATCACTAAATTAACGGTGTTCCCAATCCTAAATTAGGTATTATTAATATTTTGATTAGTTGGTTAATGCTTAATCTTTAATTAGTAAGATCATTATTTATTCTCCAACTCAACTTTTTTTTAATTAATTAATTTATTATAAGAACATAATATTTGTTTATTATTTACACATCAATCCATCCTTTATCAAAAATCTTATAAAAAAAAGTAATAACAACATTGTTGTTTAATCACTATATAATCATAAATAACACTATTATTTATCACCTAAAATACTCAAATTTATAAAATTGTTTTTGATTAGATAAGCAGGGAAGAGCCCTGATCCCATGGTTACAATAGTAGACAAAAAGGAAATAGAGAGAGGTGGGAAGCAACACCACCATCAAACCAAAAAACAACATCAGTATTAGCACACAGGCCAACATTTAAAATAGTAACCATAGTCCAACCAGTACTAATAAAAAAAAGTAAGTTTTTACCAACATACTTAGTTCTACGTAAACTATTAATTAAGTCAACAATGTCCTAGGTGGTATTCCACCATATCATAGGAATACTAAAATAATAGTTTGAGATGTTAAAATAGAAGGACAAAAAACTCATCAATAACAATAGAGCAGCTACAACAAGCCATTAATTGGATTTCTTTAATAGGTCCCCATACTCGCCCATGAGAGCAATGTATTCTCTCCAATTAGGTCCCTCGGTCTCGTCCAACATCTTCAGGGTATTAGGTTTCCCCTGCTTCTTTAGCTTCCTAGTGATTTTTGTTTCTCTGAAAGCAACTCCCAGCATCGCCCTCCTCATCAGTCTATTAGTTACCTTCATGAGCATAACTAATGCCTTCTCCATATCCTCAAATTGAACTTGTAGAAAAGTTATTCTACTCTTTAAAAATTCATTGCTTAAGTCCTCAGTTTTGTTCTCCATACCAAAACCCCCAACATCTTGAACATTTTCAACCTCATTCTTATCCTCGGATGGCTCAATTTGATCATCCTCATCCTCTTCCTTATCCTCCTATAAACCATCTTCCCCCATCTCATAAGTTGATTCCTCAAAGTCCATATCCTCAAAGTCTTCTTCCTCCTAGGCTTCAAACTCTTCATACCCCAGGTGCTCCTCCTCACACAATCATTTTCTATTTTCCTTTTTTATCCTTCAAGGCTGCTTTAGCCAGATGGGCCGACCTTCTCCCCCGACTACCTCCACTCCCTTCCACTTGAAAAGTTTCCTTCACCTCCTCATTTTGATTCCCTTCCTCGGAGATATTAATTACATCCCTAGGATTTAAATTTCTTTTAAGTTTCTTAGCCTTGGGGAGTTCTAGCAGCAAAGGTGAATGTTTCCTTTTCTCTGTCGTAGCTCTAATGAGTTCAATCTCAAAAAAAAAATCCTCACTCTTCTGCAACATCAGAGTAGAGGGGTTTGAAACATTGGCCACATGAGAGTTACATTTAGCATGGATAAGCACCCATCTAGCAACAATTGTAGGAGGCTGGTGAGGGATAGGTTCCTCAGCCAGGATTTCAACAGCAACAGGGTTTTCCTTAACAGGTTGTTCCTCAATATCTTCTTCAAAATGATTAGGGTTCTCATTTCTACCAGCTAAGGGGTTGCCATGAGGATTCAACGCCAGGACATACTTATATAGGTTTAGCATGAGACCTTGGTGGAGGGGAGGACTGGCACCCTTCTAGATATTAAGTTGTAGGGAGAACAATAGATAGAAAGGAAAATTGATTCTCTCACCATGTCAAATGTGGTTTAGCAGGGGAAATGGTATGCATGTATCAACATATACCTACCTTCAAGAGTAAAGTATCACATAATAAACAAGTTAACTAAAGCAAAGGGAGGAGGGAGTTCCAATCTTGCATACCCATTCTGAAATCTCTTGAAATTCTTCCCTTCATGTAGGAATTTTTCAACAAACTTCTGATAGTCCGCCCCACTTTTTTTTGCAACTTTAAGCCCATTATTTTGCAGACCTGTAGCTTCCACAATGAATTTTTTGGTTACCTAAAACTTCACCGCACCAATGGCAACATTGCCCTTCCTCTAGGAGTTGGTAAATTTTTTTGTTAGGTTCTCATTGTTTCCTTTCAGGGATTGGAAGAGTGGGACCATAACAACATTCTCAAACATTCTCCATAGATCCACATTCTATTTTAGGGATTGAAAACTTGGACGCTTGGTTCTCTTCCTTGGTCCTCCCATTTTTCTCCTTTGTAAATTCTTTTGGTGCGATGGGATTTTATTCATAATCACCCACTCTGTCTACTTCTTTCCTGAAACACAACAAACACTCTTATGCCAAATTACACATAGAGCTGATAAAGAGTAGTGAATCAAGAGGTTTTTTATTGAGAAAGCCAGTGGCACATTTCCCAGTACACAAGTCTCATCATTTTTCTTACAAGAATTTAAATCCCTATTAAATTTCATACCTTTCTCCACTTTAGAAGTGCGGGGATAGCTGACACAAGGAAAATCGACACGAATAAATATGACATCCCTTAACAATTTCATTAACTTCATGTGATTTTTGGTCACCTCCTTAAAGGAAGAATTATTAAAACTACTTCCTATCGAGATCATCCGATACAATCCCATACTCAAAATTTCATCATTACACCAAATTCTATCATTACATGGAAAGCAAAAAGGCACCACTTGGTACTCATTATTCTCGCATAAAACCAACCTTTCATTTTTGCATATGATATTCACTTTCAAATTTTTCATTTAGGATTAAGTCTCTTAAAGACTTTGCCATGTTGCCATTAGTCCATCGGGTCCATCCCCTATAACTCAACACCACATTGGTGGCATAGTTGAAAACTTTATTTCCTTCTCAATACACATGTTGCACCATACAATTGTTAAAAAAATTCTTAATGAATTGGCATTTATCTATTATATTTTTTAATTCCCATGATGGCGCAACTTCTTCATTTAGAATTTCCACAATTAGCTTAGAGTCCCCTTCAATTATGACATTTTTATAACCCAGCTCCTTTAGAGTATTGAAACCCCTAAAGCGACCATAGATTCAACTTTATTATTAGAAAAAACACTCATATTCATTCCAAATCTCACAATACAATCACCTGTATGGATCCTTACCAAACCCCCTGCTCCAGCTTGTCCCAAGTTTCCTTTTGAGCACCCATTGAAGTTACACTTTATCCAATTTTCTTGTGGAGGGCTCCATACAATATCCATTATATTAAGCATCTTTGACCAATTGAGTTTGGTTAGATCCTTCCTTATTCCCCAATTTTTTTTAATCCTTATTTCTTTGAAGTTAGGCCAGGTTTTAAAGAAGCTGTATCTTCCTACCTCAATGTTTTCCTTAATTTGGGTTTTTATAATCAGACTAACCTCCCAGTTGCTTCTCTCCAATTCCCTAAATATTCTATTATTCCTTTCCTTTCATAAAACCCATGTGACAAATGGAGGAACTTGGTTCCAGAGGTCAACAATTACATTATGTGAAAAAGGGGCAATTTGACCAACTTTCAATAAAAAGCTTCATTGAATTAGGAAACACTCAATCCAAGGACAAAAACAACAAGAAGCGGGACCACACTTCCCTCAAAAATTGGAAGTGAAAGAAAACATGAGTAACTAAATCCTCTTCCTATTTATAGAGTGAGCACCTATTAATGAATTGGAAACCCATCCTAACTAGATTGTCAATAGTCTCAAAATTTTGCCATGAGTCACAGTCCACCAAAAACAGTTAATTTTGGGAACTAAGTTCTTTAACCACACCCTATCCTTGAAATGGTCTGGGACAACAACTTGAGGCTTCACTAGTTCTTCATAGGTGTTTTTGACCAAAAAATAGCCAAAAGAGCTACCTTTCCAAAGCCACTCATCTTCCCTTTCTCCATCAAACCACTTAGCCTCCCCAATCAGATTATGCAATCTTGTGAGAATTGGGTCCCAATTCACCTATCTTCAGCCTCTCAGATTGTTCCTCCTTGATAACAAATTGAACTCCTTCCATTTAGGTTCCTCCATATCCCAATTAATATAATCAGAAACCTTTTTACCACATATCCTATTTAGGCTAAGTTTAAGAGGATTAAGTTCTTCTAAGGAGGATAGAGTTGAATTCTCTATCCAAGGGTCCTTCCAGAAATAAAAATTATTTCCATTTCTAAGTCTCTTTCTTACCCCCATCTTCAACACATTCCTCAGTCTCACTAGATGATTCCATAAAGTGAAACCACTAGGCAGATCAGATAGTGAGAGAAAACTGCCAAAATTCCTATTCCTCAAGTATTTTGCTTGGAAAATTTTTACCTAGTCTTTAGATCCTTTCAAAAGATTCCAACCAATTTTAGCCGTTAAGGATTTGTTAAGCATATATATTCTTCTTAATCCTAGACCCGCTCTTCTTTTAGGAGTACACACTTTTTCCCAGCTGACTAGAGATAATCTATTTTTTTCTTCAATTCCTAACCATAAATTTTTTCTATAGATGTATTCAATATTTTCCCCAATAGAGGTTGGGATTTTGAAAAGGGATAGATAGTAAACAAGGATATTATGAAGGGAGGCTTTAAGGAGTTGAATTTTTCCCGCCAAGCTAAGAAGCTTCCGCTTCCAACCAACAAGTTTGTTTTGGATCTTTACTATTAGCTGATTTCAGTAATTATTTTCCAACTTCTTAGAGATCAAAGGAAGGTACAAATAGGCATCAGGTAAAACAACTTCTTGACATCCCAGGATTTTTATCACTCTCCTTAATTTGTTGGTCAATATTAAAGAAGTAAAATTTGATTTTTTCATTATGTATGCACTGGCCAAAAACAACAACATAGTCATTGAGAACCTATTTCCAGAGACCTGCTTCCTCCATCGAGGCTTCCCCAAGCATTAGAGTGACATCAACAAACTGTTGATGGGAATCATGCATGAGAGATGAGGCAACTTTAACACATTTGAGAGATTTTGATCCACCAATTTCTGAATATTCCTGCCAAGAACTTCAACAACAATAATAAAAAGGTAGGGAGAAATGGGGTCACCTTTCCTAAGCCCATGACCACAAGAGAAAAAACCTTGGGAGACAACATTAACCAGAACTAAACACATGGGGGAGGTAAACACAAGCAAAGATCATCTTTAGGAATCTTCCTTCTATCCCAAACTTCTTAAGAACAACAAAAAGGAAAGGCCAGGAAACCCTATCATAGGCCTTAGAAATGTCAATTTTGAAGCTCATTCCAGGATTTTTAGAGTAATCCATTGAATGAATAATTTCATGGGTAGAAATACCAACATCAAGAATATATCTACCTTGGACCAAACCTTTTTGGTTTGAGGCAATCATTTTACCAAGCACCGGTTTGAGACTTAACATCAAAATTTTGGAGAAAAATTTATAGATCATGTTGCAGAGATTAATGGGTCTATAATCTTTCATGGCTAAGGAATCGACAAATTTGGGGATAAGAGCTATAAAAGTAGGATTCAATTGATTCATCAACCTGCTCGACCTAAATAAATCCCTAGCAGCATTAAAAATATTAGTTTTAGCAATGTCCCAGTAGGTTTGGAAAAAGGCTGGAGGAAATCCATTAGGGCCAGGAGCTTTAAAAGCTCCAAATGAAAAAAAACTACCTTTTTGACTTCTTCCATAGATAGAACATTAGTCATCATCTTTAAGTCTATATCAGAAATTACATTAGGGATCACTTCAAGAAAGTCAACATTTACCTGAAGAGCATTGCTAGGAGCCATATGATAGGTAGAGAAGAAGTTAACTACTTCCTGAGCAATATCTTTTTCATTGGTCGCAATAGAGCCGTCCTCTTTCACAAGCGATCTAATTCTATTTTTGCTTCTATTGGTGAAAGAATTTGGTGTTCCTATCCCCTTCTGTTAGCCATTGGACGCTATTCTTTTGTTTCTAGTCGATTTCCTCCCTTTTGTTTATCATTATACCATTGGGATCTTAGGTCTCTTTCCTTAGCACATATCTCTTTGTCCACTTGACCAACCTCTATAATATCTTGAACCTCTTTTATACTTTTTCCTAGGGTGTTCTTTATTTCAAAGATGTTTGCAAAAGTCACCTTATTCCACCCTTTCACTTTTTGCTTTATTTTCTGCTAAGCAATACATAGGTGTGCCAATTATAGGTTCCTCTCACCAATTTTTAACCAAAGTAGCAAAATCTAGGTGTAGACTCCACATAGCTTCAAATATGAAAGGGAAAGGTCCCCTATTATGGTCCACATTTCTTTTAAGCACCAAGGCATTATGATCAGAACTAGACCTAGGAAGAGCTGAAAGAGAAAGGAATTGAGATATATTCCAATTAGCAAAGATCAAAAACCAATCCAGTTTGACTTGGATTAGATGGTTTCCATTCCTTATGTTGGACCAAGTATACTTTGTTCCTTGGAGGGGGATATCAATAAGACCTACCAAATTGAATAACTCAACTAGCTTCATCATACTTTCAGAATAATCATCCAACCCTCTTGAATTTTCTAAAGGAAGGAGAGGAGGATTGAAGTTTGGTCCAAGCATCCAGTGGTCATCTTTCCTATCAGAAATAACATCACTTAGCTATTCCAAAAGAAAAACTTTGTCCCCTACTCGAATTTGGAGCATAAATGTTTATAAGATTCCATTTCTCCTAAGAAACAATGTCTTCAAGGGTAATCGAAAGACTATTCTTACAAGTTGAGCACAGAGTGCCTTTCAGTTTACAAGGATTCCAAAGGGTAGAAATACCACCTGAAGCTACTTTTGCCTCACTAACAAAATAATTAGCTCTAGGCCAAATATTCAAAATAGCTTTATCAAAAGTCTCTTTCTTCATCTTCATTTCTTGTAGAAGGACATCCACTTTATTGTCAAGAATACAAGATTTCTCCAAAAACTGTTTATATGAGCTATTGAGGCCCCTTATGTTCCAGGAGAGGTACTTCATTGATAGGACATAATTAAACACCACCTCCTCCCCAAAGCAGAAGTTAAGGCTACTTCTTCTTGGACTTTGATCCTTCGATCAAGTCCAGGGTTCTTTGTTTTCCAGCTGCCACATCCCTCATAGTATCTTTAGTTCTGGAATCCTTTTGGGAGGGTCTACCGACCTTATTTCCCCCTCCCACATCTGGTTTCTTTTTCTCTTTGGATTTTGTTTGAGCTTGGGACCATCCCTCTTCATCCTCCTTATCACTTGACCCTTGATGGAAGCCAAGAAGATCCAACGAGTCACTCAAGTTTCTTGCTCCAATTTGGGATAAGGAGTTCATGTCCTCCATAGACAAGTTTGTATCAGCTAGAACATACCCACCTTCTTCAAGTTCATCCCCAACACCATGATTATGAACCTTCACCCTGTGAGCTAGCACATTTTTCTCTATCAGGGAATCCTCAACTTGAACATTCTCCATATTTACATTTTTCCCTCCTGTATTCTCCATTGTAGGAAAGCCTAAAGTTGGAAGGGAAGAAGTAGGGGCATCCACTTCAAGATTCAAGCAAACTGAGTTGTTTTATTCAACAAGAGGATTAGAAACAAACTTCATGTCCAGATCTGGATTATCCTTCAGGAGGGGAACAAACACCTCATGAGTTGAAATAGGAGTAGGCTGCACACTAGAAGCCATTTCAATAGTAGAGTTGACCTCTTCTATTTTTTTTTCCTTAGCCTTTGAACCCTCACTAGATTTATTCCCACAAGAATCTATTAGATGACCAAACTTCTTGCACTATTGGAAAAATAGGTAAACATTTTTCGTACTCGAGGGATTGAGTCCAGTTACCAAATTTAGACTTAAGTAGGATTGAGGAAGGACCATATTCATTGACACATTTACACAAATATGGGCATACACCAATCTTGATCTCTCTTGAGTTATCTTATCTATATCCAAAAGACTCCCAAAAGAGTTGGCTATGCCCTTTAAGATTCCCTTCTCCCAAAATACCAATAGGAGTCCCAAAAGGCAAACCCAAGTGGGAGCTAAGGCCCCCAAGTCAGCCGACGGGTCAAAACTCAGTTTCCATTTGAAGAGGGAGAGAAAGTTTTTAAATCCCAAGTCAAAAGCCCAAGGACCACCAGTTAAAACCTTCAACATGTCTTCGTAAACCACAAAGGAAAAAATAAAAATACCTCTGGGCATAGAATTTATGGTGACACTGCCTTTCAGATTCCAAGTGGAAGCAACCCATTGTTGAACTAGTTCAATATTTGGCCTGTACGCCAGAAACTTTCCAACAAGTGCTATTTTGAGGTTATCCATTGCCTTTAATATCAGAACCTTAGGGACATCTACTTCCCAGCTAGTCACCGAGAAGGAAGTAGATTCTGATAACCTTTTACTTGAAATTGCTGAGTTAGACCCCACCAGTTTGTCCATGTAGGAAGTCGGTGCTTCTTCTAAGAAGAAAGAGTTAAGCCCAAAAGACGGTGAAATGAGTGAACTTCTAGATATTCCTTCCATATTTTCCCCAGGGGAAAGGACTGAAGTATGAGGAGGGGACATAATATTGGGAACAACCAAATTGGCTGCTATCATCGTAGGCATAGCGCTAGGTAAGAGGACAACATTCTTGGAATGGGGAGCCTTCCTAGGCCCTCCTCCCAATTGACCCATGAAGCAGTCAAATCACAATAGTGGCTGAAAACTCAAAAAAACATCTAGAGCGGGAAACGTCACAGCGGAGCATAGTCGAGTTTATCTTGCAATGTTAATTCATCTGCTGGTAATAAATAATGTGTTGATTATTTGAGAATGTTTTGCATATAAGTGCTCAATTTATAAAATTGTTATCATTGAACCCACTAATAGTTAAGATTTAATTATTTATAAACAATGTTTATATATATTTTTGTTTAAATACCATTATTTAAACCAACACTATTAATTAATATTATTTAAACATAATAATAATTTTATTTAAAGCCCGCTAGTTAAATTGAAAAAGAAAATCATAGCTTTTTCCTTTTTGGTTGAGGGTCAATTTGATTTGTATTTTCAAAATTTAAAATTTTGTAAGAATGAATAAAACTTATTAGTAAAAGTTTCCATAATATAAATTTTACAAGAATAATAGAAACTTATTTTAAAATTTTCTTTAAATGACTTCAAGTTATCACTTAAAAAGAAAGCCTAGATTCATGGAACCCCATCAAAGATTTAATTAGTGAGACTAACTACAAAATCCCTAAATTAAAGTTAATTGTTTGTGCACCAAATCTTAGCCATTGGATTCTTTTAGTCTCAATCCTTGGATCTTAGGGCAACTACAATTTAAACCTAATGCACAAAGATATTCTATTTACCTATTTTCTTCTCATTTCACTCCATTTTGTTTCTTTGTTTTTCATGTTTGGAGAGAAAGATAGAAAGAATACAATTTTTCCTCCAAGCTTCTATGAATCTTACTTCATTGGGTTTCATGGAGGTTATCTCATTGGATTAGCTAAAGGAGATTATTCATTTTGCAGATTTATTGATGTCAACACCCTTCCTTGGAGACTGCGACCTCTCAATGGGGGTTGCAGCCCTTATTGGCTACAACCCCCATGGGATCTACAACTCCTAGGTGGAGAGGAGGGTAGCGGCAGCAGGTTAGCCTGTACTGCCCCTCTTCTTTTTTAAAATTTTATTTCTATTTGTTTTAAAAGAACTCTATTTTATTTAATATGTACATATCTAATTATTATTTATTTCATTTTCTTTTATTTTTATTTTTTATTTTTGTAATATGAGGCTAATATTTATTATATAAATATTAAATATAAGGGACCCTCAAATTTAAGACAATATAATATAGTATTTATCATTCAATTATTAAGTTAACCTTAATATAATTTTTTTAATATTAAGCAGATATCAATGTAAATGCACTATTTGATATATTGAGAATTTGCTACATTTGCAATAAAATATAGACTCTTTTTTTGATAGAATACTGTTCAATCGTTATACATAAAATGTAAGTGCTCATTCTTCCAAAGAGAAAGGAAAATAATATAGTGCAATATGTAAGTATCTCATAGATGAAAAAGAAGATATATGCATTAAAAGAAATATGAAGCTCGAGTTTAGTCTCTTAAAATAAACAAGAATCCCCCTTTTCTTTGCATTTGCAAGATTATAGTCTCTTTTTTTTTCACATTAGAAAATAATAATAATAATGACAACTCAATAATTCTACCTCTAAAATTACTTACTGCATAACTTAAGATATTCTCTTTCTTTTCTAATAGCAAGAGGGTTTTATAATATCTATTTTAGGCTCCATCATACAAATAACAACAGTACTAAATAAGCACATGTAGATGTACCATCCATGAGACTTCATTTCCTTTATTTCCTATAATTGTTGTGTAATATAATCTCTTCTGTCTCAAATGGCCACAACATAAAATACAAGAATTTATCTCTTTTTCTTTGTATAGCAGATCCATTCAAATGGGATAGATATTTTGGGACTAAAATGATTTAATATGCATGTTCAACATTAGAATCCATTGGTAGTGGTTTGTCAACAACAACTTGTTAAAACATCCAAACTTATCCAACACTTTAAGAATAGAGAAAACATGCCCATAGGGGAAAAAAGAGCTCACCACCCAACCTATATGGAATCATCAAGCCATTACTAGGCTCTAGCTATCCCTCGAGCAAGGAGAGATCAACAAACCCATAGTTAAAGTGCAATAATCCAACCTCAAACATAAGGATACAAACTCATCACAAGTTGCATAAAACCCCATACCATCAAAAATGACAAATACCCATAAAACATTAAATCACCCTCAACCCTCCAAGAGTTTAAAACACTCATTTCACAAATGCAACTCCATTATTTCCAGTCATTTCCAGTCATTTCCAGCAATGCAAGAACTTCAACAAAATAAATAAATCACACCCAATTTTTTAATAGAAACAATAAGACACAACAAATCATACATGGCATAGTAGGGTTGAAAGAAAAACTTAGCTCTTTTTGCTTATTCCATTTGCTATTTTCCTCCATTTTCTTCCTCCTCTCACACCCTTCTTCCTTCCAACTGCTCTCCTCTCTTTCATTTTTTTTCCCCCAAAAGCTCTAAAAAAAAAAGCATGAAAAGCAACCAATACTTTGCAACACTTTCTTCCATTCCTTCTCCCACCAACCCCCAACCACCATGTCCTCTTTTTCATTTAAGAGGCATGGTGTTCACATGGGTTTTCATACTCCCATTTTCATCACTAACAAAAAAAAAAAGGGTTCAAAACTCATGTTTTATGTAATTTATGGGCTCAAAAAGATGTTTATCCCTTAGGTACACACTTAGGACTTTCATAAACACAATTATAAGAAAAATTTAAAACTTAGGAACTCATTGGAAAATATGCCCTTTTGAACAAACATAAAAAATCAAATAACAAAATTAACAATAGCCTAGAGGACAACTCACAATATAACTATCACATTGACATCAAGCACACTTTCTCCCATGAAGATATCAAATAACAAAATTATCAATAACCTGAATATTAAAATACAGTTTATAGTATAAACTATCATATCAACATCAACAAAACAACACTTCAACAAATGAAGTGTTTTAACAGGGTTTTGGTGTCTCTCCCTTCTCCCCATTGGCCATAATTTTTCTGTACAATAATCCACATTAAGCTCCCATACTTACCTCTTATACTTACTTGGAGTTGATCATTTATGTTGATTTGTTACCTTGACTTGCTTCCTCACGTGCTTGATGGCAACCTTCTTCCATTGTTATGAAACTTTTGGGACCTCTACGACCTAGCTTTCATCAACCATTTGACTCATTAGTAAGTTTGTGTAGCTAAAATATAATACCACATTAGTAACCATATTTTACTCAACTAATTTCGTTATATCTTGTTTCTTGAAAATAACTCATTTATAAAAGAATCACCCATCATCATAATCTTAGTTAAATAATCATAGTTTCATATTCCATAATAATAATTAAATAGCTTGCATCAATCATCTTCTCAAGTTTAAATAATCCATATTCTCTACCATTACTTCAAGCATTAATTTGCATTGTCAACATTCTAACACATTATAAGGTACAAGCATTGATAATTTCCTAGATAGTCAACATGTAAGAGGGTTATCAAAAGTTTCCTTTAAAAAATAACCATATTTGTTATGTAAGTTCAATTAAAAGAATTATTCTATATGACTCCATTCCAATGGCCAACACCAACACATCTATGAAATTGCACCATGTACCTATTTTATTTATCCCAAAATGAAGCACATAACAAGGAATATTGAAATGTTATTAGTCACATAGGGATTGGTCTTACAAATAGAATCAAAGGTTTTACCTTGAATGTAAAACCGGATTTGAATTCTTTCTTTTTGTTTGGTTCGACTCTTTCAAGCTTAGTGCATTACTTTTCTGCAACAACGTTCTCTGCACTTTGCTATAGTAGACCCCTCTTTCTCCACACTTGTCTCCAATACTTGTAGGCATCACTTCCCTAAAACAACAACCTTATTATATTGACATAATAGAGATTCATATGTGTGTGTGTGTGTGTGTATACACACACACACATTGCATATATATAGATATAGACAATTACATATATGAGAACAAAATAATATAATTGAATGGAAAAATATCTTCGAAATGAAAACAAGTGAACCCATTTTCATATTTGGGAATAACAAAAAAATATTACAGGAAAATGGCATAGTTAAGGTTTGTGCATTGTCGAACACACGAATACAAGTGCATGGCAAAAAACCCTATAATTGTGAACCAACGAAACCCTTTCCATGTATGGTAGTAACAATAAAATAAAAAAAGCATTTCACAGACAAAACTATTGTGCATGGAAGAAAAAAGTAATACATAAACAATTACATACATATACAAATACAAATACACACACACACACATACATGTGTGTGTGTTTATATATATAAACAATTTTATTTTCTTTAATATGCATCTTGACAATTTGCAATTCAATGCTTGGTTTTTATGAACAATTTGTAATGCAATTGTATTTAATGTGCATGAATAGTTTGTTTTTATTGAATATATGCATGTTGACAGTTTGTTTGATTTATTATTTGAATTGAAATGACTTAGAACATATTTGGTTAGTGAGACATGAACATTGGTTAAACATTGTCAAAATGAAAGACAATGGTACAAACATAGTGAGGTAGAAAACCTCAACTAAAAGACAAAGGGGGCTTTCTTGAGTGCAGAGCCGAACAATGAATCATGGAGATCCAAATATAAATATATAAAACATATTTCGTAGTAAAAATCACATAAATAATTACATATATATACATATAAGAATATATATATATATATATATATATATATATATATATATATATATATATGGAAATATGTCTATGTATTGTTCCGTTCTTCCATGCAGAATATGTATATATATGTATATATACATAGACATATTTCCATACACACACACACACACATAAGAACAAAATAATATAATTGCACGACAAAATATCTTTGAAATCAAAACAAGTGAATCCATTTTCATATCTAGGAATAACAAACAAATATTAAAGGAAAATTGCAGAGTTAAAGTTTGTGCATTGTCAAATAGAGGAATACAAGTGCATGGCAGAAAACCTTATAATTTTGAACCAACGAAACCCTTTCCATGTATGCTAGTAATAATCAAATAATTTTTTTTTTTTGTAAATATAACTATTGTGCATGGAAGAATAGAAAAATACGATTGCATGCCAAAATATCTTTGAAATGAAAACCAGTCATACTATTTTCATATTTCAGAATAACATGAGAATATTATAAGCAAATTGTAGAGTTAAAGTTTGTACAATGAGCAAGACACGAATGCAAATGCATGGCATAAACCCTCGAAATGATAAACATTAAAACCCTATGAATATTTCCTAGTTACAGTCAAATATATTATAACCATTTTTCGTATTTTGGAATAACAAACAAATGTAAAAAGAAAAGAGCATAGTTAAAGTTTGTGTAATGATGAACACACAAATACAAGTGCATGGTAGAAAACCATTCAAACCCTTTCCATATTTTGTCGAACAAGTTTACTAGTAATGAAAAACCATTTAAACCAGTCAAACCCATTTCATATTTCATACAAGGAAGCAAATACGAAAAGTATCATGTAGAGTAAACATTGTGCAATGAAGAACAAAAGATTGGGAGTGCATGGACAAGTGTAGAGTAAAATAAAATGAGTCAAACCCTCCCCACATTTCATTTTATTAATTTGTCTAAAAGACAAATTTTTGCAACGAAATTTTGTTGAAAAAATAAGTGCATGGCAGAATACCATCGTATTCGAAGACACTGGTATAGGCTGAGTGAAGTTAGAAACCTCACCTGAAAGAGAAAGGGAGCTCTTGAGAGTGCAGATCCAAATGAAGAAGCGTGAAGAGCTGAACAATGAAGCATGGAGAGGCGAACCAATATCGGTGCAAAACCAAACAGACACTCGAGAATGTTTGCAAACAAAAGGAATCAGAGTGAGCAGGATATGTGAGAATTTGGAGCATTCATGAACCTTGATCTTTGAATTATGTGCCCGACAATATGAGTAAATGTGAAGCGACGCATAAGGTAAGTTGGTTAGTGGAGGTAACAAAGGAGGCGACAAGCGATTAATGCTCTAAATTGTTTGTTTAGGGTGGCGAGGCTGTCATGGACACACGACCGTCTAATCTAGTGTATGTGGATGTTTTCGTCAATTAAGGAGGTGGATGGGCTCCACTTTCAGGCGGAGGGAAAAATGGGCATTTTTGATAGGTAAGAGTAAATGGTGCTTGACAGGTGGCGGGGTGCTCAATTTAAAAAAAAATTTAGGCCCGATGCACAAGTGGCAGGGTGACGTGGTGGGGAAATTTTAATTTTTTTGGTCCATGTGGACTTCCAAAGTTGACCTGCCCCACTTTGGGCCCCTCTCCTCTATCTAAGGTTGTATTTTTTAATTGTGGATGATTTGGATGTTGATAGAATGGGTTTAGATGACTCCTTGTTTAAAGGGAATGATATTTTGGATAAGTTGATGATGGTTGATGAGATGAAAGTGATCATTTTGAGATAGATATGGAGCAAAAAAATCATTGGATTGCAATTTTGGACTTGGGAGGACACTAGCTATATGTGATAGAAAGAATTTTATATATGATATTTCCATGGGGAACAAATTCACCTTAGAACAAAGCATAATTTCCTAAGAGGATACAAAACTTCCCAAGAGAGGAAATGCCCAAGAATAGAGTGGATCCACCCAAGGAGAGGTGAAATCACCCAACAAGGAATAATGGGTTTGATAATAATGCTAGAGTGGATTCACCCAAGTACGTGACTACGATTTGAATGAGGATGACTACTTAGGCAGATCTGCTCAAGCACATAGAAAAATCACCCAACAAAGAGTGGATCCACCCAGGTGTAGAGTGAGGTTACCCAAGGGTGATGGGGAAAAGACTAGGGATGACTGCCTAGGTGGATCCACCCAAGAAAAAAGTAGAATCACCCAATAGAGAAGGTATCTACCCAAATGTAGAGTGGATTCGCCCAAGGGTGACTAGACAGAGATGGAAAAAGGACCAAATATTTCAATCATAAAGACACAAGATGGATGATAAGGGGATGGAATGAAGATATGCACTGGTAAGCACAACAAGACACACCAAAAAGCATAAGCCTAGATTAATCAAGTAGGTGTGTCAACTTAGTGTAGGCCCACCATCCAAAGGCTAATATCTCAAGATTAGTATGAGGCACTTCTATTTCAAAAGTTGATAGATAGGGATCTAGTGGCATAAGGGCTCAACTTTTCCCTTTCTTTGGAGGTCCTAAGACCTTGCGCAAAGAGCTCCTATCTTTATTTAGTGATATATATGGTGAGTAGCTTTAGGCATGATATTGTACCCTGCACCACACTAAGCAATGATCCAAAGGTCTTATGCTAGGCTAAAACAAGCGATCTAGTGAGTCCTCTAAATTCCAAGAGGGTACTTGAGGCACATTTGTGAACACTATCCCATCACAAGCGTGGTCAGGAATGTTAGCTAATTCATTCAAACCAACCATGCACTCTTAGCTCAGTATCATCGGAGTATCATTGCTTTTCTAAATACGACGTGACTAGATAGGGGTACAACTTTTGTTCCCCCCCTTTATATACCCCATAAGTTCATGTGGTTTAGGTCATCCCTTGAGGAGATGAACTCCTAAAGGGAAGGATATGCTATGCATTTTTGATCTCCAAGATCGCATGAAGCACAAGGAGAGAGCATATGCACAATTTATCACTCCTTGGATACACCATAAGATTTGGATTACTCTGTAGTTTCTGATCCCCGGGCTCACCAAATGGTGCAAGGGGAGAGAAAACACCAACAAAGAATCCCAAAAAAAGCACACAATAAGTTCACCATTTAGAAATTGACGTGTGCCTAGATTAGTGATAAAAAAAGAGGTCTTTGACTGTGAACCTGTAGAATATATGTTAGTAGTTTATGATTTTAGTTTTTGACAAACAATATCAAGTTACACAAGAAGATGATTAGATGCCCAAAAGTCATCAAAATAAAATGTGTGATCCCCCATGTAGATTTTTTTGGAAAGCCAAATGATGAAGGGAAATGTAAAAAAAAATTACTTGAAGCATATTTTTATACCTTATGCAATTATTGATGAAGAGAGCAAAATTCCCCAAGAGTAGAGCGGATTCACCCAAACAATCACAAATTCACCCAAGTGCGTAGTCACCCAAGAACAAGGTGGATCCACCCAAGTAGAAGAAAAAATGTCTGAGTAGGAGCAAAATCACCTCTATAGAAGTAGAATTTCCTTTATAGAAGAAAAATTGCCTCTGTGGGTGGGAGGTCAAAGTATAATCACCTATGTAGGAGTGGAACTACTTGCTTATAGAACATATCTACCCAAGCAAGTGTACAATCACCTCAAAACTAAACCTATAGATGTAAACAACCAAAATAGGTTGAATTTTGTTAGCAGACTTGTGACATGGGTCCCATTGGGAGTGTCAAAAATGTGTGCAAGAAAAATATGTTCAAGTGAATGATTTAAGCAATAAAAAACAAAAAAATACAAAAATAAAACACTTAAGATTAGGCTAAGAAAGCTCAAGCAAACATAGAATCAAACAAAAATGAACTATGTCAAGCCTCTCATTGAGTAGATTTACCCAAGATTATCGATTTGGATGTGTGCTCATAGAATTTTGGCAACATAACAACGCTCCAAGTGAAAATGAGTGACATACTTGATGAAATGGTTAAGAGTTGGATATATAGATTTTAGGATTTAAGATGGAGGGTTGACATTGCTTGATGACGATCAAGGGTTGAGAAGGATTGGGATCTCTCAAGCCACAAGATTGTGTCAAGTGGCACAATGAGAGGGCTTGAGAGAGAGAGATGATACTATGATGGGATAGGGCCCATGTGACATGGTACTAAGTCCATGTCACATGTACAAAGGGCCATGTGTTTGATGTGATGGGGAGGGTTGATCCACTTAATGATGGATTAAGTGTGTGCAAATGATTAGAGGTGGATGAGGTAAAGATTGGGATTATGATTAGATGGAAAATGGGAGAGTTGGAGGATGAGACAAGATGTGAGAAGAAAATAGAAATTAAATAATTAGATTTAATCCCTATTTGGAGGAAAGAGTATTTGGGGATTAAATAAAATAAATAAGGGTATTTTATTCAATTTAATGGATGATGGGATGGGGATAAATAATTAAAGGTAATTATTTATTTTAGGCTAGGATATAGGGATAATAGAAGAAATAGATTAGGATGAAGGTTAAGATAATTGAATATTAATTAAATAATAGGGTAATTCAATTAATATAGACGATAGGAAATTGGTTAAATAAAGAGGTAAATTGATCAAATATGGTCAATTTTAGGTGTCTACAAGTTGAAAAATAAGTTTCCTACTATGTTGGAGGATAAAATGCCATATAAAATGTGGAAAAGTGAAAAAAAAATTGTAACACATTTGAGGATATTTAGTTGTGAGATATTAGTTTTGTGTCAAAGGATAATTTATCTAAGTTGGATTAAAAAGTAAGGAAATGTGTTTTCATTGGGTATGATGCAAACATAAAAGGTTACAATCTTTGGAATCCCAAGACATTACAATTTCTCCATTCTAGAGATGTCACTTTCAAAGAGCTTAGAGTTGTATCAAGGGAGGAACAATCAAAGGATCTACACAATTTAAAGGTGCATTTTGAACATTAGTTAGAGTAGTTAAATGCATCCGAAGATGAAAAATTAAGTAGACACAATATTTTGGATGGAGATGGGGAAAACACATATAAGATAATATTTAAAGAAGAAAAGGGTAAAAACACAATAAAAATTATTTATTGACAGTTGCACGAGAAGGTCTACAAGGCAACAAAGTTCACCTAGTAGGTACATTCTACCTAGTTTTCATTGTACTTTTTTTTCTAGCATGTACTAATAGAAAATCTCACTTCTAAAGAGAAATTCTTTGAAGAATATCATGGAAGATGAGGTGTTGACATTAAATTAGTGTAAGACTTGGAACTTAGTGGGTCTACCTAAATGTAGGAAACCTATAGACTAAAATGGATCCCTTGAATGATACAAAATTTGTTTGATTGTAAATGTAACTTAATATAAAACTACATTAAACTAAAAAAATCTAAAATTAATACATAAAATTTAATAATAAATATTTAACATAAACAAACCATGACTGATTCACACATTTACTCCTTTTAAAATATTAAATACCCTACCATTATTATTTCATTTATATTTTTATTATCAATATTAAATTCAACTAATTTATACTAATTTAAATCAAAATTACTTAATTATTTGTATGTTTAAATAAAAAAATGAGAAGCATATGCCACAATAAAATACAATGAATTAGCTAACAAGGTCGTTTTCAATGGTTGTTGAGGATAAATTAAACACCATTATTATAAAGTAGGTCGAATATGAGCTCATTTTGATAATTTGGTCAAAGTGTTTTGATTTCAATATTCTTATACCTAAGTAAGTATCGTTGACCCAAGCAAAACGAAACTTTACATGTGGAATGCCATAAATATCTTCTTTGGTTGGTGAGATGATAGAAATTATAAATGGTTGGTGAACTTACTAACAACTTGGTCAAAACACACACACTCGTATAAAGACTCACATGTAATGATTGTTGGTATGAGGAAAGTCCTACTTTTTTGTTTGTATTGTTATGTTTTATATTATTGTTTTAATAAAGTTTTCTTCAATAAAATTCAAATGAGCAAAGAAATGAAATTAAATGAAAGTAATAAGCAATGCAATTTAATTAAGGTGGTTGTAGGTTATCTAAGATATATTAGAAAATAAATAACAAATAAAATAAATAAATTTTAATTAAAATTTGTTTTGATTGTAATTTTTGAAGTGTAGTTTAAAATTATTATTTTTTTGGATGTATTAAAAGTGTAATGTTAAAATTTAAATTGGTTTGTTTTTAAAATTAATATCTATTTTTGATTGTTATGTTGCGAGAGGTGTACATATCAAAGCCACATTTTATTGGTTTAAATTGAAGAACGTGTCTCGAAAGAGTTTTTCCTTGCTCTTTTTTACATGCCAGACACAATTCGCATGGCATCAAACATATCAAAGAAGGTAATCATTTTCTCACAGATTTGTTGGACATTCTCCAAGCTTTTGTTAGGCAGTTTGAAAAAGTTTTCACTACCCAAGATTACACTTTGAAGCATGCCAATGCTGTCCAGGAATGCCTTAGAGTTGTGTTTAACATACTCTCCTCTACCAATAATGTCTTCTATGAACAATTGCTCACCATTGACGATATCAAGGGGGTTGTGAGCATTATGGTTGATGAAAAAGTTTTGGGAATTGATGGTTTCCCTTGTGAATTTTACAAATCCCTTTGGGACTATGTGGGAGAAGACCTTCATAAGGTGCATTTAGAAGCCTTTCATTCTAAATCCCTTGGCTAACTTATTAACAAAGGCAACATAAAATTCATACCTAAGTCTAGTGATGCTAAAGATATTTGCAATTGGCGACCCATCATGCTTCTCAATGTATCCTACAAAATCATTGCTAAAGCCCTTGCCTTGAAAATATGCCACCTTCTCCCTCAAGTTGTTTTCCCAGAGCATACTGGGTTCATTAAATTTAGATTCATTTTGGATAATGTATCATATCAGTTTGGGAAGGTATGGAGTGGGCTAGGCACTCACATCAAAAAGAAAATTTTTTGAAGATTGATTTTGCTAAAGCTTATGACCACATTGAATGGCCTTTTTTTTCTTGCTATGTGTTTTGCTCTGGGCTTTGGCTTTCATTTTATTCAATTTGTGAACATGCTTTTAGTTGATGTTTTTGCTTGCATTACCACCAATGGTCAACAATCCCAATCCTTTGGATTGTTTTGCTCCATTCGCCAAGGTTTCCCTCTAGATCCTTCTTTGTATGTCCTTGCTACTGAAGGTTTTGGTTATCTCCGAGCCCACTCCATCTCCCCGCAGGCTTGTCCATGGTATCACCTTGCCCAACTCATTGTCCCATCTTGTCAATGGACATTTTGTCGATGATTCCTTCCTCACTCTACTAAAAGAAGAAGATAATGTCAAAGCTAACCTTAAATGTCTTGAGACCTTTTGTTTGGCCTTTGGTTCTACTATACAATGGCATAAAACTCAATGCTATCTTCAATCCATTATTCCTAGTCCTCTTTGGATCCAGTAGTATGGTTGGAAGTGGATTGGTCACAAGGAAATATTTAGGTTCCTTGGCATTCCTTTTTCTTTACAGGCTCCCTCTTCAGACTTATGGTAAGCAGTCCTTTATCGTATTGAGTAGAAGCTGGCTTTTTGGGTCACTAAGCCACTCTCACTGGTTGGAAAGTTCTAGGCGTGCTCTAAAATTTTGGCAGCAACTCATGTTTACTACTCTTCATGTTGGTCCCCTTCCAAGGCCTCCTACATGAAGATTGAAAATATTCTCAAAGACTTCCTTTGGGCCTCTTCTTAGACTCACAAAGGGTTTCACCTTGTTGCCTAGGAGTTATGTTGTCTCCATAGAGAATTTGGTGGGCTTTTCCTTCTAGCCACTCAAAGGCAAGGGATTGCTCTTTGTGCCAAGTGGATCATACGTGCCCTCACTAGAAATGAGTCCTAGAAGATTCTTCTCAAGAATTATATTTCTATGGGAATCATGTTCACAAACTGCTTGGAAAGGGATTGGTTTCCATACCCTTCTCATTATGAAGGATCTTTTTCAGATTGAAGACACTTTTGTTGGAAAAAGCATTTGGAATTCTTGGGAGGTTGTCAAGCCTTCGCTCACTTGGAATGCAATTGGTTTCAGAGATGATTTATCTTTTAATCAACAGAATATCTAGTGGTCCCCTTTGTTCACCAATCTAGGTCATCCTCTGGTCAAGTTGCCATAGCTTAAGGCTCTCAAATTTCATAAGAAAGGTATTTAGTCTCCTAAGAAACATGACCAGGAAACTTTTCAAGGACTATTTAATGTCATTTTGGTTGGCATGCTTCATAATGTTGGTATCCATTCTTCCAAGCCTTGGTGGAAAGATTGGAAGTGGGGTCCAAACACCCCTTTTAGAAACTATAAGCCCTAGCTTGGCTACCAGTGGCTTTCTCCTCATCTTCTGATGGTTAGCAATTTGAACCAGAGGTGACATATTTAATCCCTAGTGTCTGTTTGGCACCGTTGATTTACTATTGTGTGGATTTCTATTGTTGATCCCAAGTTTGTTTACTTTACTTGGTGTATTATTTTCCAAGGCTTACTCATGGGATATCAACTTACCCATATGGGGGTTCATGACCCTCATTTCCCTTTTTGTGGTCAAGCTGAGTCTTTCAGGCACCTCTTTTGGTTCTTCTCCAGAGCTCAACAGTTTTGGAATTAGATTCATGAATTCTTTTGACCCTTCCAACCTAAGCCTCTCCTTGCATATGGTGTTGTTGGGTGATTGGCCCCATCTTCCCCATAAGTATACCCAAATTCAACACACTTTTAGTGTGGAAATCCTCTTCAATATATGGAAAGATAGAAACTCCTATATTTTTTCTCATAACAATATTGATAGACATGTATTGCTTTATTCTAAAGCTATTATATGTTCTAATGTGTTAATGCAGATTCAAGTGTAGGCTAACAAAGTTACACTTGAGGTGGCTTTCCCTTAAGAGATCCTAGACCATTTGGGGAATGCCCCATGTGCAGTTTCTTGTGTGCCTCCCTCTCCCGCTTCCCCTGGGGTTGCTTTCCTTTGCATGGTTGGTGTCAGGGTGGGAATGGCTCTACCAAGGACTCTTAGGCTCATCCCCATTTACAGGCCCCTCATTGCAATGACTCACATCCTCATAGACATTCGCCCTCCTCGCCTCCTCGGGCTAATTTGGGGTGGCCTTCTAGAGGAGCTTTTGGAGGTGGTGGTGGTGCTTCTGGCTGGCCCTCTGGTGGAGCTTCTAGTTGGACAACTGATACTTCTAAATGGTTTTCACAGTTGGATCTAGTGATTTCTCTCTCTCGACAAGAAGATAAAGAAAAATATGACAATGGTTGGGACCCCCTTGACGTCACTCCAGACCCCGCTGATATATGGGATAGGTCAAATGATAGGGACCAGTCACCCTCTGCTGGCACTGTTATGGCTGCTTATTGGCCTTTCATTATTATTTTATTCCTTCTTCTTTTTGGGCACTACTCATGTGACTCTTCGGGGTGTGCCTTCTTACCACTCAATTTTTTTTTTGAATATGTGTAATATTTATCTTTAATTAATAGATTATGACACCTATTCATCAAAAAAAGGATCAAATTTATAAATGTGAAAGGGAATTAGATCAAATTTACAATATAATTCTATATATGGATTTAAGTTATACATGTAGAAATAATCTAGGAAAAATTTATCAATGAGAATGTGTGTCTTATTGTGTATAACATGTGCCTAAATGAAGTGATTCCTATAGAAACTATTTATGAGTTTTCTAGATAAGGAATATTTAACTTTGTTCAAACCTTTAGATGGATCAATTTAATAGCTTGGAATAAATATTGAAGACAATAGGTAATCAAGTAGATTGTGCCCTAGATATTAACATAGGAAACTAGTTGAAGTAGGAAACTATATATATAAATGATAGGTACTAGTTGGAGCAACAAAATTAGTGTAATACCATCTAAAAATTATAATCCCCATAAGGTAGTCACTATAACCACACTCAAGAAATGAACATTAATGACCTTGTATGTCCCTCCAACTGATTACATGTAAAGAGTGAAATTGATTTGAAGAGTAGTAAAATATAAAATGAATAACCTTGGAAATCTCAATAACAGTAGAGGAGTGTCAAGATATCATCCTCCAAGAATATGGATACATTATCATATACTCATGAAATAACATATAAGTTAGGAATCAAGTTGCCCCTAATACCACCCCAAGTAGGGATATAAATCAAGGGGAAGTAGCCACATGAGTTCTTAGATAACTTATCTTATAATTACAGATGAGCATGAGATCATCATGAGAAGCATTAGGAAAATTATAATTATCATGAAATGTTAGCATAAGATCCAAATATTGTTATCATAAACATCATAATAACAATCTATTTAATATAGAAGGATAATATATAAGCATGGTAATGGATATCATATAGTCATCACAAGAAGAGAACATGTTAGTGTAACATGGTATCAAGAATTTTAACCATCATCATTAGAATCGTATGGATAATCATGTAAGTGTATCATCATCATAGTTAAAATGTAGTAAATATCATAAAGGATATGCCTCACAAGTAAGAGATATCGTATAAATTAGATAATTATATGGATAGATCATGAAAGATTCATGACTCTATGATTGATATAGTCATCATCCATTAGATCATCTTCTTCAACATTATGTTTCTTGTTACTATCCTAATGTAGATTACCTTCATCATGAATTGAAACAATACTCTTGGTAAAGGTTTTTGAAAAAAGTGTAATTAGTATTATGCCTTTCCTTAATAGTTACTCTTATATTTATGATGGAGGCTCCATATATATAGTGTGTGTTTCCATATGGTTGGAATTTTTATTTTGCATCCATGTATTGGAAAACATATATAAAATAAAGCATTAAGATATGTAAAGCTTACTTTCTTTTCTTCTTGAATTATCTCAACATGTGATATATTATGAACAACATGTTAATCATTAGAGGATCCCTAATATATAAAATTATTTCAATAGCCCCATTATGTACATGATCATGAATATCTTAAACTTGTAACATTCTTGATTTTATAAAATCTTGAATCATAGTTTGAGTTTAATACACCTATCCATAGAATGCTCATATTGTAAGGAAGCTAAGGTAGAGGAACAACTTCCTACACTAATTTTGAGAGGAGGGTTATGCAAAAAAAATTCAGATCTGAATAATTGAAAAAACTTAAAAAATATATATAAATAACATTCATAGTACCAAAACACAATGATTTACGTGGGGAAAACCCTTTTGAGAGAAAAAACCAACACTCCAAAAACTGCTCTATATATTATTCAAAAATCAACAAGATTATAATATACTTGCAGAGAAATATTTCTCATAGGAGTATCACCAACTAGAGATCTGGAGGCAAATCAATAGTTATAATACTCTTACACACAACCTTCATCTCATGCACATAATAAATAAGAGAAAAAATACATGAAACTATCAAATAGTATTACAAAATCATGAGCTAAAACCACCTAAAAATTGGCACTCATCCTCATCTCCAATAACATATGCTTATGATGATTCAAAATACACACCACCACATGTATCTCCCCCTTTACAACTCATTTGTGTGTCCAACACATTTTTACATCTCCCATTTCAAGAGATCCAACTTCCAAAGGAATTAACTTTTGATTTGGGTGTTCGATTGACAAACCATTTGAATCGTCGGTAAGCTCACAAAGCACTCTATTGAGCTATAACCCAATATGCTGGTTATGACCACTTTTGGGTCCAAAAAATTCCTATAAGGCCTTCAAACTAGACTTTGAAACTTTAAAAATGAAAAATTTAATATCTTCAAATCAAAACATTATCTTGCAATGAAGTTTCATGAGCATGCTTATTTAGCCAATCTGAAGCATTGAGGGAAATTCAATATCAATTCATACGCAAATGTAAACTTACTATAAATACTTCATGTAATTGCAAGGTTGAGACACCATTTTCCTAACACATATATGCGATTATAAGTGCAAAAGTAGTTAACCATGTGGGGTGCAAGCTTAGACATGTCCATTGGTTTAACAAGAGGTAAAGTGAGAAGCTTATGTTTTAATAGCTATTCCAATACAAATATGGAGGATGATAAAATCTAATGAACACTATTAATCTCTATGGATTGATATCTTCATGAAAATCCGTGTTATAAGAAATAAGAGATGTATTCTCATTGATTCCATTTTTCACATTTGATTTTATGGGTCCTCATGGGGATGAAAAGAAGTACTAAAAGAATAATGGTATAAAGAGTTATCTTTCAATAAACCATATGCAAATTTGTACATAGTAACAAAAATCTAAAAATAAATGATAAGGCTTGCAATACACTTTGCTTTTAGAAGTGGAAGTAAAACATCAAAAAATAAAATTTAAAACTAAACATCCTCTAATAAGAAAAATGTGTCAGTAACCAACATTTTAAATCTCAATATATAATTCTTAATTAGGTCTTGTTCTTTTTCATTATTTGATGAAAACTTTTCATAAGCTCAATATTGTAGTATATTTTTTCATGGAAAAACAAGTCAAATCTACAAAGGAAGTGATAGAAGCATTTGACAATAAACTAAGCATATGAAAGCATTAGCACTCAAGGGTGTTAGAAATAATCTTTCCAACAACTTGTCCTAATGATAAAAAGTGAATCATTGATCTATAATTAAAGAGCCACAAATAATTTGCACTTTACTCTCAACTACAGATTTTACCCTGATCCAACATAATTACGTGGTTATGAATCTTAACCATTGAAATTATGACAAATAGAGTTCACTTATACTTTATCTAGATTCAAAATACATAAACTAATTACTTAATTATCGTAAATAGGAAACTCAAAGAATCAAAATACTAAAAAAATTATGAGACATAGAAGAAATAGAGAGATCACTCTCGATAACGGAGTTCGCTCAATTTGAGCTACGTCTTTGGGTCCGCTTCTCAATATTGGACCACTTTATTGATATCGCCAAGCAAAATCCTTCTTACAATATCAAGCTTCCAAAACCCGCATAAAACTCATCACAATCTCTCACTCTCAATTTTACAATTTTTGGTGTACAAAAACACCTTTTAAATTCTCCTCCAATGAATTCACACACTGGAATTATCTCTCCACAAAAGCATAAAGACTCTATATCTCCCTTACAATCTCACCCCTCCTTTTATACATTATATTACATAATGGGGCTAAAAACTGCCAAATTTCCCCTTAAAGAAAAAAAAAAAAAAACAATCTCTCCATTTTAATAATCAATTAACAATAATCCCCTAACCATTTTTTTTAATTTGTTTCGAGCCCTTATTATATCATATTTTGGGCTTGATTTGTTTTTGGTGGGATTTGTCTTGTTTTTATTTTAATCTAACCAATAACCATTTAAAGGTTTTAGAATTTTGGGCTCAAACATGGTCAAATAAAACCCACACAATACATGACTTAAATACCACCGATGGCATAGCAGTAGCCATTCCTTTTGGTAGGCGGTCGGTGGAGAGTTCAAAACCCACCATGTGTTTTTTTTTTAAACCATTTTCAAACTTTAATTCAACAAAACTCACCGGCGCCTTATATACATAAAGGTGAGTATGCGGGTGTAGTAGTGGAACCCGTGGCTGTTGCATACGACATTAGGGGGTCGAACCCCCTAACCCAATTTTGGATAACGGTGCAATGATCAGTTCACGAATAGAGGAGGAAATCTATGGAGGTGACACGTGTCAGGTGTTGATAAGATGCTAGCGTGTGCCACGTGTCAGTCGTTCATTGAGTCGCGTGTCATGTCCGACCATTGCCATGTGTCCATCACTGATTTGTCCATGTTGGATGCCACATGTCAATTGAGGATTGGTTCAACTTGCCACATCATTGTATGGACGTTGACTGTACTTGTTGATGTCATCAAGTCAACCCTTTTAGTGCGCTATCTTTGACAGGCCATATCTTTTGCGTATGAGCTCCAGTTTTGAAACCGAATATAGTTCTGGAATCAGTGCAACAAGCACTATGACTTGTCATAATTTTTGCATGGATTTGAGACAATCAATTTTTCACCTTTTTGAACACATGATTCGTCTGTTTGATTGAATCTTTGATTGCACATAACTTTTGCATATGACCTCCTTTTGATGTGGTTCAAGTTGTGTCCATATCATGTTTGCGAGCTCCATGCGATGAGGTTGGTTTCATGAGGTTTTGAGATTGTGAAATTTTTAGGTTTCTTGGATCCATCTGGATCATTGCTCCCCATTGAGAAGCTTTTGGACCACCAAAAGTCTATTTTTTACATACATTTGAAGTGAGGGAAATTTTGCCTCACTTGTCCAGTTTCATTTGTCCTTCCTTTTTGGAACCCGTGCATCTGACTCATCATAACAAAAATCAAAATTGCACTAATATTGTTAAGTAAATTAGCCATATACACATCCACATTTAGTGTTGACGCTACCAACCATACACTATTGAAAAGTAGAAGGCTGAATAAAACTAAATTTGTGATTGAGAAAAAGAATGTACCAACATCATGCTTGTCTTTCATAATTGGAACAAATTTAGAATTAGATATGGTTTTATGCAATGACACTTCTTGTGGTACATACATAAGTGCCAAATTATTGCTTGCATTAACTACCCTTTTCAATTGCCCCATTGTCATAATAGTTTTATCAGTCTTAATTGGATGAGAATGCACAATGTATTCAATTCCTTCCTTAAACAAGTGATACCGATTATGTTCCTTATAGAAGATTGCTTTTCTATCATATAAGTACGGGCTACCCAACACAATCCTATAGATATCAAGTGGAACCACATCAAATTCAACCTCATCTATAAACTTAGATGTTATTGCAAATCTTAAATTGCATTGCCTTGTTACTCACAATTTGTTATCATTGCACACCCAACCTAATGGATAAGGTTTCTTATGTGGCTTTATTTTCAATCCCGATTGTTTAACAACTTCTTCTAAAATTAGATTAACTTGGGACCCACTATCTATTAGTGTATCAATCTTAGTGTTCTTAGAAATCACCCTTATATGAAATAATTCACATCTTTTGCTATCTTTAGGAACAACATGAATTTTAGAAGTAGAAGCACATAAAACATTAGTGGCAAAATCATTACCAACAAAAGCTTTACCTTTCAAACCCACAACTGTTATCTTTGTTTCGTCAGCAAATCTGATCCAAGATCCTGAATGACAGTTGCAGCCTTTTACTTTCCTTTATGATCCTTAAAACACTTTATTTTCAATTCTGGATGCAATTTCCAACACTTTGTATCTTTGTTCCCTTTCTTCTGACAATGTGAACAAGTAGGCTTTTCACCTTCCTCTTTCTTCACAATAGTTGCTTTCCTCTCCTTACCCTTCTTATTGCCTTCAGTTGGAGGAAAAATTGCTTCTTTGAACTAAAACTTATGTTCCTTTCACCTGCTTCAATATGGGTTTCTTGTACACACACTTCATCAAAATTAGATGGATTAAACATCAGGATTGTATGTTTCAAATGTGAATGCAAACCACCTATATACTTTAATAAAGTTTCTTATGTATAAAGAGGAATACCAAGAGTAAGTTCTTTCTTCCTAAACACTTGTGTATACTCTTGCATTGTTTTTCCTTTACTTTGTCTTAGATTTTTCCAGTCCATAACAACTTGTTGCATATAACCCAAAGGATAAAACTATTTCTTTAAAGCATAAGTAAATTCATACCAAGATGAAATGATTTTACCGTGAGTAGCAAGATCATCTTGAATCTTACTCTCCCACCAAACCAATGCAGTGCCTCCCATTCTAAGAGTAGCTAGCTATATTTTTGAAGAATCATCCAAGATTTGTTGAACCTTGTAATACACTTCGATCTGCTTAAGCCAGTTATCCAATTTTTCTACATCCAATTCAACGTTATATATAGGCAACTCAAATTTAACATCCAGTTTTAACAAAGGTGTTTGCACATGTTGTTTCTTTTTAGAAGAGTTAGACGAAGAAGAAGATGATGAAGAAGATGAAGAGGATGGGGATGGAGGTTTAGGAGGGTCACTACCACCTCCTACTCCTTTACCTTTGTCATCTTTCAATGAGGATTCAACTTCCTTCTTCTTTTTGTCCTTGTCTTCCTTTTTCCTCTATCGTTCTTGCCTCTCTTGGAAAAGAACTTCCACCATTTCCTTCATTTCTAGGAAAGCTTTGTGAAAACCCCTCTCATCAAGTTCCAGAACTTCATGTTTAGTTACCATCTCTGACATCTTCGATAGAAAGGTCTTTCGTTTTCCGATCTTTGGATCGAATTCTTCCAGTGCACCTTCTCCTCACTTTAATCCCAACCTGGTTAACATTCACCACTTGCAATTTCCCTGTTAAATTTCTCTGATACCAAACTTGATTTGTAATTAAAGAGCTACAAATAATTTGCACTTTACTCTCAACTACATATTTTACCCCAATCCAACAAAATTACATGGTTATGAATCTTAACCATTGAAATTACGACAAATAGAGTTCACTTATACTTTATCCAAATTCAAAAGACATAAACTAATTACTTAATTATCGTAAATAGGAAACTCAAAGAATCAAAATACTAAAAGAATTATGAGACAAAGAAGAAATAGAGAGATTACTCTTGATAACAGAGTTCGCTCAATTTGAGCTACATCTCTAGGTCCGCTTCTCAATGTTGGACCGCTTTATTGATATCGCCAAGTAATATTCTTCTTACAATATCAAGCTTCCAAAACCCGCATAAAACTCCTCACAATCTCTCACTCTCAATTTTACAATTTTTGGTGTACAAAAACACTGTGTAAATTCTTCTCCAATGAATTCACACACTGGAATTATCTCTCCACAAAAGCATAAAGACTCTATATCTCCCTTACACTCTCACCCCTCCTTTTATACATTATATTACATAATGGGGCTAAAAAACCACCAAATTCCCCCTTAAAAAAAAAAAACAAAACAATCTCCCCATTTTAATAATCAATTAACAATAATCCCCTATCCATTTTTTTAAATTTGTTTCGAGCCCTTATTATATCATATTTCGGGCTTTGATTTGTTTTTGGTGGGATTTGTCTTGTTTTTATTTTAATATAACCAATAAGCATTTAAAGGTTATTAGTTAGAATTTCGGGCTCAAACGTGGTCAAATAAAACCTACACAATACATAACTTATATGCTACTGATGGCGTAGTGGTAGCTATCCTTTTTGGTAGGCGACTGGTGGAGAGTTCAAAACCCACTGTTTGTTTTTTTTAAAAACCATTTTCAAGCTTTAATTCAACAAAATTCACCGGTGCCATCCATTTTCAAGCTTTAATTCAACAAAATTCACCGGTGCCATCCATTTTCAAGCTTTAATTCAACAAAATTCACCGGTGCCATATATAGTTAAAGATGAGTATGCGGGTGTAGTGGTTAAACCCCCTAAACCAATTTTGGATAATGGTGCAATGATCAGTCGACGAATAGAGGAGGAACTGTGGAGGTGACACGTGTCGGGTGCTGATAAGATGCTAACGTGTGCCGCGTGTCGGTCATTCATTGAGTCATGTGTCATCTCTGACCATTGCCACATGTCCATCACTAATTTGTCCACATTGGATGCCACATGTCAATTGAGGATTGGTTGGCTTGCTACATCACTGTACATATGCTAACTAGGTGACATGTCACCATGTTGACTATACTTGTTGACGTCATCAAGTCAACCCTTTTAGTGCACCATCTTTGATTGGCCATATCTTTTGCGTATGAGCTCTTTTTTTGAAACCGAATATAGTTCTGGAATCAGCGCGATGAGCACTATGACTTAGCATCATTTTTCTATGGATTTGAGACAATCAAATTTTCACCTTTTTGAACCCCTGATTCACCTATTTGACCGAACCTTTGGCTACACATAAATTTTGCATACGACCTCCTTTTGATGTGGTTCAAGTTGCGTCGAGATCATGTTTGCGAGCTCCATGCGATGAGGCTAGTTTCATGAGGTTCTGAGATTGTGAAATTTTTAGGTTTCCTAGATCCACCTGGATCAATCATGTATATTGAAAAGACTATAAATGTATTAGGGGTCACCTCTACCATCATAATTTGTAAATCATGGTACCAAATACCTACTTGGAGAAGGATTAGTAGTATTTCTATATGCTAATGGATTGTACAATATCTCATTAGTATAAAATTTCTTTCAAATCTATATTCACAATCATCAATATGATTGCCTAAGTAGTCCAATCTACTCTTTATGTTATTCAAAAGGTCATTCTCAACATGTCTCAAATCCATATATGTATGCAAATCATGTGTAAGGGTGGATGAAGATATAGTATCAATAGGTGGCCCTCTATTTTCACATATACCAATTAGAAATTTAGAGAGATCTTATTTTGTTCTTCATATCTATACATGTCTAGGTCATGTACAAGACGAGGTGTAAAATAACATTCTTCACAATTAGTCAAATATATATTGTAGGTAAGCATAAAGTATCCAAAGAACAACCCCATAGGCATAAAAAATATCTATAAGATCCCCAAGAAAGGGACATTAGAGTGTGCATAAAAAAATACCATTAAATAAAGAGTCGCCATACTCATCGTTAGAAGATAAAGAATTATCACTATGCTACTCACTAAATATATCATTAGTAGATTTTTATCTACAAGATATAGAACATGGAAAATTATGAGCTACATGGGGAATAATAGCCTCATGTGAAGGTGAACAAGGTATACCATGTAGTGACACATCACTACTAATATAAGAATAAAAATCATCATAATGATCATCTCACTTAGATAGTCATTATAGATATATAACCCAAAAGAAAAAATATTGTGTAGAGGAAGATCAAGAGTATAATCATCAACAAACACAATGGGTATGGAAGAAAGTTCATCATCATCAAGTATAGCATGCGAATCTATCAAGCACATAAAATTATATTTTGTGAGTAAGAATGAATCAATAGAGGCATATATAAGAGTATAGCATGCAAATCTATCAAGCACATAAAATTATATTTTGTGAGTAAGAATGAATCAATAGAGGCATATATAAGAGATATATTATGAGATGTATAAAGAATTGGCTCACTAGGTGTAATTGCATCACAAAAATAAATATTGATAGATGTGTCAAGTGAGTATAGGAAGAAGATGTGGCAAGGAAGGTGGGAAAGGTGTCCTTAATGAAAGATATAAAACTGAAGCATAAGGGAGTGTGATTGGATAAGAACCATAGCTCTAACAAATAATAAAATAACAAAAAATAGAATAGAATAGAAGTAAGGGTACATCTAGATCCTATTCAAATCTGAAATAATTTAAAATAGAGATGTAAATAAGGTACAAACCAAAGGGTAAAACCTTAGAGGGGTTTGAATGCCAAATTCTTTAAAATGTTTAAGAAATAAAATAAGTTTCTCTACTAAAATTAGATTTAAGTGATAGAACAAGAAATAAAATCCAATTAACCCAAGTTAGAATCATGACAAATCATGGACTATAATTTAGGAAATAAGAAACTAAAAGGAGAAAAATTACTTAGATAATTTTGATAGTTGATAGATAGTTTCTATTATTTTGTTCAAAAAAAGTATTTGTAAGTGAATCGGCTTATTCTCCAATGTGTTGTAAGTAAGTGGAACATAAGAACATGAAGTGGGTCATTATTTGAATTAGGGTCAGATATGAGAGTGTGAAATTAAACTCGATCAAATTTATGAGTGCATGTCAAAATACTATATGTGGGTAAGAATTATGTGCATAGAAATGACATGGAGGATTTTATCACAAAGAAATATTTTTCCTCAGTGTTTGTAACCCATGTCTAAATGTGGTGATATCAATAGATACCATTTATGAGCTTGCAAAAAATGAAATATTATTCTTTAGTCAAAGTCCTAGATGAACTAGTTTAACAACCTGAAACAAACATTGAAGACAACTAATCATGTAAAGTATATCTTAGATCTTGATATATCCAATAATAAAATGATGATGCTCTTGGAATGGTAATCTAAGTAATCATGAAATATTTTGAATGGTCCTTTCATGCATAAAATAAATTAGGGTTAGTCATTAAATACAACTCTAAAGGCAACAAGTGAAATGTTTCATACTTCAAGTTGAAATATAACAAGAAGCTGGAAAATGAGAACACATGCTCAAAATTGAATTTGAATTTTAAAATTTTGAGGTTCATTTTCATAAATTGTGTAATTAACATTAGAATTTTTTACAAATTATAAATCTAAATCTAGGGTAAAAATGAATAGGTTGAGGATAGAAACAATATTAAGAATGATTTTAATATGTAGGATCTAATAATACTTAGATTATGTGCCTTATTTTAACAAAAACCTATCAACTATACACTTATCATTTAAAAAAAAATCAAAATCAAAATGAATCCAAATCTAGTATCTAGGTAAAAGTTGATTATTTCACTATGGGTCTAAAATAAGTTGTATGGAGTACCAATTACCTTATAGGCTTAATAATTCTCACTTAAATATCCTTCCTATTTTGTTGCTCTAGTTACCATTTCAAACTCTATTCCCAGGTTGAATGATGGGGATTCTTATAGAGAATGGTGACACTGCCATTTCTAAGTATGTTGAGTTCTTACACTCTTTTGGTAAAAGATTGGCTTGGCAAAAAAAACATAAATAAAAAAATCATTTTTAAGGGAGGTTGGAACACACTGGAAAATTGCTTATTTTCAATCCAAATAATACCAAAATTCAAACTATTACAGCCTCTATAGAGGCTCAACTTTATAAAATCGACATATAAAAGGGTCAAGGAGCTAAAATTAGAGCCAGATTATATTGGATTAAGGAGGGTAATAAAGGCTTCAAGTGCTTCTTCAAAATATTAAACTGTAAGCATAAAAATGAGTATATTGGAGCAATACAAGATGAGATTGAGCATCTTCATATGAAGTCAAAAGAGATAAAATTGATGTTTCAAAAATTTTGTGAGAAGATTTTTAGAGAGGATTCTCATTGGAATGATAATTAATATTTGAAGAGATTATTAAAAATCACCTTACCATGAAGGTGGATTCTAAGTATACATGATTCTCGTATTGAGAGCTATCTGTAGAAGACCTAGAGCATGTGCAATGTTTATAGTACTGGCCCCTAATAAAAGTATTGGTTTTGACAAGCTCTCAGTTGAGTTTTATCAAACAATATGGTTGCACATTAAGGATGATTTTTACCTTCCATATTTGGATTATTTGAAACAAGGTTCCTTAGGGCCTAATATTAGTAAAGGGATAATTAAGCTTCTTCCAAAAGGGAGAAATGAAGACTCTATTTCTAGATGGCATCTTATTACTCTTCTTAACATTCATTATAAAATCATTGCTAAAGCCTTAGATATAAGGGTACAAATAGTGGTAAACTGAATTTTTAAACCCAAACAAATTAGCTTTCTTGGTGGAAGATAAATATACATGATAACTTAATTTTGGTTTGGGAAATTTGTGAATGATCTCAACAATTAGGATAGATTGTGTTGGTCAAGTTAAACTTTAATAAAGCTTGTGGTAGAATGTGTTGGAGCTTTATCCTTAAGATGCTACATTGGTTGGGTTTTGGACCCAATATTTTAAACATGTTTATATGTTATTCAAAGATGGCAATGCTCAATTGGTAATTGATCATTATTTGTCTGATCTATTCCCTCTAAAATGATCAATCAAGAAGGGGTGTCCATTAGCTCCATTCTTATATATTTTATTGTTGATGCACTTGGGTGCCTATCACAAGAATACAATCAAATGAATTTGATAAAGGGAATTTTCATTCCCAACAATGTGATTGCGCTTAATTCAAATTTTATCTATGCTAATATTATTTTCCTATAGAACTTTGAAAAGGAAATTAATAATGTTTTGAAGGTCTTAAAATTGTATTGCTCAATTTTTGGATCAAATTTAACACATCATAAGACTAGTTTTTTATGGTTCAATTTGATCCAGTGTCAGTAGATTCCTAAAGAACAAAAGAATATCAAACATGGTGGATCACTCGTTACCTAGGTATTCCTTTTGGATTGGGAGTCACTCTTTCAAATGTGTGAAATTGGTTCATCACTAATTTAAAAAATAGACTTTTAACTCAAGGGAAACAAAAATTATGTCACTTGCTAGAAAAATTCAAGTTGTGAACCAAATATTCATTGCTTCTCACGTTTATTACTCTTCTTGTTGGATTATTTATAATAAAGGCTATGATGATTTAAATAAACTTATTTACCAATTTTGTAGTCAAATTGGGAAGGAAAAGTTAGTAATAAATATTTGTATTGTATTCAACCAAAACCTAAAGGTGGTTTTGGTCTCTTGGACCCCAAGATACAAGGGATTTGTTTAACAACCAAATGGATAGTTAGATTAGTTTCAAGAGAAGAGTCATAGAAAAATTGGTTCACCACCACATTAATCTTTATGATATCAAAGGGAAATAGTAGGCTATTGGATTGATATATAAAATACTTCTTGCTCCCTTCTTTCATATAAAAGCTTCATTTTCTCTTTAGGCCATCTAGAAGGCTTGGAAACAAGTTAGTAAATTCTTAAGCTAGAAAGACACTTCCTTACAATATGGGTTCAACTTTGGGAATTCTTCTATTTGACGGAACAAGCTATTGCAATATCATGACCTTCCTCTTGTTTTTACTTTCCCTAGGTATGCTTATTATTTTTAAGAAAGGGTTCAACAATTTGGTGATGTTTTGGATTTTAGCTCCTTTGAGTGGACTTGTTGGCAAATTGTTAAGTGTGCTTTTATATTAAAAAAGTATAAAGGATTTAAATTTTTTGTGAGTTCATTGGTGCAAGTGGACCTTGTTATGAAACTTTGCACCCCTTTACAATGTAATTTTACCAAATATTGGCTATGGTTGTCTAAATATCAATTATCTAGCTTTCTTTTTAAAAAGATCTATTTAAATCTCTTTGATTTGTCACTTAATCATAGATTGAATTAGAAATGGAGTTGTAAGCTCCATGAAAGGACATGGAGGAGATTGAATGGTCAAATATGGAGGTATAAAGTGGGGGCTAATGCCTAGATTTTAGATTGGAAGATCTTATATTACAAATTGTCGGTTGGGGATGGATAGAGTTATTTGGAGGTCCAACCCATCAAATTCCCTTTTGTTAGCATAATGAAATATTAATACATATTTTATGGGTTGTTCAATGGAAAAAATGGAATGTTATTTTCAATCATTTTCCTTTCATATTGTATCATTCTTTGAGTTGGAAAGAGATTATTTTGGGTGTTGGTCTTCATAATAATGTTGTAGTCGATTATGTGAGACAACTTATTTTTCTTAATATATGGAAAGGTAGGTGTTTGAAAGTGTTTTCAAACCAATCTATTCACCAAGAGACAAAAAATACTACAATTTTACTCTACTATCTTGTTTCAATTTTTCTCTCTTTATTTAAAATGGAGGGGTTCATCAAGGAACATATCAAGATCAATAATTATTTGGATACTATTAAATATCAGATTCTCTAACACTACAAAGAAGACACTATAGGTTCCAAGCAACTACAAAGTTGGTTCAAATTCAAATTATATTTTTTTACCTTCAGTTGTGCAATGTTCTTTGTGTTGTTTCCTCTTGTGGACTTATGACTGGTTGTATTCTTGCTTTTGTCTTGTAAAAAATTGTTATTTGGGATCTTGTTATGTTGTTTTGACAACTAGTTACTATTATATTCTTGGTAGTTTATTAAATGCCCTCTTTCTTTGTAATTTTTTTATGCATTGATTCAATACCAAAAAAATGAATCCAAATTAAAAAAAATACAAAATAGACAACTTCCACCATTACAAATAAATAATAAACTAAAAAAAACCATAAAACAAAACTAATTTGAAACAATCTATATATAATTTTCTTAAATATAAATATCAATTTCATTTATAATTTTTTTAATGCTTATATTTTAATAAGCAATTGTTTACTATTTAGAACTTAAATAGTTTAAAGGTGGGGTTATTTTATTCAAAATATCTTCCATGCAATTTGGCATACAAACAAATGATTCCATTGGAATATAAGTTTTTTTGTTTTTGTTTGTAGTTTTCTCTCTACCTTTTACTTTTGGAGTGTTTTCTTAGCTCTACATCAATAAATTTATTTCAAAGTTTGAGTAGTCATTTCTTAAAACAAACAATTACTATTGTTTATTGTCTTTTCTCATGGGTTGTTTTCCACTTGTTTTAAGAGTGTGAGTACGTGTTGCTTAGATAAGATTTTTTAATTATTCCGAAAACCTAATCTTTGGTTTGATTTTGAAAGGAAATAAGAATATAGGTCTAATACTATTTAAATTAAATTCAGATAATGTAAAAGAGTGAGATTTAATTGATTGAGATTGAGGAATGAATTAATAGGGAAGAAATAATAGTTTGGTGTGAAATTGATTTTCATTTATTGATGTATTGTGATATAATTTATTAAAATATGAGATTTGGTATTGGGTAAGGATTAGGAGATTGTGAAAAAAGGTGTTCTGAGATATCTATTTCATGAGAAGAATTTCACATGTGTTCTAGTCTTGGGACTATGTTTCTCTTTGATTGGTGCAACCTTATTTGGGATTGATGCAACATTCAAAGACATGGTCACCTCTTATATACCTTATCACTAAGTAGTGGGTTGTGCTGAAAAGTATATTGGAGATTTTTATAGGTGGATGAAAGACTATTGACATCTTTAATAGGAGTCAAAGCTCATAGTTGATGTACACAAATAAAAAAATATGTTAAGAAAAAATGCACAATATCGATGCAATTGATGTCACTAAATTAAGATTGACCCTAATGCAACTAGAATTGAAATGCTCTAAATATAAATATAAGATTATGTGATCTTGAGGTGATCCTAAATAACCTAGAATAGTGTCCTTAAATCCATATTCCTAGGCTCGCAACTTGAGACTTTTGGTACATGGGATGACAACATAATGGTTAACTTTCAAAAAATGACCTTAGGAGTGAGGATTTTAAATTTAAAAAAGAATGGATAGGGAAACACCCACAATATAGTATTAAGTGAGAGAATACTCTAAAAATTGAACATTTTGAAACAATGGAAGGTAATGTGGTGGTTTGTTGATGGGTTTAGGGCTAGGTGTCAACTAGAGCAACAAATTAGGCAAATTAAATGCTAAGACCATGCATTTATGATGTCTACATAAAGTGGCCTAAAATGAAGGGATAAATATGTAGGATATGCACTTTTATCCCTTAAATATTCTTGAATAGGATTTATGTTTATTTCATGTTATTCTAGATTTCATTTAATGTTGTAAGAAGAACGTTTTTAAACATGGTTATAGTTTTGGGATATTTATAACAAATATAATGTAGAAAATTTTAAAGTATCTAACGTCTAAAATTTAAAGGTTGAAAAGAAATGAATAAGTTATTTTAAAAATTGGCTAGATTAAATAAATTTAAAATAATAATTACCTTAATCTTGACTAAGGAAATAAGATAGAAACACTACATAATGTATTTGAAACTATAAAAGAGGATGGGTGTACTTAGCTTCATATATGAGAAGACTATAATTTGTTGTAACTTTGTTCTTAATGATCCAATCCTAGCTATGATGTCAAATCTAAAACTATAATTCCCCAACAAACTAAAATATTTGTATACTATCTTGGTTAAATCTTGTACATATAGAAGTGATCACTACACCTATGAATCTAACTTGATACTTGTGGTTCTAAAGTTTTATTGCAGACTTCATCCTTGCATTTCCAATCTTCAAAATATATGTCAATATTATCTAAGCCTAGTGGTAAATAGATATAATATTAAATCTTATTGTACTAGGTGCAAGAGGTGACTTACTCCCCTCCTATAACTTAATCAAACCCTTTGATCAATTTAATCATTTGAAAATTTCAAAGGTGTTGCAAATATAAATACAAATATTTATGTTGTCCTAATAATCTCAGATGTTGATGAAATTCTTTAAGATGTTCATCTATGCTTTTTAATGGATAATTACTCTAGTTGATATATATCAAATAATTTAGAAATGAATTAAGATTTGTCCTTTTATTCAACTGTCTAGATATTGAAAGGAAGCTGGGCACACAAAAAATCTCCCTACACCAATCTATTAAAGGAGAGTGCAAATTTTTTTATAGTTTCAAACCCTTAAACAATTACGTACAAGAAGATGCACATAACAGGTAACATAAACATTACAAAAACAACACATAACACATAACACCAAAATATATGTGGAGAAAACCATTTCAGGAGATAAACCCCACACTCCAAAAGCATGGAAAATGTATTATCTGTAAGTAATAATTACAATACACTTGTAATGCAAACCTCTATAGGAGTTTGTTCATGTTACAAATTTGGAATCAAATCGACAACATACAATACCTGCAAAGCACACTATCATACATCTCCAAATGCAACACAATCATTTATAAAGATCATGACAAAGTTGGATGTAACGCCCATCGTGCAAACCCCAGAGAACACACACATAATACGAATAATTTTTTTTTTAAAATAATAAAAGTAACATGTAACAACATTAAACCATAATCGCATAGCATAACACATAACATTAATACACTTGGTTCTCTGGGGCACGCGAGGTTACATTGCAACCACAAAACATAATAAAGATAATGAAACTAACATAACCATTTAATTTATGAAAACCATATACAATGATACAACTGATAGCCATGATGCGAGTATGACAACATCGCACAGTTACATCCATGATAAATCCTAACTATTACATTGTTGAAATAATATTACATTACAATTTTCTTTGATACATGAATTACATTGAATTTCCCAACATGGGGATTGATACAAGAATAATGAACATGAAGTACAACTGATCACTGGAACATCTGCACTGCGGAAAGCTGAGATGACAAGACGCAGATGGGGAACCCAACGGGTGCGGAGCACGTTCCACCCAACCATGTGAATTACGAAGTAACTCACCCCCCGTGCTCAGAGGTGACGAGGAAGTGAACCCGACCATGAATGTCAACCGAATCAACAACAATATGAAATGAAACAAGTACAACTCAAGCATGCAATGCACAACCAACGACGTACTCAAATCACATAACCAGTTAAACCAATAAACTCATCACAATAACACGAAGTACTATCACTTAACGATCATAAAACAAATTCACAGAATTCAAAGATACATCACCAAGAAATAACATCCAGAGGCAACAACAAAGCACAAGGGTGTCAAGTGGAGAGTGTCATTGCATAGCTCTCATGGGATTTCCTGGCCCTTCCTCCAACTGAGGCGCCGACACCCATCTATGGATCTCCTGGCCCTTCCTCCTAATTGAGGCGCCGACACCATAGGGTAGCTGATGCGGAGCCAATAGTCTCTCATGAAGACGAGACTATGACTATGCCGACCACGGCCTTCTCAGTCTATCACTAGTCTAAGGTAGCCCTAATGTATAGCCGAGGAATCCAAAGTTTTATTATCTTGTGTGTTTAAACTACCCAACCCCCTAAATCTATTGTTTAGGTTATCACTTGTTTACTACTCTTCGAGGGTTATCCTGGCCCTTCCTCATCCGAGGCGCCGGCGCCCACGAAGAGCCACTCTCCCACCTATGACCCCTAACAAATCTCAACTAGGCAAGGGTTGAAACAACACATACGAATCATAAAACCAAACTCAGATACACGAGGTATTAACCATCTCGCAATTGTTCAAAATCAAAAGTCCCAACCAACTATTCAACCCTTCCTCTCATAAAACCAAAAACCTCAAAGCCTACCAAGGCGAAGTCGACATTACAAAATAACAAGCCTCTGGGATAAGGTTACGAAAATCGGCAACGGGTTCCCACAAGGACATCATTAAAAGACAAGAACACATAAAAATAACACTCACATTACATTTTGCAAAGTTATACCATTAAGTTGAATTTTAGCCCCAATTAAATAACTAACAGTGCTATCTCAGAAGAATTCACAATTACAACCAAAAGCTAATTTTTGTTAAAAAAATTCGTTCACCAAGACCATTAAGAAAAATACCCTAATTAAATATGCAAATGCCCATATAACATTATTTAACATTTCAAATATATATATATCAGGATTATATGTATATATATATATATTTTTAAACCAATTAGCAATATTACATAAAATAATTTATAATCCTATATACATATATTTTTACTATACTAAATTATAATTATTATATTTAATAAATTAATTCAAATAATTATAATTATTAAATTTCATAAATTAAAATTTCCTCATATAATAATAATTAAAAAAAAATATATATATATACATATATATATATATATATTTATATATTTATAAAATTTAATAAAAATAAAATAAAATTTAAAAAACAACATAAAGCCATGTGGGGACGCAGCAGTCCCCATCTACTGTCGGAGCCGCCACGCAGTTAGCGCGGTGGGTACGGTGCCGCCTCTCCCAAACCCCCATAATTTCAAATGGAACTTTAAAATAAAACTTCGCTGGCATAAAAAAAAATCGAAAATTTTAAATTTATTAATATTTTTTTTTTGTTTGAGCACGGAAAATGAAATTTGTTTTCCTGTGCACGGCTCCACAATGAAGATATTAAAATACAAAACTCTTTTCCCCTTTTATAGCTTTGAAATACACAAATATTTCTGGTAATATTAACCAGAATATATATATATATATATTCTGGGTAATTAGAATAATATAACCCAGACAATGCAAATATATAATCTGGTTTAACAGGTCAATATACTGAGTAAACAGACAATATAATCAGACAATATAAATATATATATATTTTGATTTAACCGATCAATATAAATATATATATAAGTATTAAAAAAAATACAGAGATATAACCAAAACAAACAAAGAATTTATGAAACAATAAATGCATCTATTCATGTTTCAATATACTGATAAAACCCCAAATCTAAAATCTTCAACAAGAAAATCATCTTTCTACAATCCTAACGTTTATAGGTTGAAATGTTACAGAACACCTGGTTCTTGATTTGACAAAATTTTGGACAGTAAAGTTGCTATGAATTTTCTTTGTTTTCTAGTCTTACAATTTGCTCTAGTTTCAATTTTCAACAGAGGTTCTTCTACATTTACAAAAATCATTTTTAATAAAATATATTTTTCTTTTCAGAACAACCAAAAAGGGTATGGGAAGAGAACAACGAGAGGAACCTGGAGTCCAATGCGAATTTGAAGATGCCTGCTTAACTCTGATGCTCTCAAATCCGATTTCCAATCCTTAGCCTAGAACGAACTCCACCTTCACTTGAGCACTTCCAACCTTCTGTTCTTCTGTGTGTGTGTGATTTCTCAAAAATTCATGATTAAATAAAATATATTCCTCATCTCTTCAAAGCTCTCCAAAAATCCCAGATTAAAAGAAAAATCAATCTTTAAAACAAGCTTTCTTTTCAACACTCAAACCCTATTGGCTCACACTGTCTTTTAATTCTTTTATTTGCTTTTATTACTTTAATTCCCATTTTTCAACTTTTCTTGCAACTCACATCTCAAATTTATTTTAAATAATTTATTCTCATAATTATCCCCCACCAATTTATTTAATTGAAATAATTAAGCCTATTTAATATTTAATTATTAATTAATTGCAATATACGATTTTCAAAATAATTAAAATATTTAAACATTTAAATATTATTTAATCCAATATTTAAACTAATTAATTTAATTCACACAATAAGATAAATCATGACTATAAATGCCCTCATAAATAAAATAAGACAAACACAAACTCAACAGACAAAGACAACAATTACCCAAAATCGACTATACCAACAAATGAGACAACCTGACTTCATGGAATGGAAGGACTTCATCGTCACCTCTGTATCAACATTTATCCGCTATTTGTGTTTCACTCGTTCGGGCCGCTGTGGAATTGAGACTTGTTCGCTAATCCTCAAGATACAAACGGTTGTGTGTTACGTGCATATATACATATATATCAAAGCATTAAATCAAGATATCAAGATTGTGAGGAAGCAACAACATACCGCACTCGAATTCCAGTGATGCTATAATGTCCTTCGTCACACCTATTCTAACAATTATAACATAATCAATGAATTACATTTCTAACTAACAATCACCTCCTAACATATTAATTTAAATCATTGCATCATATCACAATTCATAAAATTAACAGATATAATCAACCATCATGTCATATAAGGTAATCATGTTCAAAATGAAATAACAGCATCAACTAGCATCTAACTAACCATATCAACAATAACAGTATCATCATAGTATCTGAGCATCAAAACAAAACATAACACCACTGAGTCCATCTAGAAACCAGGAGGGTTATTACATCCTCCCCCCCTTAAATCCGGCTTACTCCTGTAAGCCAGAAAACAAGTATGGGTAGGATTCTCGCATACGGGAAGCATCCTCCCAAGTCGCTGAAGCCTCATCATTGGGATCCCACTGGACCCTCACCTGCTCAATATCCCTGCCTCTGAGTACGAGCCTCCTGTGCTGCACCATGGCCACGGGCTCTAGAGCTAGTTGCCCGTCCTCGACCTGTAGAGCATTCCAATCAAGAACATGACTAACATCCAGAAAGTAAGGCCTAAGAACTGATACATGAAATACATCGTGAATCCGCGACAGACTAGGTGGCAATGCCAGGCGATAGGCAACAGGACCTATACGCTCCAACACCTCAAACGGACCCACGAAATGGGGTGCAAGCTTAGAACCCTTTCCATAACGAATAGGGCTCTTCCGAGGATGAACTCTGAGAAACACTCGATCTCCTATAGCAAACTGTCGATCTACCCTGTGTGCATCAGCAAATTTCTTCTGCCTATCCTGAGCTGCTACCAGATGCTCTTGGATGCGAGCTACCTATTGCTCCATATCACGAAGCATCTCAGGTCCAAGAAGAACCCTGTCCTCTAATCGATCCCAACTCAAAGGGGTACGACAAGGACGACCATACAAAGCCTGGAATGGAGCCATGCCAATCGAACTGTGATAGCCATTATTGTAGGCAAACTCAACCAAATGAAGGTAGTCTTCTCAACGAGACTGCTGGTCCATGACATACATACGAAGCATATCCTCAAGCACCTGATTAACTCTCTCAGTCTGACCATCTGTCTCAGGATGGTAGGCAGAACTAAAATTCAACTTAGTCCCTAAGGACCGCTGAAGGGATGTCCATAATGCAGAAGTGAATACCGGATCTCTGTCAGAAATAATCCTGCGCGGTATCCCATGTAGTCTAACAATATCCTCCATGAACACCCTAGCCACCACTGAAGCAGTATATGAAGATCGAATAGGAGAGAAATGGGCTACCTTGGTCAACCTGTCAACAGTGACCATGATAGCGTCGTGTTGCCTGGAAGACATGGGCAACCCGACTATAAAATCCATAGAAATGATGTCCCACTTCCACTCTGGAACAAGATGCGGCTGCAACAAGCCTGCCGGATGATGATGCTCGGCCTTCACTCTCTGACACTCGAGACACCTAGCCACAAAATCAACAATGTCACGCTTCAATCCTGCCCAAAAATATAATGCACGAAGATCAGCGTACATCTTCTTAACTCCTGGGTGTGCCGAATAAGGAGCTCTATGAGCTTCTGCCAAGATAAGGGTACGAAGACCCTCTGCAGGAGGTACATACATACGACCTACATAGCGCAAAACACCATCCGAATCCAAAGAGTATCCTACAAATTTACCTTCCAAAGCTCTACCCGACTCAATCTCTTCCTTCACTACCTGATACCAATCATTAGAAGAAAGAGCTGCAACAATTTGACTCTTCAAATCCACCTCAAGAGTCATAGCGGATAACTCATGCCTGCGTCTTCTCAAAGCATCAGCTACAACATTCTCCCTACCCTGAATATATTTCACCTCAAAGTCGTACTCACACAAAAATTCCATCCACCTTCTCTATCTTGCATTCAAGTTCGGCTGCGTGAAGATGTACTGTAGACTACGGTGGTCTGTATGCAACTCGAACCGATGCCCAAGGAGAAAGTGCCTCCACCTCACCAAGGCATGCACAACTGCGGCCAACTCCAAATCGTGAGTGGGGTAATTAAGTTCATGGTCCTTCAGTTTCTGTGACTCATAAGCAATCACTCGACCTTCCTGCATCAACACAGCCCCTAAACCTTCCAAAGAGCATCTGTACAAACAACAAAATCACCTGCCGGATCAGGAACTGCTAAGATTGGAGCACTAGTCAACTTATCCTTCAGAGTCTGGAAAGCTAACTGACATTGCTCGGACCAAAGAAACTTCTTTCCCTTCCTCTGCAAAGAGGTGATAGGATGAGCCAACCTAGAAAACCCCTGAACGAACCGCCTATAATATCCTGCAAGTCCCATGAAGCTGCGAATCTCTGAGACATTTGTGGGTGCGGGCCAATCCACAATGGCCTGAATCTTTGCAGGATCGACTGATATCCCCTCACCGGAAATCACATGGCCCAAATACTGAACTTCAGTCTTGTAAAAGTCACACTTTTTGAGGTTGGCAAACAACTGATTTTCCCTTAAGCACTGCAATACCTGCTTTAGATGTTCTTCATGTTCCTCCATCGACCTAGAATAGATCAGGATGTCATCGAGAAACACTAGAACGAATTTATCCAAGTATGTACGGAAGACTCCATTCATTAGACTCATGAAGACTGAAGGTGCATTCGTTAACCCGAACGGCATCACAGTGAACTCGTAATGTCCGTATCGAGTTCGAAATGTTGTTTTGTGAATATCGGCATCTGCAATCCTCAACTGGTGGTATCCCGATTTGAGATCTATCTTAGAGAACACCTTTGCCCCTTTTATCTGATCGAAGAGATCGTCAATCCTGGGCAATGGATATCGGTTCTTCACTGTTACCTTATTCAACTGTCTGTAGTCAATACACAAGCGAAGAGAACCATCCTTCTTTTTCACAAATATCACAGGTGCTCCCCAAGGAGACACACTTGGGCGGATAAAGCCCTTGGCCAACAATTCTTCCAACTGAAGACGGAGTTCCTGTAGTTCCTGTGTTGTCATCCGATATGGAGCTCGAGATATGGGCTCGGCTCCAGGTACCAGATCAATCCGGAAATCCACATCTCGCTTAGGCGGCATACCAGGAATCTCCTCTGGAAACACATCAGAAAAACCCTTAAGAAGGGGGTAATCATCCAATGACAACCCCTGACTATCCTTAGATTCCAAGTCACTCACAGATACTGCAAATAGCTGACAACCCTGTCGGAAGTGCCTTTTGAGCTGCATGGCAGAGATCATACGTAATGAGATGGGCCTCTGAATACCCAAGATCTCCACCTCCTTACCAGAGTCATCAGTGCACCTTACTGCCTTTCGTCGACAGTCAATCATAGCACGATGTGCACTCAACCAATCCATGCCTAGGACAATATCATAAGAACCGAGTGGCAGAATTCTGAGGTCCACCTTGGTTGACATTTCACCTATACCCAAATTACAATCCTGCACAAGTTTCTCTACCACAACCCTGGACCCTGATGCTAATTCAACATGCCATTTTACGCCTTGACTAATTGCCACCAAACCACATCGCTCAACTACTAAAGGTGATATAAAGGAATCAGAAGCACCAGAATTAAAAAGTATAGAAATGTTAGAATTATTCAACACACCTGATGCCTCAACCACTGTGTTCTGATGAACTGCCTGACGATTATCCACTGAAGCAAAGACACGATGAGATCTCCCTGCATCACCAACTATCAGCTCTGATGCTGCTGGCCTCTGATTAAATCCGGAGGTGTTCTTCTGAGGACACATCCTAGCAATATGCCCCGGCTGTCCACAAGAGAAACACCCAGTGCCTCTGCCAAAACCCCTGCCCCCTGATGGAGCATTTGACTGCTGAAAACTCCCATGACTCGGTGCTGACTGGAAACTAGGTGCAGGCTGTACAAAACATTCCTGACGAATCCGGTTCCTGCTCTGATCCCTACAAAACTGAGAATTGCCACCCTGTTGAGATTGATTGTTCTTCTGTTTTGACTGTTGCTGCTGAGGTTGCTGCTGCTGATAACCCCCTTTCGAGGGTGGGTACCTGTTCCGGGAAGATCCTGCTCCCTGTGACTGTCCTCCATGAGCAACATAACCAGGTGTGGGTGTGCTACCAATCTGTACTCCGATGTGACCACCCAAAGCCATGGCCAAATTCTCCTCTACTAAGCGAGCCTTCTCCACTGCCATCTCCATCGTCTTCGGCTCGAAGACTCGTACACCACCACTGATGCTGGCATTTAAGCCCCGAACAAAATGCTGCACTAACATGCCCTCATCGTGGCTAATCCCCTGCATACTTCACCATGGAAGCGCCTTCATATGCTCCACCTTACAGACAACCGCTGAGATCAGGAAACTCGTCACCTGCTGCCTCCAGTGGTCCGAGAGGAAACGAGCTCTGAACCTGCCTAGGAACAACTCCCAAGTAACCATACCGAGATCAAGATGCTTTATTCCTCAAGGCCACCAGACGCGCCTCTAGTCCATCCTAAGACCGTAAGCCTTGGTATTGCTACCGTAGGGGTGCATGGCGAAGCAACGGTCTAAGTCAATTAACCAGGTCTCAGCCTCAAGACCTCCCTCCAGAACCATCAAAAGTAGGAGGGTGTGCCCTCATCAGATCTCTCATATGGCCTGCTACGACTGCATCTGGAACCACATCTGTATCTCTGCGCCTCGGAGACCTCTCTCACTGGTCCTCACCTACAAGAATCTCATAGAATAAGGGTCCAATCGTCGGTTGGGACCCTCAATCTGAACTCCGTTACGATATGAAGACTCTGCTGTTCCTCATGCTCAGAGCCATGGGAACTAGGAACTGAGGGACTTCGCCGGTTTGCTCCACGTCCGGCACCACGGCCTCTTCCACGACCACGTCCTCTACCTCGAGGCATAGTTCTGCGCCACAAGATAAAGTACGACATGAGCACAAGAGTTGCACAAACGGTAACCTAATGGACTACACTACCCAAAGACCCTAGCGTTTGCAACCTTGGCTCTGATACCAAGTTGTAACGCCCGTCGTGCAAACCCCAGAGAACACACACATAATACGAATAATTTTTTTTTTTAAATAATAAAAGTAACATGTAACAACATTAAACCATAATCGCATAGCATAACACATAACATTAATACACTTGGTTCTCTGGGGCACGCGAGGTTACATTGCAACCACAAAACATAATAAAGATAATGAAACTAACATAACCATTTAATTTATGAAAACCATATACAATGATACAACTGATAGCCATGATGCGAGTATGACAACATCGTACAGTTACATCCATGATAAATCCTAACTATTACATCGTTGAAATAATACTACATTACAATTTTCTTTGATACATGAATTACATTGAATTTCCCAACATGGGGATTGATACAAGAATAATGAACATGAAGTACAACTGATCACTAGAACATCTGCACTGCGGAAAGCTGAGATGACAAGACGCGGATGGGGAACCCAACGGGTGCGGAGCACGTTCCACCCAACCATGTGAATTACGAAGTAACTCACCCCCCGTGCTCAGAGGTGACGAGGAAGTGAACCCGACCATGAATGTCAACTGACTCAACAACAATATGAAATGAAACAAGTACAACTCAAGCATGCAATGCACAACCAACGACGTACTCAAATCACATAACCAGTTAAACCAATAAACTCATCACAATAACACGAAGTACTATCACTTAACGATCATAAAACAAATTCATAGAATTCAAAGATACATCACCAAGAAATAACATCCAGAGGCAACAACAAAGCACAAGGGTGTCAAGTGGAGAGTGTCATCGCATAGCTCTCATGGGATTTCCTGGCCCTTCCTCCAACTGAGGCGCCGACACCCATCTATGGATCTCCTGGCCCTTCCTCCTAATTGAGGCTCCGGTACCATAGGGTAGCTGATGCGGAGCCAATAGTCTCTCGTGAAGACGAGACTATGACTATGCCGACCACGGCCTTCTCAGTCTATCACTAGTCTAAGGTAGCCCTAGTGCATAGCCGAGGAATCCAAAGTTTTATTATCTTGTGTGTTTAAACTACCCAACCCCCTAAATCTATTGTTTAGGTTATCACTTGTTTACTACTCTTCGAGGGTTATCCTGGCCCTTCCTCATCCGAGGCGCCGGCGCCCACGAAGAGCCACTCTCCCACCTATGACCCCTAACAAATCTCAACTAGGCAAGGGTTGAAACAACACATACGAATCATAAAACCAAACTCAGATACACGAGGTATTAACCATCTCGCAATTGTTCAAAATCAAAAGTCCCAACCAACTATTCAACCCTTCCTCTCATAAAACCAAAAACCTCAAAGCCTACCAAGGCGAAGTTGACATTACAAAATAACAAGCCTCTGGGATAAGGTTACGAAAATCGGCAACGGGTTCCCACAAGGACATCATTAAAAGACAAGAACACATAAAAATAACACTCACATTACATTTTGCAAAGTTACACCATTAATTTGAATTTTAGCCCCAATTAAATAACTAACAGTGCTATCTCAGAAGAATTCACAATTACAACCAAAAGCTAATTTTTGTTAAAAAAATTCGTTCACCAAGACCATTAAGAAAAATACCCTAATTAAATATGCAAATGCCCATATAACATTATTTAACATTTCAAATATATATATATCAGGATTATATGTATATATATATATATTTTTAAACCAATTAGCAATATTACATAAAATAATTTATAATCCTATATACATATATTTTTACTACACTAAATTATAATTATTATATTTAATAAATTAATTCAAATAATTATAATTATTAAATTTCATAAATTAAAATTTCCTCATATAATAATAATTAAAAAAAAATATATATATATACATATATATATATAATATTTATATATTTATAAAATTTAATAAAAATAAAATAAAATTTAAAAACAACACATAAAGCCATGTGGGGACTGCGCGCAGCAGTCCCCACGGGCTACTGTCGCAGCCGCCACGCAGTGGGGCGCGGGGTGGGTACGGGTGCCGTGCCCTCCCCAAACCCCCATAATTTCAAATGGAACTTTAAAATAAAACTTCGCTGGCATAAAAAAAAATCGAAAATTTTAAATTTATTAATATTTTTTTTTTGTTTGAGCACGGAAAATGAAATTTGTTTTCCTGTGCACGGCTCCACAATGAAGATATTAAAATACAAAACTCTTTTCCCCTTTTATAGCTTTGAAATACACAAATATTTCTGGTAATATTAACCAGAATATATATATATATATATTCTGGGTAATTAGAATAATATAACCCAGACAATGCAAATATATAATCTGGTTTAACAGGTCAATATACTGAGTAAACAGACAATATAATCAGACAATATAAATATATATATATTTTGATTTAACCGATCAATATAAATATATATATAAGTATTAAAAAAAATACAGAGATATAACCAAAACAAACAAAGAATTTATGAAACAATAAATGCATCTATTCATGTTTCAATATACTGATAAAACCCCAAATCTAAAATCTTCAACAAGAAAATCATCTTTCTACAATCCTAACGTTTATAGGTTGAAATGTTACAGAACACCTGGTTCTTGATTTGACAAAATTTTGGACAGTAAAGTTGCTATGAATTTTCTTTGTTTTCTAGTCTTACAATTTGCTCTAGTTTCAATTTTCAACAGAGGTTCTTCTACATTTACAAAAATCATTTTTAATAAAATATATTTTTCTTTTCAGAACAACCAAAAAGGGTATGGGAAGAGAACAACGAGAGGAACCTGGAGTCCAATGCGAATTTGAAGATGCCTGCTTAACTCTGATGCTCTCAAATCCGATTTCCAATCCTTAGCCTAGAACGAACTCCACCTTCACTTGAGCACTTCCAACCTTCTGTTCTTCTGTGTGTGTGTGATTTCTCAAAAATTCATGATTAAATAAAATATATTCCTCATCTCTTCAAAGCTCTCCAAAAATCCCAGATTAAAAGAAAAATCAATCTTTAAAACAAGCTTTCTTTTCAACACTCAAACCCTATTGGCTCACACTGTCTTTTAATTCTTTTATTTGCTTTTATTACTTTAATTCCCATTTTTCAACTTTTCTTGCAACTCACATCTCAAATTTATTTTAAATAATTTATTCTCATAATTATCCCCCACCAATTTATTTAATTGAAATAATTAAGCCTATTTAATATTTAATTATTAATTAATTGCAATATACGATTTTCAAAATAATTAAAATATTTAAACATTTAAATATTATTTAATCCAATATTTAAACTAATTAATTTAATTCACACAATAAGATAAATCATGACTATAAATGCCCTCATAAATAAAATAAGACAAACACAAACTCAACAGACAAAGACAACAATTACCCAAAATCGACTATACCAACAAATGAGACAACCTGACTTCATGGAACGGAAGGACTTCATCGTCACCTCTGTATCAACATTTATCCGTTGGGTTATTTGGTGCTCGCCCTGTCCTGCCGAAGCAGGTGGAATCGAGACTTATACCTGCAATCCTGCATACAAACGAAGTTGTGTACATGTGCATATATACATATATATCAAAGCATTAAATCAAGATACTGCATTGTGAGAAGGAATTGCAACATAACAGGGCACTCGCGAACAAGTGATGCTATATTGTCCTTCGTCACACCTATTCTAACGATTATAACATAATCAATGAATTACATTTCTAACTAACAATCACCTCCTAACATATTAATTTAAATCATTGCATCATATCACAATTCATAAAATTAACAGATATAATCAACCATCATGTCATATAAGGTAATCATGTTCAAAATGAAATAACAGCATCAACTAGCATCTAACTAACCATATCAACAATAACAGTATCATCATAGTATCTGAGCATCAAAACAAAACATAACACCACTGAGTCCATCTAGCAACCAGGAGGGTTATTACATTGGATGCCTAGAATATTCGCATGCAAGGTGCCACCCAACATGCATGTCATAATTTGTCATAATAAATCATAATAAGCTCTTACATTGTCATAATTTGTCATATGACAGTATTCATCATAATCAACCATAATTAACTTATGGCATATGACAAACTCCACCAAATTAGCATAAAATTAGGCCCCACAAAATAGGATGCCCATCTCCACCAATTTAGCTTACAATTGCCATACATGACTCTTACAACTACCATAAACCATCATGGCAAGTTGTCATAGTTGTCATAATTTACAACATAGAAACTTATGACAATTGCCACCATTTTAGCCCCAAATTTAGGCCCTCAAAAGTGGACTCCTACCTCCTTGAAATTAGCTTCCAAAATGCACATGTTAGCTTCCATGTAGGATGCCACATCACCAGTGGGTCCCACAAAGTGCCACAACATTAATAAGGAAAAAATATATTAGGATACAATAAATAATTAATCATTGAAATTAAATGCTAGGACTTGCAAAGGTTGAGACACCTTAATCCCAACATTCTTCCACTTGTCAAAGACCTTTCAAGAGTCATTTGCAATTAACTACTCAGCGTTGAGAGGCCCATGTAACCATAACACCATCTGAACTTCTTTATGCTCATTGGCTTTTTTAATGCATTTGAAACATTCATTAGGGTGTCAACCTTCTCCAATCTAATCTTCCCATCTTCCACCTTATCACAAACAAAATGGAACTGCATATCAATATGCTTTATTTTGGCATGGAAATTAGGAATCTTTTCCCAACAAAGGACACTTTGGCTATCATGAAAAATAGTGATTTGTCCTATATCAAGCCCAAAATTTGAACACAAAGGCTTAAGACAAATAGATCCCTTACAAGCATGAGTATTTGTCATGTACTCTACTTATATCATGGACAAAGTGACTACATCCTGTCACTTACTCAGCCAATTAATGGCACCACCAAACATCATGAATACATATCCACTGGTGAATCTTCTACTATCAATATCTCCTACCCAATCATAATCCACAAACCCATGCTAGTAGGATAACCATGAAAACACAAGGAATACTCAAAAGTACCTTGTAATTACCTAAACACTCTCTTAACTACATCCCAATGAACTCATCTATAATTAGCCATAAAATGACTTAGGAATCACATTGCTTGAGCAATGTCTAGCCCATAGAATACATTAAACTACGTGCAACACTAGCATAGGGTACTCTAGTCATGTCCTCCATCTTAGAAGGAGACTTTGGATAATCCTCTACAAAAAGCTTCATCCCTTGCAACACATGAACAACTAACTGTTTGCAAGCTGTCATACTAATTCTCTCCAATATTGCATTCATATACTTACTTTGGCTTAACCAAATATTTTTGTTTCTAATTATCTCCATTCCCAAGATATACCGAGTTCAACCTAAATCTTTCATTTCAAACTATGATGACAACTGAGACTTTGAATCTGAAATTAAAATTTTATCTTTCCCAAAAGACAACATATCATCAACATCCAATGTAATGATGAGAATATGATCATTTACAATGTTATAGTAAACAAAATGATCAGATTTAGATCTCAAAAATCCCAAACTCAACACAAAGGTGTCAAATTTCTAGTACCTCATCCTAGGAGATTGCTTAAGACCATGTAGAGACTTTTTCAACTTGCATACCAGACATTCTTTACTTTAACCATGTATTGTTCAAGTTGTGACATATATATTTCTTCCTCCAAGTCACCATGAAGGAAAGTTGTTTTCACATCCATCTGCTCCACTTCTAAATCATATGTTGTTGCATGCAATAATAGGAACCAAATAGATGTTAACTTTGCAACAAGACAAAATATCTCACCATAATCTATCCCCTCCAACTATGAATAGCCCTTCACAACCAACCTTGCTTTATGCTTCTCAACACTGCCATCAAGACCACATTCCTTCTTGAACACCCATTTGCATCCAACAAGTTTACATCCTTTAGGAAAAGGCACTAGATCCCATGTGTTATTTTTCTTAAATGCAACCATCTCCTCATCCATGTATTTCATCTAGGAATTTGCATCACTCATACCCATTTCCTTATGCACAATCCTTGACTCATCAACGTTATCAATCAAAGAAAAAATACAATTTGAATCCAACAGTGAATAACCAAACTTTCAAGTTTTCATATGATACAAGTGGACCTCCTCAATGGTTGAGGTTGAGGTTGAGGTTCTTATTCTTCTTCAAAGATTTATGATCTGCTAGAACTATCCTCATCATCAAATCTATTTTGAGCTTCTGATTCAACTTTCTTAGGGTTAAGAGGAAGTTGAACCATATCTTACTTTTTCTATTCTTGTGTAGGTTTCAAAATAGTGGAAGAAGGTTTCATTTCTCTAATGATAATAGTTCAACCATAGATAATATTTTCAGCCATTTGGATCCCAAAGCTCATATCCTTTCACCAATACCATATCTGATGAAGATACACCTGAAAGTATTGTTTTCCAACTTCAACCCTTTCTCCCTTGGAACATGAGCATATGCCTTACAACCAAACACATTAAGATGTCTCAATGAGGGATTCTTACTAGACCACACCTCTATAGGTGTCTTCTCAACAAGAGTTGATGTAGAAGATCTATTAACCAGATAGCACACAGTGGAAACAACTTCAACCCAAATTTTTTGTTCAAGGTCAACTCCACTTAGCATACTCCTAGCCCTCTCCATTACTTTCATGTTCATCCTCTTCACAACTCCATTTTGTTGAAGGGTATATGGAGTTATCTTATGTCTTTCAATCCTATTCTTTACATAATCTATCAAAATCTACAAAAAAAAATCACCATAGTTGTCATTCCTCAAACACTTAATCTTCCTATCAATTTGATTTTCTACCAAGGCCTTAAAATCCTTAAATTGATTGAAGACTTCAGGTTTACTTCTAAGAAAATAAACAAATTTCCTATTATAATCATCTATGAAAGAAACAAAATATGCAGATTTTGATAACTAAGGAACATTTATTGGAGCAAAAAAATCATAATGCACATAGCCCAAAGCCCCAAAAGTTTTGTGAGAATTGTGATAAAACTAAACATGGTTTTTTTTCCCATAGACACAATGCTCACAAAAATCAAACTCAAGGTTACAATCATCAAACCCCACAACAAGGAATTTATTTTTTAGGGTTCTTAAACCCTTTTCACCAATGTGACCAAGCCTTTGGTGAAAAAGCATTGTCTTCTCAACAAGTAACTTCATCTCCAAAGGAAGAGTAACCTTGGGTACCCAGAAAGCACAACCATCAGAATTGGATGCAACTTTCTTTCTTTTTTTTTATTCAAATGATGAAGATAGTGACTTAGAAGTTTTTTTTTTTTTCATAGAAGAACTATTGTACTAAACCATGCATGAATCCGACTAAAATAAAGTTCCTATATGAACACCTTTAGCAAGCACCATATCTTCTCTTGTCATCTTGAACCATGCATTTGAGAAGACAACTTGCACATCCATATCATTCAACTTAATTATATAAAGAAGGTTACATACTGAACTAGGGATATGTAATACACCATTGATCCCATTCACTCTACCATCAAGGAATCTTATCTTGACTCTTCCACAACCAACAATTTTTAGGTGAGAATCATCACCCAAGTACACCTTCCCACCATCATAACCTTCATACTTAGAAAACCAATCTCAATGTGAATTCATGTGGAAAGAAGCACTAGAGTCAATCAACCACACATCTTGCAATGCATGCATTGCTAAGATAGTGACAAAATCATCTGCATCATCTTGAGAGGATTTATCAGATTTAGAATTAGATTCTAAGACTTATTTTTCTTCTTTTTCTCCTCCTTAAAATATTTATGGAAGTGACTAGATGTTCCATAATTCCAAAAAATTTCCTTGGTATTACTAGGGGACTTAGATCTCCCATGGGATTTGGATTCTAACATCTCATGCTTTATGTTCTTCTTTTTTACTTTTTTTAATTCTTCCTCAAACTGTTAGAGCCTCCTTAGCCATTTCAGAAGATTTTCTCTACATCCCTTTAGATAGTAATGATGCAACCACTTCATCCATCATAAAGGTGGTATTTGTACTTCCAATGACCATGACAAGGTGGTCCCAAGAATCCAACAGTGAACACAACAAAGCCATACAACGATCCTCATCCTCTATTTTCACACCAACAAAATTCAACTAGGTAACAAGCATGTTGAATTCAGTAGGTGAAATGTGACAAATCCTCCTTCCTCCATCCATAAAGAATGCATCTTATTTTGTAGGAACAACTTATTTACTAGGGAGTTCTACTAAATTTGAGAAATTTATTTCAAAGAAGTGAAATAGTCTTCTCTTCATGAATGTTTAGGAGTACTAAATTAGCTAAATAGAGTCTTATCAAACCCTTAGCCTTCTGATCCATCAAATCCCAATCTTCTTGTTTAATACTTGTTGGCATAACTTTCTAGAAACAGTTGTCCACAAGTCACGATCTGCAAGCATGTCTTCCATCTTGAGCTTCCACAACTCAAAGTTACCTCCATTGAATTTCTATATCTCAACTCTACCAGATGTGCTCGCCATCTCGTTCTTGCAACAAGTTTAACAAAAATAATTTGTAATAGGCTCCCACTCAAAATAAGCTTAATACAACAAAACCCTTTCACCTATAATAAGAAACAGAGGTGGTAGGATCTGATACCAATTAAAAGGAAGTTGGGTACATGAAAAAATTTCTTACACCAATCTATATTAGAGGAGAGAATGTGCAAATTTTTATAGTTTCAAACCCTTAAACAATTACATACAAAAAGATGCCCTTAATAGGTAACATAAACAACATTACAGATACAACAAAAAACACATAACATCAACATATACATGGGGAAAATATTTTAGGAAAAATATCCTACACTCAAAAATATTGAACAATGTATTATCTATAAACAACAATTACAATACACTTGCAATGCAAGCCTCTACAAGAGTTTGTTCATGTCACAAATCTAAAATCAGTTTGGTAGAATAATGATACCTACAATGCACACTATCATACAACTCCAAATGCAACACAAGCATTTATAAAGCTCATGAAAAATTTGGGTGCCTAGAATCTTCACATGCAAGGTGCCACCCAACATGTATGTCATAATTTGTCATAATCAGTCATAATAAGCTTTTACATTGTTGTAATTTATCATATAGAAATCTTCATCATAATCAACCATAATTAACTTATGACATATGAAAAACTCCACCAAATTAGCATAAAATTAGGCCCCGCAAAATGGGACGTCCACCTCCACCAATTTATCTTATAGTTTCCATATATGACTCTTACATATGCCATAAACCATCATGGCAAGTTGTCATAGTTTTTCATAATTTATGACATAGCAACTTATGACAATTGCCACCATTTTAGCCCCAAATTTAGTCCCTCAAAAGTGGACTCCTACCTCCTTGAAATTAGCTTCCAAAATGCACATGTCACCTTCTATGTAGGATGCCACATCACCAGTAGGTTCCACAAAGTGCCAGAAAATTAATAAGAAAAAATACATTAGGATAAACTAAATAATTTATCATTGAAATTAAATGCTAGGACTTGCAAAGGTTGAGACACACTAATCCCAACAAATTTTAAACTTAAATAATTTGTAATTGAGTTAGTTGTCATAGCCCATAGTCTAGTGCTATGAAAATATAGATAAATTTTAAATTCATAAGATTTTTATCCACATATTTTTTGAATTATAATTTTTATATTAATCATGTGAATTTTTAAAGTAGTTTTATATCATGTGTAAGTAAGCTTTCATTCTTGTATTTATTTCCATGACACAAAGAATAGTTTTAAATGTATATGATTTGATTGAAAACGTACACATCATTCAAACAAATGTGTAGAAAAATTTAATTGTATAAATCACTAGATAAATCCACTAGTCTTCATATGCAATCAAAATCATACTAAATTTATATTCTTATTTAATTTCATGCATGTATATACTCATCTTATGTAATTCATACAAACTTCCACCATGAAGGAATGTAAAATTACACATATGATTACAAGAATCAATCTAAATATAGAGAAATAAATTAACAGTAACAATAAAGGAAATAAAGATGGGGTTTCACCTTCTTTACAGTAGGTCTTAATATATTTCCATTAATAATATAATTTAAGTTTTACTCTGATCATCCTCCATGTTGTTGATTCTCCTTCCTCATCTCTGCATGCCCCCTAAACTTATCCTTGTTGAACACAAAAACCCTAGACCTAGTGGGAAGGGTAAAATTAAAGAGAATCCTCCCCTACTAGGGACTAGTAAAAAACCAAGGGAAGAGTGACAAAGGATATAAGAATCTTGTCTATGTTGAGGTTGACCCCTTTCACTGAAATTCCCCTATTGATGATTGTATTGAAACCATAATTTTTAACCCTAACAAATCTAAAGCCAATAAGGGTAGCAATGTTGTCTCTCATATTGAAATCCTTTTATCCCTCAAGGATAAAGAGAGTAAGGGTGCTTATTCCAAGAGTATGAAGAAAAATTATAGAATTTAAGTCAACCTCAGTTGATATCAATGTAGAAATATCCTTTGAGTAGCATTTTTTTAAAGAAAAAGATGATCATCTTGCTAATGTGTATGCTATAATTGCTTATGGTGAAAGAAGTTTAGCTATGCTACCTAAAAATTCTAATGATATTGCTTATGAGAATTGTTATGCTAGTAAAGAGGCTAAACAAATAGGGGATTTCACCATGCAATAAATTGGTTATGACTCTTTTCCCTCATAATTTTATGATTTTTGAGGATCCTTTTGAAGAGGTTTCAAGTTTTTATAATTCCCCTCTTACGAATTATGATGATTTTGACTCTCTTCCTATTAATTATGTGGATATTTTTGAGGAGGATCAAGAGTAATTTGAGGAAGATCACCAAGTGAATGAAGAGTATATTGCTTATTAAGATGCTCACAAGGATGCCACTTTTAAGGATAATATGGTTGTTTTAACTAAAAAATATATGTTATTCTTGTCATAATGATTGTTGTTGAACAAACCACTAGGAACCCACAACTCCATGATAGTTGCAAGGGTAAATATGAAAGTATGAATAAGAATATGGAAAATTTCCATGACATGTTGGTCAAAATCAAGGAGGCCATAAATTTCTTGGATAATTTGAATGATGGTATGATGAGGAAAGTAATATTTGGGATTTTTATTCTTTGGGTTAAGTTGAAGAAGTGTAAACAAGCTCACATATAGATGAGTTTCAAGCCAAGAAAAAGAAAAAAGGATTTGATTTGGATAAGGAAATAAGTAACACCAAAAAATCAAAGATCACACCCCATATGTCTAGTAATCAAATTCTCCCAATCATTTTGTAGATCCTTAAGTTTCTCTTATCATTGAGTAGAATTGAAGAAGTGTAAACAATCTCACATATAGATGAGTTTAAAGCCAAGAAAAAGGAAAAAGGCTTTGATTTGCATAAGGAAATAGGTTCTACTCAATGATAAGAGAAATTGTAGCACCCCTCCATTTTTATCTTTTTGATCGAACAATGTTCTTCTATGTATGCTTTATTTCTGTTAGCACTTTGACTATGGTACTTGGTTGCTTTTGACTGCTAATTGTTAAGCGATGTGAACGTTATATTTTGATGTGATGGTATTTTATTCAGATGTTATTGTCATGACATGCTTTGGATTAGCTTAGCATATATGTGAATTAATGATGCTTTATGCTTTTGATTATATTATTGATGTTAGATGCATCGCTTAGCAATACTGTATTGGTGAAGGGGACATGATCACACCACTCACATGCGAGTGCCCTGCGATTCCACGATTTCCTATTCACGGTGTGTTTACTATGTTATATGCATGTTCGACACTCGTTTTGTTTGCAAGATTGCAAGTATAGGATATCGACTCCACCTGGTTTCATAGGTTTGAGCGTGTCCATTGACCAACAGTAATCAATTGGGAGATAGTAGCTAGGTTTTTCGTGCCAAGTCATCGCCCTAGTCAGAGTGTGTCGTCGGGTTGTAGTCAGCTTTAGTCATTTTAATGTTGTCCATTTCACCTTGGTTTTTATTTAATTTCAAATTATAAAGGTTATTAAATGGTTTGTGTAGTTAAAATGATGATTAAATATATCTGGTTGCAATGTTGAAATGTTAGTTATTTTATTGATTAATTTAATTTAATTAATAAAATAATATAATCTTGGATTAGATTTAGTTTATTGATTAATTAAGTTAATGGTGATAAATTGAATTAAGTTAGTTGTTTTGGCATTATTGGATATTTTGATTTAAATTAAATAAAAAATGAAAATCATGTTTTAAATTGCACTTCTTGGAAATATTGTGTAAAAGAATTTTCTTTTTAAAAAGTTAAATACCTTTTTTGTTGAAAAGAGATTTTTTTTTAAATATATAAAAAATCCATTTTGAAAGCAATTTTGTTTTAAATTCTAAAAATGAAAATATCTCCAAATTTGCAATAAATTTGGTAGATGGGATATTTTTAGGGGTTTGACTAAATTTGGGGAAACTCTATGAGAGCATTTTTGGCATTTCATTTGAAAAAAAAAATCCAATTTGTGGAGACAAAAAAAAAGGATTGGAAAAAGAAGAAAGAGGAAAGAGTGGTTTTTTTCATGCTAGATTGGATTTGGATTTTGGAGAAGCAAGTTGGACTTCTTGGAGGAGTTGGAAACAAAATAAGGATTCAAAGCACCATTGGCAACCCTTCAAGCTTTTGAGAAAAAAACTATGTTTTCTTCCTATGAATTTAGTTTTCATTTTGAAATGTTTTGCAAATTTTTATTATGTTATTGAAAAGATTTGAATTATGTTTGATTTGCAAGGAAAACCCATGTCAAATCTTGTTTCAAAACTTGCAAAAACTCAGTTGAAATCATGGGAAAGAAAGTAAAGGAAGAATCAAACAATAGAAAATAGAAAGATGAACAAAAGGAAATTTTGTTATGAATTAGAAATTAAGAATTTGTGCTTGAAAATTCTTTGGCTGTGTATTTTGTTTGGAGGAAAAATTTGCACAACTTGATTATAAAACAATGAAAATTTGTATATATATATATATATATATACAAATATATCTATTTTGTATATATAAATGTTATATATATTTGTTTGAAATTATGCTGGGATTTTTTTTATTTACCCAGATTTCTTTTCTTTGTAAAAAAAAACCCTGTTCTGGATATTTACCAGAAAATAGAGCTTTTGTTTTTTGTTGTTTTTTTTAGAGAAAGTCTTTTATAAAAAAAATTATTATAAAAAAAAATAAAAAATAAAAAAATTCTATTGGAGGGGAGGCTAGGCCCTGCCCCCACAACACCCCCCATGGGAGGCGTTGTGGAGGTAGTGCCACTGCCTCCAAAGGCAATGACACTGCCCACACAACGCACCCCCAAAAGGGGAAGGTTGCATGGGCAGCCTGGCCGCTCCCTTTGGGAGGGGCCTGTGGCCCTTAATGTGTGGGTTGTTTTTTATTATTTTAAATTTTATTAATTTTTATATATTATATATAATAATTATATTATATGTATATATATTATATTAATATTAAATAAAGTTGTTTAATTTATTATTATTTTAATATATAATATGTATATTATATATAATATGCATAAATTATATATATTATGTATTATTAAATAATTGGGTTGGAAAATTAATAGTTGATTTTAAATATATATATTTAAATAATAATTATATATTAAATCTACATATATATATATTTAATATATACTTATATTTAAATATAAATTATTTTAAGGTGATTATTTCATTATCGTAGTTGAGATAAAGAAATGATTTTTTTTAATCAAATGATTTTATTTAACAAGTTGATTTTGATTATTTTGTATGATTGAGAAACACAGAGTTAAATCATTAGTTTTAAATTTCTGAATGTTGTGAGTTAAATTCTATTTATTTTTGAATAATTGCAAGTAACGTTGATTGAGTTGATTGGATTTAGGAAATCCTAACATTAGTTTATTTAATTGCCTGAAATGCTTTCTAGTGATGTTCTTGTTCATTCTCAGTGTTGGAAAATTGTGTCAATTGTTATGTAAGTCTTCCAAGTTGGGTTTCCTTTGAGGTTGGGGGTTGTCGTATTGCCTTGGGTAGTGCATCTAAATGTATCTAGTGTTATACCCGGTTATCAGGAATGGGATGTGTGGACTTTATGTCATGTATAGGGAGTCATTCTCCTTAGGTCGCACTTGTGTACCCTTGGGTGTGGAGTTATTCCACGTGTTGTCTTAGAGGAGTGGCTTGCAATGAGGGTTGACACACAAAGTGGTGTCAGGTAAACTCATTGTAAGTTAGTTAATTCAGTGATAACTTAATAAACTTATTAGAGGCTTAGGTTGCATCAAACACTTAACAAGATTAATTTTGTCTCACTCATGGACACAAGGGCTTGTATAGACTTGGGATGAGATGAGAAGGCCTGGAATGGCAAGATCATTGTCTCGTCTCTACGAGAGATAACTAATTCTGTATTAGTTTGTATGAGGGGCCGAGAGTCATTAGAGGTTTCCAGGATATCTCGAGATGGGGGCCAGGACCTAGGAAGACTTACCAGGATATCCCATGTGACATTGTGACGACTCTTCTCTTAAGTCAACAGAATGTTTGTATCAATGATGCAATTGATTATTTAACTTTGGAAGCATTGTAACCATTGTGTTATGTGATGTTATACTTGTATTTAATTCAGTTTAGTTTTGTGTAGCCTGTGTCTAGAGGTAGATGGTCTTGTCTAGGAATCCTTGTTACTATCTCCTAGCACGGGGGGTGAGCCTTCGGGTATCACATGGTTGGGTGGAACATGCACCTTAATCTGTTGGGTCGTCTTCTTGTTCGTGTGGACGAGATTTCCAATTGGAGAGCTCACAGGATCCAGTACTTTCATGCTTTATTCTTTTCAATTATTATTGTAATTTATTACCCCTCTTTGTATCGAGGTGGAAGATGTAATTTGCAACCATGCTTATTGGATTTACCTCATTCGGGGAATGAGTGTTGTAATCGCATTGTAAATTATATTATTGGAAACATGTGGTATCTCTTATGCTTGGAAGTGATTTTATCATGTATGGAATGTATGTGTATTTAATTTGTTAAGTAATTAAATGTTATGTTTTTAATTCATGTATCTTGTTTGGGTTTAAGTAAACACAATCTCGTAACCTTAGGTGTTGTTGGCAATGGGTAGTGAACTTTCATGTTATTTGTACTTAAACAAAAAAAAAAATTATTGTTTTTCAGTAGTTAATTGCAACTTCCCCTAGGGTTGTGTGGCGGGGCATTATAGAAACTTAAGGATCTACAAAATGATTGGGAGAATTCGATTACTAGACATATGGGGTGTGATCTTTGATTTTTTGGTGTTGTCTTGATGCCATACTTGGTGTTTCTTTTTTACTATATTTTGGTCTTGTTTTTCTACTTTTTGCTCTATTGCTTGGCCCAACCTAGCTTTGTTAGCCAATTATTTTCTCTATTGTTCCTAGATTTATTGTTTATTGCTCCATTCTAAGGTTTTTAACTCTTTTTAATGTAAGGTATTGGGACCCTTTTCCCAGCTTATCTAATTAAAAATTATAAAGGAAATGCTAATTTTTCTTTCACAAACTTAGTAAGAAAGTTTATCAACCTGAATAATCAACAAGAGCTATTTGTATATCCAAAAAGTACATATTCATGGCCATCACATATTCATTGGATTCTTACCATTAATATATCCAATATAAAGGTTGAAATTAAATTGAACATCAAATCATTATTCTATTACTAGTAAAACATTAACTACTTTACCAAGCCTGTGTTTAGTTGATATGAGAATATGAATTGTCAACATGAGAGGAGAGAGAAAATTATGTCAGTAGTTTTCCACCAAATGCACAGCCTAGATGGATCCCTTCATCACCATCAAAACTTGTTAGAACCCTAATCTTCACAAATGGGGTCATGAAAAAGAACTGTGCATAAGGAGAATGTAGAGGTAAATAGTGTGGGTAACACTATAACCAAAATACATGTCCTTAAATAAAAAATACCTTAGCCAAGGATTTTAAATACAAGGTACAATTATACCACTCATCTTCAATTGTTATATATATATAACACAAAATACATGAAACTCAAGTGCACCTATAAGGGATATAGGGAGATACTCATTTTCTATTTTAAGATGAAAAAAATGATCCAAAAAATGAAACTAGATTTATGGACTCTCCTATGGTTCATGTACAAATAAAGCCACTATTTTTACAAGGATGATTTAGTAGTGAGTGAGGAAGAGTGTTTTAGATAGAACCACTCCTTGCTTATTGTTGAAAACTCAACCATGTGTAGAATAGTGTATAGGAATAATAATACCATTTTTCTCATAAAAACCCAAATTCAAGTATCAACCATCTTCTCATACTCAATTCTAAAATATATACTATATATTTTAGTTTTGGAATCAATGATTTATCTTAGGGTGATCCCACAATAGTGGGTTACACTTTTTGACCAAACTTGACATTGAACTGAACTTTTTAACTAAATCTTCACTTTCAAACACCTATAGATGCTAAACCATGAGGAATTTGAAGATGATGCAAACTAGTGATTTTTGACATTTTGTCTATAGATTCTAAATATATATTTTAAATTTTTTGGAATCAAATTACTTTTCTTTTTCTATTCAATAACTAGTTTTTAATAGTAAACACCATTTTTAAAGAGTGATGTTTATTGTATAACACAACTTTTTTTCTATGAAGGATAAAATTCTATTTTTTTGAATTTAGAGTTGTAGCTACGATATCTTGCTCCTTCATTTGGTTTCATAGTGTTTTATTGAATATTTTTTCTTAATTAAGATTTGAAGTCAAACCAATTACAATTTAGACATACGTTTATTGTATAACACAACTTTTTTTGTATGTATCAAAATTCAATTTTTTTTTGTTGGATCAAGGACATCAATACCAAGAGAATATATATTTTTAAGAATTTGTTTTGGTAATCTATTATTTTTCCACATGTGCAAAATAGAGAGCTTGATTTTCAGTGAAAAACTTATATTCACAAGAAATAAAAAATAAATATAATAATAAAATTAAATATATTTAAAATTATACTTTTTGGGAAGCTTATAATAAGGACTACATACTTACAAAACATAAATTTTAAATGAATTCATTTGATCCCACAAAAGGTAAATCAAAAGTAGTTTTTTATCAGCATTTTGATAGGTGTAGAGGAGACTCCATTATAGGCATGGTTTAAAACTAGCAGGGTTCTATCCAAGAGGTTTGATCTAAGGGGGTTTGATCAAAACCTTTTTCAATTAAAATCATCTAAATGGAACCTTTCAAGGCTTAAATCATTATATTTCCTAAAATATGTGATTTTAGCAAAAATCAAGATGTCCCAAAAAGTGTAACCCATTATTGTGGTAGCATCTCTTAACATATACCAATCATATCAAGTGGGTATGCAATCATTTTCAAAGAATAAATCTTCTTGGATAGTTCACAATCAATCACTACCCACTAAATTATTGTAGGAGCACATAATATACTATGGGTAAGTATTACTAAGATCAATTTAGTCCTCTTTTACTAGAAAGACAAAATTCCCAACTTTATTATAATAGTACCAATATCATAAGCGTGTGAATCCTATTGTGAAGGTATTTTTAGGTCATATATATGTGCCTTAAAAATAGGCATACATGGAAAGTCGAGTGATGAATTGATGGCCTTGTAAGTACCCAAAATTGCATAGACATGATAGTTTAATGAGGATTTGACAATTCATCTCATGACCCATGTGAATACCTTGATGAAAATACAAAAAATAACATCAATGGTAAGTACAATATAGTATCAAAATATAAAACATAAAATGAGAAACAAAATAAGAAACATATGTCTAGGGCCTTACACAAACTCTACAAAAAATAAAAAGGATATTCAATTGATTTACTAAACAAAAAATATAATATCATTAGAATAAAAAAATATAATATCATTAGAATAACTAGGATCAAGATAAAACTCCATCAATGCTCTTCTAGAGTCTCTATTTAGATTCTTACAACTTGATTATAAAGATTACCCCTAATTTTTCTTAAAGAATCAAGACTTACTTGAAAACCTAAAAAGACTAACATAAGAAATCAAGAATATTATAATTTATAATAAAATAAAATTACTTACCCAAATCTACATCACTCATTTATAATTAAAACATGAACATAAAATAAAATGCTAAATAAATCTTTGTTCTTCACTCTACTCAAACCTATAAAATAAACTTTATTTTATCTCAAATGCTCTATCCTAATGCATACCTTTACCTTTTCATACAAAAAAATCACTTATAAAAAACAAAATTCCTCCCTTCTAATAAAAATCTGAATTATAAAAATAATTTTTTAATAACTAATAAAAAAATATCACTTAAAAATGAAAATTAATTTATTCTGATAGTTGATTCTATATATTTCTCATTCTATATGGAGAAAAATATTCCACACATCAAAAGCCCTTTAAGTTTCAATAATGAAAATCACATATTAAAATATGGAGGAGGCTACATAAACTTGTAGGTGAATTTTAATCGATAAGATTTTATACACACTGAATTTCCAATAGCTTAAATGTTCATTTTATGATAATTACAATATTGAATTACAATGGAAGTTACCATTAACTTTTTTCAGCTCTAACCCCTCTAAAACATGATGATATTAAACCTTTACACCTTTAAAACACTTTGTAAACATCCCTTCATCACTTTCCAACGTGGCTTTTTTTAATTACATACCACAAATTTTTAAAACCAACTATGTAATATTTAGTTTTTCCACCATCACATATAAAATGGGCCCACCATTCTATAAATTTAAAATGAAACTAAATTTATTTTTAATTAATTGTACAAGCATGAAAATAAATTCAAGGTATTTAATATTTTTATATCATTTTATGAAATCATTTTTCATAAATTAGAAGATCATATAGATATTAAATAAAAGATATTCAATTAATATCTTTTTAAGAAAATAGTGTTAGCTATTAAATTATCAAATTGAATTTTTTAAAAGAATCTTATTATAGATCAAGTTTCATCTTAGAGACCTAACTTTGAACTAGAGATAGAAGATGTAATACCAAAAATTTATCAATTGATGGATTTTTTATTTTTAACTTTTAAATCCATGTTATTTGTAAATAGTCAATGCTACCACTGTATCTTTTTAGAGAAAAAATATAATTATCATTGAAAACTTAAAGTAGGATGCCCAAGATATGGTAGCACAAAGTCAAATTTGGATTTAGTTAAGGATGTATGCCCCTCGTAGGCATATTAAGATCATATAATACTTTTGGTCTGCAGATTGAAGCAAAACCACAAAGTTATACAAATCGTCCATCGTAAAAATTACGAATCCCCTCACATTGCATAACAATCCAAACCGACCAAAAAATATGAAACATTTTTTTTGCCTCTATTCCAAACCTTATTCTCTAATGATTTCCTAAAATCCATTATGAAAGCACAATGAATATCCACTTATAAAATATTATGACATTAATTTTTATCAATCCAAACATATGGATGAACCAGGTATTGTTAGGAAACACAATACACATCATAGCAAAGCATATATGAGCTATATTTGTTAGGTATATTAATTTTTATTTGCATCATAAAAGTTTACGTTACACATTATCAAGGGTATGAAATTGGGCTAGAAAATGAAAGCATTTGCACTCCATTGAACAAGATAGAATACTAGTATTGAATTCATTATGCAAATTTATATCAATTTTTTAAATTTTTGTGCTTAGGAGGTTCATGGCTAAATATACAATTTTCAATATTCTTAGACATAATAAAAAATTGTCTCCTAGTTTAAAGTATGAAATTTGGGTAGGCATTTATAAGGGGTGTATAAGATACCCAAAGCTAATAATGAAAATATAGTAGCTCCCCATTTCTTTAAAAAATATCATAATAAGAAAACTATAATAGTTAAGTGTGTATTTAAAAAATTAAGAGTAATAGTATCTTCATCATCAACAATATTCAAATCCTTAACAAAATTGAATTCCTCATATGAATATGAGTTATATGAGTTGCACACACACTAAGACATCCCTTTTTTTGAATAATTCATGATCACATAAGCTGAGAAAGTGAGGAAATGTAGATCGACATCAACATTAGAGAAGATAGAGATATTAATCAAATTCTCTACAAGAAAGAAAAAGATTGCATATATATCATTCTCTAGAAATACCTAAAATAGCTTATCAATATATCAAGAAGGATGGATCCATCTTCACCTGCCCCCTTAGTGTAGCCTGGGTATTCATCAAATTATCTATAGGAAAGAGGAATACATATACGCCATTCTCCAAAATATGTATGATAAAATATTTTTTCATTTCAAAATATCATACACATGCAATTAATACAATAATTTTTTTTTGCCTAAAATAACACTAATATCAAAGAAGAATTTCTCATTTTCATTTGTGTCTTTTATGTATTTCAAATCTTCATCATGAACATTGATTTTGAAAGTATCCAATTAAATATTTTATATTTGAATAGTATGACTTTGTGTTTCTTTTCTATCTTGTTATACACATCATACCAAAATTCAACATCACGTTCATTATCCAAATCAGTTATGAGGTTTTCAGTTACACTTTTAATTTTAGATTCATCTTCTTCCATGATGCACATTTCAAGAATTGGAGGATTTTGATTCCCCACTTTTAAACATGCTGAAACAAATAACACATATAATAACATCATAAGAATAAATGGGATATACGTTAGCATTGGAATGAACAAAATCACAACACTTTGATCCCTCATACTATTTCCCCAATACATCAATATCATATTTAAATGTATGAGTACCATTATTGTAATCATTGTTAAGAAATGTTTCAGGTCTAGCAATAACAATAAATTCACCTTCCTTTTTTACAATTTTATCTTCATTAGTCCAAGCAACATGAGACATTTCAAACATCTCCCTCTAAAGAATTATTTCATAATAATATACTACTTGATCTCCAACATCACATATCTCCAAATTAATTTACCATATTGAATATTTAAATTTGTGGGTTCAACATCTACTTATTTTAGTATAAAATCCTCAATGCAAACAACCTAGCTATTTAAGTCTATTATAAGTTAGCAATCTTCAATCATAAAATTTAACAATTAATTTAAGATCAAGTTCCTTACAATAGGAAGCTAGAGGTATTGATTCATCAATCTCCCCATATTGACTCTCATTTGTTATCTTTATAAACCTAATATAAAATTGATCAATTGACTCATCACTTTATTTTCAAATATTTGAAAGATCATGGATAAGTATGTTTGGTCTACCTAATTACCAAACCTCTTAATAAATACTGATTCAAATTCCTCCCAATATGAAATATAATGATCATATAGACTACCATACCAATCGAATGTATCCTCTCTTAATTAAAAAAAAAACAATAACATGTATTTATCTTCCACCTCATAATTAGTTATAAATTTCATAAAAACTTGAAGATATGTGTTGCTAGATTTCATATTTCTTCAATAAAATTTATGCATTTAGTCCCAAAGCTTAGTGGGTATGGGATTAGGAGACTTTGATATCCTAGTGAAATCTAACTTTATATATATTGATAGTATAAGGTAGCCTCTATGTTTGATCCTTTTAGGATTTTGAGGGAGTATGCTAGATCTTTGATAAAATAATAATCTTTTTCAATATTTTTTATTTTTTTCCTAGTTGCAATAATATGTTGCTTAATAAAAATGTTGCCTAGATGAGAGTAACAGGGGTCTCTATTGGTTTTATCATTTTCATCTATATACATACCTCCTTGGATACAAACTAATTCAAACCTATATTTTGGAGAGGGTGCATAAGAGTGCATAGGAATTCTCTAGGAGTTTCTCAAATAATATTATATTACTTCACATTACATGTTTTAGATGACCAATGGTGTACAAGGGATAAATTTTAATATGGAACATTCATTATCATAAAAATGAAACACACTAATACAACACTAAAAAAATAGGGGAATGAAAGAAGAGTTAAAAATTCAATAACAATCACCCTTCTAAAAATTAGAAACCACCATTCATGAACATGAAAATTTTACCATATTTACTTCATTTATTCCTTTTCTATAGATTTTTTTTAATATATTTTGAATTGGTCCATTTCTTAAAGATTTAAGGAACAAAAGATGAAGATCCCTAAATTTCCTTTCACTTGAACTTCAGAGTGAATCTCCTTACTACTCCCTTTACTATACAAAGCATTCTTTAATTATCCATATTGACTCTAAAAAAATTATAATATATTTTTCTGTATTCTTTCATCTTCGTGTTCATATCTACCTCCTTATCTTTTAAAACATCCATATTTAATAACATATGTGAATACGAAGAAGTATTTAAAATTTATAAAAATATGTATTGAGCTCCTCGATAAAGTATGCACCTACAACATGTGTACATTCTTTGTCCATTCCTTCCAAAACATCCACAAGGATAATTATACCAATATTTTCTTATTGTGAATAACATACAAAATGGAAAATATCATTTCCCTCGCTTATTTCAAAATATGCATGCACATGATAATTCAATGATCATATATATATTTTTATCCTTTCTTTGTTAGATTGAACATAATTTAAATGTATTGACTTAAAGGTATTATGGAACATGTATGAATAATAATATTCACTACAACACAAATTTCTTTTAAAAAGTCATCAATATCTATCTTGGAAATAAAATGCATCTTCTATTTCTATTTAATATGCATACTTCATGTGTATTAATATAAAAAACTCCATAATGGAATTACATCCCTTATCTTTGTATATACATAATTTTGATTATATTGGAAAAACAGGTTTTGAAGGGACTCGGAACCCTTTACATCACATTAGAACCAAATGTTGCTCAAAGAGATAAAAATTGAAGCATAAGCAACATCCAAAAGAGAACCAACAACCAAAAAACAATGACCCAATGACAAAGAAACAAAAACAGAAAAAACAACATAGACACAAAAACTATTTCATATTTTTCAAGATGTTGGCCACCTCAATCTCCTGGTTGTAGTGCAAGTTAACCATATCCATTAATTCTTTTTTTTCTTCTTCAAATGTCTTCCTAAGGTTCCCCTTAGTTCTAGTGCATGGTCCTTTGGCATTCTTCTTTTCCTTCTCTCGGAAGACTAGTCCTTCTCTATCATGTCCGCAAAGTACAACTGATCCTCCCTGAGCTAACTAATTTTTCAAAACAAAACCTTTAGGGACTCCACACTATTCTTAACCGAGATGTGACTAACCTACAATAATTTCTTTATATCTTCATTTGTTTCCTTAATCCTTCCCTCCATTTCACCAAGGCGATTCTCACATTGGGTTTTGAAGTCAGAAAAAAAAAAAAAAGCATTCTAAATCTACCAACCTTTCAATCAGAATGTTTGAAGAGGAGCCCTTTAGTTGGTTCACCATATTCTCCTTCAAGCCCCTAATCTTAATATTGACCTTGTTAAATTCCTACAACACCCATTTGACAAGTTTAAAGGTGCATGTGGCACTTGACCAAGCCATATCCAATAGCTCAAACATGGAAGTATTGTCATCATTCAGATAAGAAAAATCCTTAGAAATAGGATTAACCTTTAGTGGCTTAGGCTTACCAAGGTTTAGATTCACACCATCCTCCTCATGCATAGTCCTCTCAACCTATGCCTCCTCATTCCCCGGATTCCCAACACCCTCCCCACAAGTAAAAGACCACCGAACAAGGGAATCATTAATATCAACAACATTGTCCACCACATCCTTTATCTGATATCAAGAATCCTTCTTACCCTTTCTACCACCTTTCGAATTCTGCTTTTTCAACTTTGTGATCTGTCTAGAAGCCCTTCGTGGAATCATTATATGCATAGTTATTTGTATGAGAGTAAAATATAAAAAATAGATTTAGTTTCTATATTTGGCTATGAAGCCACCCAAGAATACAAATGATTGAAAGGAAAGTATTAGTGTAAAATCATAGATGATAGAATAAATGATATTAGATATTCAACAAGAAAAGAAAGCATACAAGCATGAGTGATTACAATGAAATTCATAAGTGATTATATATGGGATATACCACCTAGGAGACTAAAAACATAACTAATGTGGGACAAAGTTAATATTTTTCCTAAATAAACTTAACCAAGTGTGAAAAGGACCTAGTTGAACTATCTAGGAAATAGACTAGTTAGCAAATATATCTTGTTCACACTAACACCCCCTTAACTATAACTTAGGGGGGAAATAAATATTCAAAATATGGGTCTAGGATACAAGGTTTGATGAGGTACCCATGAATAAAAAAATCCCTTTAGAAAGAAGAGAAGCTCGAGGAAAAAACTCCACCCATAGAAGGATGAAGCAAGAAGGGCTAAGTAACCCCCTTAAAGGAATGATGTCCCACACCCCCAAGAGATCTCATATATGGAGATACTCTAAGTGAAGGGTTTGGGGAAAATATCTACAATCTAAACTATTGTAGGACAATATCACAAGTTGATAACCTCCCCGTTAAATCAACTCTCATAGAAATTACATGTGGATCTCAATGTGTTTGGTCCACTAATAATGGACTAGATTCTTTGAGATCTATATGGAACTCTAGTTGTCATAATAGATGAATAAATTTTTAAAAAGGACTTCCAAGATCATTGAGGATATTTTGAAGCTAGATATTCTTAACTTAGTTGCATTCATAGCCCCCTAATACTTAGCTTCAATTGATGAGAAGGAAATGGCATGCTTCTTCTTTCTCTACCAAAAAAATGAGACTAATGCCAAGGTGAAATTTATAGTTGTATGTCGACTTACAATCATCTAGATCACCAACCCAATTATATTTTATGCATCTAGTTAAATCTAAATGTGTGCCTATTGTATAGTGAAATAATTATTAGTGAGTGTCTTGTATATAGTGAAGAATGCATTTGGTTTCTTTCTAATGAAGCTCATTAGGCTCCTACGTGAAATATAAAACCTTGCTGGAACTGTAAAGGAAATTTTAGGATGGGTATGAATTAAGAATATGATGCTACCAAAAAGTTGGCAATACAAGGTATCATCAACAAAGGGAGTGAAAAACTTGGCCTCAAGTATGACTCTAGGTATAGAAAGGGAGTTGGTGTGTGATTAGAATCAACCATATAATAATAATAAATGAGATCAAGGACATGCTTAGGTCGTACAAGAGTGATACCGGAAGATGTTTGACTAATCTCAATCTTGAGAAAGTAGTGTAGCACACCCATGTTAGTCATGAAAAATATTGGATACTTGTGCATCGTGTAATGTGTGAAATGACAACATGAGCATGTTAGTGTTTTTTTATCATTAGTTGGGATGTAATTATATAATATAAAAAAATATTGGCCTCGTTTTTGCATGTTTTGTCCTTTATAAAATTTGGGGATTATAGAATGCCTATTTGAAGATGTAGAACATAGTGCTAGATTTTTAGAGGGGGATGACCTTTACGGAGATCCTTCTAATAAACTTGTATGAGACTCATCTTTTCTTTATTACTTATATGTATACTTATGTTACCTATTTACCTTTCTTCCTAATTTTATGTATTTTTTTCTCACATGTGTTTTAATATTTGCTTCATATGTGTTCTCACACTTTACTCTTTATCTATTTATGCATTTATATTCTCATTTCACCGTCTATATTATGTTTTCATGTCTTGCTTTCACTATTTGAGGGACATCTTTCTTAAATATTTCACATTAAACACTTCTTATACTTTTCTCTTTTTGTTGTCTTTTATCCTTACACATCTTTCATTATTATAATTCTTCCTATGCGACCTTTCCCTTTTTTATTATATGATTTTTTTTATGTTATGTCTCCTTGACATCTTTATTTATTGTTCATTGTTTATCACTTCTATTTTATATGCTTGTTCATTGCACATTCTTAATGCTACATCTTATACATTTCACAAGTTCATGCCATGTTTCTAATGATTATTTTATAATGTCTTATATCATGCTTCCAACTAATAAAATTATCTTATGATGACACAGTCATGCTATGTTATGATTCTAATAGATGCTTTATCTTCCAATGCAATGTTCAAGTTATAATACTTATGCTCATGTATTTCAATTATTATCATGTTATATCACATATTTTTCATGATTAGATCTTCATTATGGGCCTTTATATTATGATTGCATCTTTATGTTCCTTATCATCACTTATTTCTAATTTCACCATCTCTTATGCCAACATACACATATCTAGCTTTCAATAATGTATTATTAATTGTCTAAATTGGGAGCAAGCACAAGGGTTTCATGGCTTCCCAGTGATATACATGGTTACATCCTATTCAATTAATTTATTTCTTTTATATTTAATCATTATCAGGTATCCTTTTTTATCTCCTACAATTTCTTTGCATTCATTGAATGCAACCAATTGGAAGGGGAGAATATATCATAGCTTGGTTGCATTGCACAAACTCATAGCTCAATCACAATGCACAAACTCATAGTTCAATTGCAATGCACAAACTCATAGCTTGATCGCAATGCACAAACCTTTCTTGCATCGCTACACTACATGCACATTTATCATATTGTTGCATCACATAGTCTCTTATTGTGGTTATGCATCACAGTTCTACACAACTCATATGAGTTGCATATCAAATTAGGTTTGCCACAATAAGAATTGACTCGACTTGACAAGGTTCAAGGTAGATCTCAAAATAATATAGATTCAAAAGAGCATCATATTAAACAAAGCCAATTAGAACTCAATTAGTTTCTTTTGAATAATAAATTCAAAAGAACATATTAAACAATTATAAATTGATCTAACAAAAAGTTGAATTTAAAATCTAAATTTAAACTTCTTATACCTAAACTAATTATTTAATCCTCTATATTTGTATGCAAGAGTGATTAAACCGGTTACAAAATTCAAAGCAAGCATGACCAAAAACAAAGGTACCCGGTCAGCAACTAGGGGCAAGACATACGGATAAGTCTGAGTATGGTACAGCGATGAGGGAGACCCAATGGGAAGGGGCACGCCAGATAGGAAGGGGCAGGTCAAAAATATGGATCCGGGTAAAGGGCATGTGACGATGGGCAGCGTTTGTCGAACCGGCGAAAGTGGGTAGGTAAGCAAAATATATCAATATCTTGTGCATTAGTGAAATATTTTATCATGTTTATTCTATTGTTCATTATCTATCTAGTTTTTTAGTTGATTATGTGCCTTATATTGTTCATTATCTATGTCTAGTTTCTCATTTATCTAATTGACCTAATTATGATATCATAGTTAGAAAACACTTTGTGCAACTTGGTTTGGGTATTAAAATGAATGGTATATTCTCATTTGATTAGATTTTTGGATTCGATTGTGTGTTAATTTTTGCATCAACGTTTTGGATCACATTTTGTGATCCATCATCAAGATGGAAATTTGCAAACAAAAATTAATAACAAGATTAGAACAATACATTATGTAATAACAAGATTATTCATTTCCACAACCTAGTTACTTGTGAACACACATAGGTTTGGAAAGAATGCAAAATCCTAGAGCATGAAACCTTCTCTAACCCTTAACATGATCAGAATCAAAGATAACAAGTTTCCACAATCCATATAGATAATTAGAAAAGATTTCTAGATTCAATTGTGTGTTAATTTTCATCCTAATGGTGGATCACGGAGTGTGATCTGAAACGTTGATGCAAAAATTAACACACAATCGAATCCAAAAATATTTTGCAATTATCTATATGGATTGTGGAAACTTGTTATCTTTGATTCTAATCATGTTAAGGGTTAGAGAAGGTTTCATGCTCTAGGATTTTGCATTCTTTCCAAACCTATGTGTGTTCATAAGTAACTAGGTTGTGGAAATGAATAATCTTGTTATAACATAATGTGTTGTTCTAGTCACTTATCTCCCTCTCCTTGTTATTGTCATGGTCATGAAAATAAAATGTTTAAATTCTTGTATTCTCAATTAAGATCATATGTCCCAAAAATTCATACTTTAAAACCAAGTAATGGGTTTATGAATCTGGTATAGGTGTGATATAATCATGTCTTCAATCTTTATTATTTTTTCTTCATCTAAACCACGGATAAGGAATTTAAATGAACTTAGTTGTGCATATTACTTAAATATTTATTTATGTATGTGTGTGATTTTGTTGCATTGGCATGCATGTCATCTTAAGTAGTATGTGATCTAGTCATCACTTTGATTGTGCATCATACACATGTACTTCTACACATATTGGATACTTGTGCATCATGTAATGTGTGAAATGACAACATGAGCATGCTAGCGTGTTTTGATCATTAGTTAGGATGTAATTATCTAATTTAAAAAATATTGGCCTTTTTTTTGCATGTTTTGTCCTTTATAAAATTCAGGCATTATAGAATGCCTATTTGAAGATGTAGAACATAGTGCTAACTTTTTTAGAGGGGGATGACCTTTGAGGATATCCTTCTAATCTACTTGTACAAGACCTCATCTTTTCTTTATTACTTATATGTATACTTATGTTACCTATTTACCTTTCTTCCTAATTCTATGTATTGTTTTCTCATGTGTGTTTTAATATTTTTTTCATATGCGTTTTCACACTTTTTTCCTTTTTATATAAAAAGGGGGTGAAAAAAAATTATTCAAGAAAGAGCCAGCAAGTACAATGAGAGGCTGAAGTGGTTAAAGTCAGCAACAAACAAACAACTGCCATCCCCAAAGCAAAACCAACCAAGCAAAACACAAATCTACACCTTCTTATCCTCATCCAAGAGTCTAGACAAAGAGTTACATTTATCTAGATCCAATTTTCTCCAATCATCCACATTCCAAGCTCCCTGACCTTCAAAAGCCCATTTAGCAAGGCAATCAACAACCCTATTCCATTCCCTAGGAATGTGAATAAACAAGATGTGTTCAAAATTTGAAACAAGATGAAGAATTTGCTTCACAATTAGAACCAATCTCCATGTTGAGCCCTGAAAATCTCTCTTATTAAGAAGAGAGACCAAAATCATAGAATCAGTCTCACAAATCACATTCCTCCATCCACACTCAAAAGCTTGCTCGAGAGCCTTAAGAATAGCACAAGCCTCCATCTAATTGTTAGACTGCACACCCATGTGTGTGGAGAAGAAGAATTGTATGATTCCTCTACTATCGTGACCCACTCCTTCGATGCCAACTTCTCCTGGATTGCCTCAAGCAGAGCCATTAGTATTAATTTTGAGAAACCCGTCAAGAGGAGGGCACCATCACCCCACTCTATTCAATTTCTTTAGAAGGATTTGAACTGCTCCTCCTAATCCCCTGGTGGCCAAGAGGAGAAGAAAGGTCAAGACTAGAAGCAAACTGCCTGTCTAAAGATGACATAGGCTCACCCAAATCAAATTTAGATAAGATTGTTTCTTTCAAAATGCTTTGCACCTTGTGCCAAACTTGCAAAACCATCTGATGACATTCACGGAAAATACGTCGATTCCTTTCCAACCAAATATGCCAAATAATAATTGAAGATCCCAACTCCCAAGCAGCCACTAAGCAGGATGCTAATACAGGAGGATGTCCCAAATTCTCCTAAAAATCTTGCAAGGATAAGGCAAACCTAAAAGGTCTTCTCCAAATCTTCCACCACAATCTCCAAATTTCTATAACATAAAAGCACTAAAAAAATAGATGAGAAGTACTTTCTTCACTACAACCACATCAAAAGAAAAAAAACCACATTTCCTGATATTCTCCCAGGTAAGGCATTTATTATGGATTAGAAGCCATAAGAACATATTACATTTGGACCAACCAACCTTGTTCCATATGCATTTCCACCAAGGATAAACTCTCACCTCGACATGTTGAGATACTAGAACAACATATCCTTGAGCAACAAAATAGATACCCTTAGGTTCATGGCCCCAAGCTAGAAAATCTTTGTCCTTTGAAGAACAACAAGGCCTCTTAGCCCAAATAGATGCCAAAAGATATCTCTCCGCCTGGGAGCCACCCTCCAGCCAACTAACAAGATCACACCACTAGTAAATTCTAATATCTCCCAAAAGTGTAGATGATTTGTAACTACTCACCTTGGACCATTTTGCAACCACAAAAGCCTCACCTAAAGCACAAAGATGAAGAAAAGAAGTAAGAATTGGAGGATTCCCATCCCAAGAATCAGTCAAAAAAAGAGCCTGCCCCCCCCTTTGAATGATCTAGAAAAGGCCCTCCTTAATGAGAGTTGAACCACGCTTAATAGTGCTCCAAATCATAGAGCCTATAACAGATAAAGAAAATGTGGGATATCCTCGTTGGCTACTCTTGTATTTATAATTAAGAATCTTTGCCCAAGGTTGCTCAGGAAACTTGCACCGCCTCCAATAGATTTTTGCTACCAAAGCAAGACTATTTTGCTCTGCCTGCCTTAACCCAAGCCCACCACACTCCTTTGGTTTACAAACCAAGTCCCAGCTCACCAAACTCCATTTTTGAATGTCAAGATTGTCTTCCCAAAGAAATTTCCTGGTAAGGGAATCAAAATCCTTAAGAACACTCTTAGGAGTAGACACCACCATGAACTAGCACAAAGGAAGGGATTGGAGAACAAATGACACCAAAGTCACCCTACATGTGTTTTCACACTTTAATCTTTATCTATTTATGCATTTCTATTCTCATTTCACCTTCTATATTATGTTTTCATGTCGTGCTTTCACTATTTGAGGGGCATCTTCCTTAAATATTTCATATTAAACACTTCTTATACTTTTCTCATTTTTGTCTTATTTTTTATCCTTACACATATTTCATTATCCTACTTCCTATGTGAGCTTTCCATTTTTTATTATATATTATTTATGTTTTTGATAAGATGAGCTACATTTACAGCCCATGCAGTACCCTTTACACCAAGAGCCCAGAGGGACAAAAAGGATCAAAAAACAAAAAACTAAAATCATATATTCTAGTATCAGGAACAACAGATCGACACCAAAAACTTACAACAACATCAAATAAAAACAAAAGGAAAACCCACCCACCAACAACACATACCCAACCCATTACTTTGCTAAGTCCTCCTCCTCAAAGAGGAGATTCAAAACCTCATCACCCACCCATTTGTTGCTAGGTCCCTCTTTTGCATTATTTTTGTCAACCTCCTCATACAACACATCGAACATAGTAATAATGGACCTATGGATGACCTGAATTGTGAAGCACAATGACCTAGTGAATTTCCTTTTCAAATTTTCAATACAAGACAACGGATTATTAAGATCCTCTTTCTTCCCAGTTTCCACCTTGTTGGCTCCCTCATCCCCAGCCAGGAGTTCAGAGGATTCCAGAGTGGAATCTTCATTGATCATTTTATTTAGCTCCAGAAAATGGCTTGGTCCTTCCACATAATCCTCAGTCTCTTTAATGGTATCATGTTTTCTCTCCTTCTTGCCCCCCTTGTGCTCATAATCATTGAAAATATCATCATGCCCCTGAAGGCATTCCATTAGAGGCATAATGCATCCCTCATCACAAATGTGTCAAACAAGGGGGCCCCTATGAAACTCTTCACAAGAACTAGGTTCACTTTGAACTCTATCAACATCCATTTTCTCTCCCAAATCATGTATTTTCAGTTGGAATAACAAAGTGAGAGGTTTTTCAAAATGCCAAGGGGAAAAAACAAACACCCCAATTGTCGACACTACCATGCCATAACAAAAAATATTGCGTAATAAAGAAATAATATTTTTGCATGTACCAGTGGTCATTCCCAAAGAGATTAGGGTGACGGGGCTGAAAAAAATTGCTTAAGTACCTCAAAGCTGATCCAAGATCCATCATGACATTTATCGGATCATTATTAGCCAAAAAATTGATGTTAATTTTGGCCTTACACACATTTCCATAAATGTGGTTATGAAAATGGTACTTTTGACAAGACATCTCATAAATATTTTGAAATGACCATCTACTCCTTGCAATCTTTCCTGACCACCATCCAAACTTTTGCTTGCACCCCTCCACCTCATCATACAAATGCCACATCACCATGAGCCCAAGGGTGTAGTACCAAATGTAACCTACAACAAAAGAAATGTTAGATTTCATCATCCACAATAATATTTTTTTTTCCAGTAAGGATAATTCCTTGTATGTTCATAGTGAGGGCCCTCAATCTTCCCCAACATTTGGATAGAACCCATGAAGAGCCTAGGTTGGCTAAAGAATCAGCCATCTAGTTCCCCTCATAGAAAATGTGGGCTATTTTCTTTCTTTCAAGTTTGGCAAGCAGGAAGATAATATCCAATAGAATTTCTCTAATACTCCGACCTTGGCAATGCTTACGATTGATGGAATCAATCACTACCTTAGAGTCTCCTTCAATGTGCATGTTCTTTATGCCAAGAGTGACAATAGTTTTAACTCCCTGAAGTAGCACTCTAGTCTAGTTGTCATGGATGTCTATGTTCTAATGCCACCGGCATACCCAACCACCAAGTTTCCTTGTGGGTTTCTGATAATGCCTCCTATGCTTGCAAACATAGGGCTCCCTTTCACTGCACCATCAAATTTAAGTTTGTGTCAACCGGTATTGGGGTTTTTAGTCCATATTAAGTCTATCCAAAGCTTTAGAGTTGTCAAAGGAGTTGATCTCTAATTTCTCGTTCCATGATTTAGCCATGTTGATCTCCCACCTAGTAGGAGCTCTATCTGGGGGTTTCCAAAAGTATAAGGAGAAATTCTTAGTGATGATTTTGAGACCAATGTCAAATACCTCTTTAGGGATTTTTTCCACACTTCTAAAAATCCGGTTATTTCTTTCTTTCCACAAACATCGACACAAAATGGGGGGGATTTGTTGCCAGACTTCTTTAGGCAAAGGATGTTGGCAAGGGTTGATCCAATTTTCAATAAAACTCTTAAGGTCAACATTCATGGTCTAGTGAATCCCTAATCTTCCAAAAGCCAACTCCCAAACTTCAATATCAAATGGATAGTGGAGTAACATATGAGGGACAAACTCCTCGTCATTCTTACAAAGCATGCATCTATTTAGGATTTGAAATCCCCTTTTTGTTAGGTTTTCCTAAGTGAGTATCTTGTTGTGACAAGCCATCCACCAAAAGAAAATAATTTTTGGTGTTAGTTGTCTATTCCAAACCCATTATGGTTCCCATGCACTAACAACAAATTATAGGCAGTCTTGACAGAGAAGTAACCCTTGCTTTCCTTAGTCTAATAAAATTCATCCTCTAGGTTTGAGATGGGAATTCTATTTAGTGAGAGGATGTACTACAGGGTCCTAGCTATGTGTCTTAACTCAAGGGAAAGAGGACAATATAACTCCAACATTTTCCATTTCATAGAACCAGGAAGATCGCACAAGTAGTCTCTCACATTCCTACCAAAGAACTGTTTAGCAGGAACCATCGGGTTGTTGAAGTCCGATTGAGAGAGAGGAATTTCAACCAACCAAGAATCCTCCTAGAACCTAATTTTGCTACCATTTCCTAACTTCCATTTCAACCTAGATTGAAGTAACTTTTTCATCTTACAAATATTATTCCATATCAAGGAACCACTAGGGTGTTCATTAGATATACACTTGATCAAGGGGAATTTGTTTAGATACTTCACATTTAGGAGTCTACACCAATCCTTCCCATTCTTTAGTTGATCCCATCCGACCTTAGCAAGCAAAGCCTTATTGGTAGGTTGGATTTTATTTATGCCTAATCCCCCACCAAATTTGGGGAGACAGATCGTATCTCAGCTTATCAAAGCCATTTTCTTTTTTTCCTCTGTACTGGTCTAGAAGAAGTTCCTTTGAATTCTTTCAAAAATTTCAGCTATAAATCTAGGAATTTTGAAAATGGAAAGGAAGTAAATCGTGATCTCTTGAAGAGTAGCAATAAGGAGTTGTAACTTACTAGCATGGTTGAGGATTAAACCTTTCCACACTGCCATTTTTCTTTGAATTCTTTCAAGAAAAAAGTTCCAAAAAGAAAGAGTGACTTCTTTAATAGTGAGTGGGAGACCAAGGTACACTAAAGGAAGGGAATCACTCTTACACCCCAGAACAACTGTCACTCTGTCCTGCAGATCTTGAGTGCTGTTAAAAAAATAAATCATACTCTTGTTTTAATTTATGTATTGGCCCGAACTAGTAGCATAAATATTTAGGCAATTCTTCCATTTCCTTGCTTCCACCATTAAGGCTTCCCCGAAAAGGATGGTATCATCCACAAACTGTTATATAGTAGCTAGATCAAGGGCGGTGGTAGGTTTAATTCCCTTAATAGAGCCATTAGTCAACATCCTAGAGACATTCCTGCTTAGGACATCAACAACCATTATGAATAGGTAAGGTGAAAGGGGGTCACCCTATCTTATTCCTTTACCTACATTAAAGAACCCATGAGGAATCCCATTGACCAAAACAAAGTACTTCACAGTATTTTTTCATTTTGAAATGATATTCACCACCTTCTAATTAACCCAAACTTGGCTAACACTTTGAGTAGAAAAATCCATAGGACTTTGTCATAAGCTTTTGAAATGTCAAGTTTAAAAGCCATATCAACACAATTACTTCTATAAATGGAGTGTATGATTTCATCTGTGGTAATTGCAACATCCATAATATGGCTACCCGGGACAAACCCCTTTTGACATGGGCTAATATCTTTTCAAGAAATGGTTTCAGATGGTTAACCAAAATTTTGGAGATCTTGTAGATGGTATTACATAGGCTGATGGGTCAAAAGTTAGCCATGGTCTAGGGGTCTTCATTTTTAGGGATGAGAGCTAGAAAGGTATAGTTCAGCTGCTTTAAGAGTTTACCCAACTTGAAAATGCCCTTGGTAGCAAGAAAAATGTCCTCACCCACAATATCCCAATACTCCTAGAAAAAATTTGGGGGGATAACCATCTAGTCCTAGGCCCTTGAAAGCACCCATAATGAAGAAAACCACTATGACTTCCTTAGGAGTGACAACATGGAGAATAACATCATTATTCGCAATATTTAGCGAATCAAGTATGGAGTCTAGTAACAAGTCATTAGTAGCAGAGTTAAGAACCTCCATAGGCTTAGATAAGGCAAGTTGAAAATATCTAGAGGCCATTGAACCAATCTGAGCTGAAGTAGTAGCTTTTATTCCCAAATCATCTTTCAACTTTTTTATCTGGTTCCTTTTTTTGTGTTTGAGAGTTGAGACATGGAAGAAGGAAATGTTGTGATTTCCTTCTTTTAGCCATTGGACTTTGGATTTTTTCTTCTAGAATATTTCCTCTTTTTTCAAAACTTTGTCCCATTCAGTATGTTCATCCTTCTCTAGTTGATAGGTTTGCGCACTAACATCCTCCCCTTCCATCCTTTTTTGGGTCACCTTAAGTTTATTAGAGATCATCTCTTTTTGATGGAAAACATCCCCAAACACCCATTTATTCCAACCTTTAACCATTTTTTTAATGTACTTAATTTTGTGGAAAACCCTAAACATGGGGGAGCAATGGATAGGGAAATTTCGCCAATTAGCAACTTTATTCCTAAAGTCTTGATGAGAGTTCCACATTATCTCAAATCAGAAAGGAAAGGGACCAGTAGTTGAGTGTTCATTCAAGGTAAGCAACAGGGGGTTATGGTTAGAGACCTTCTGGGGAAGCACCAACAAATTGAAGTTAATTAGAGCTGTCTAGCTAGGGGAATTTTTTTTTCAAGTCTAACCAAAATAAGGTTATCCCCCATTCTCCTATTAGTCTAAGTAAAGTTCTGGCCCTGTAGGTCAATGTCCACTAGCCCTGTATCACTTAAAAGATCAACTAGGTCAACCATACTATCGATATAATCCACCAGTCCCCCACACTTTTCAGAGGGATATAAAGGGGATTTGAAGTCTCCTACCACTAACCAATAGGCCCCTTTATTTTTCTGGATCTAGCCAGTGATTTCTTTCCAAAGAGATTTCCTAACATTCCTTATGTTGGGGACATAAATATTTATCAACATCCAAGAAGACCCATAGTGGGTGAACTGGATACCCAAGCTATTCCTATTTTGAAATAGTTCAATACCCTCAAGTCTATTAGGGTTCCACATAACAGTCAGCCCCCCTACAATCCCATCCACATCACTAAAGGAAAAGTGAGCATTCAACCAAATGTTTTTAGCTATGAGATCATTTTTTTTTTTAACTTCTTGTAATAGTAGTACATCAAGCTTGTGCTCCCAAACATAATTCTTCAGAGCAAGTTTTTTATGGGGGTTATTTATCCCAAGCACATTCCAAGATAGGACTTTCATTTAGATGTATTTTTCTAGGACACTTCCAATGTCCTCTGTTTCCCAATAGCAATCTCTTTGGTTGTCTCTCTATTCAAGTTTGGAGTTGGTTAGGTTTTCCTAGCTTGGTGTCCACTCCCACATTTTCCTTCCTTTTTTTCATGTCTTCTTTGGGGTTGTCCAACCATCTTCTTCATTAGTTTGGCTATGTGACAGGTCAGCTATATTTGTCCCTCTAGCTCCAAAGACTTCCCCATCTAGAACAACTCCAGGTATTTCTCCCTCTTCCATATCCTTAATCAAACCTAGATTAGTTGGGTGGGGTTGATCTCCCAACATATCCATCTTCGAATCCTTAGTGACCACCATTTCAATAAGATACTCTTTGAAGGAGACTCAACCTTTAAAGGGGTGGGTTTTCTAGGTGTTGTCACAACCAACTTTGTGCCTGATAGAGTGGGTTTGCTTGGTGATGTCACAACCAAGTTTGTGACAGGGTCTTCAAAAGGACCATATTTGGTTAGGGAAACAATGATCTTTAGGATCTCATTCTTGAAAGGGTAGTTATTTATGATTTCATCCACTAGGGGATCACTTGGGATAAGTTTGTTTGTTACAATGGACTTACAGTAAAAAATGAGCTGCCCAAGTTTGGAGCACCTTTGACAGTAAACCACAACATTTTCATAACATATTTGTTAGTTCCAAGACCCGTACTTAGAGCTCAAAGTCACTGAATTGGGTAGTGACTTGTTAATAACAACATTGACACAAAACCTAGCAAAGACTAACCTGGATTTCATTTTGGTGATAGTATTTGAAGTAATGAATTGGCCCATCGAATCTCCTATACATTGGAATACTGACTTGTCCCAGTATTCTAATGGTAATCTTGGAAAGTAGACCCAGACTAGAGAAAATTTGTTGAAGTCCACAGCAGGATCAAAGCCAAGCTTCCAACGACAAAGGCAAAGGCTATGTTTCCCATAAACCCAAGGGCCTGAGGATAGAACATAAAGCATATCCTCAAAAGTCATGAATTTGAACATGAATAGTCGTCCAACCATTGCACAAACACCTACACTACCCTTCAATCACCATTTAGCCATTAACCATCTTCTAACCATATCCACAATAGGGTGAAAAGAGAAAAAATTTCCCATGACCAAGTTCTCTATTGAAGAAATGATCCTATCACAGGTGGATTTCAGGATCAGGATTTTAGTGCCAAAGATGGAGTTCACCACTTTTGGCCAAGGCTGTGACTTATCCACTGGAGGACTTTGGGAGGAGTTAAGTAACACATTCTTCCAACCCTTAGGTTCCTAAATGAGAGGAATCACAGGCCCTTCTTCAGTTGACAAAATGATAGGAATCACAAGCACATCTTTAGTAGATGGAATGGGAGGGTCGCACCGAGGAAGGTGGTGGTACATGTGCTGAAGGCACATAGTTAGACAAGGATAGGGGAGGGGGACCGTGGGGTACCCCCAAGAAGGCATCTACTATGCACACAGGGAATTCAAACTAACAGAGTGAGAAAGCAGAGAAGGATAGTTGCAACATTGATTACTATCTATATATTATTTATATTATGTCTCCTTCACATCTTTATTTATTGTTCATTATTTATCACTTCTATTTCATATGTTTGTTCATTGAACATGCTTAATGCTATATATTATACATTTCACATGTTCATGCCATGTCCCTAATGATTATTTTATGATATCTTATATCATGCTTCCAACTAATAAAACTATCTTATGATGACATAGTCATGCTATGTTATGATTCTAATGGATGCCTTATCTTCCAATGAAATGTTCAAGTTATAATACTTATGCTTATGTGCTCCAATTATTATCATGTCAAGTCACACATTTTTCATGATTAGATCTTTATTATGGGCCTTCATATTATGATTGCATCTTTATGTTCCTTATCACCACTTATATCTTATGTCATCATCTCTTATGATAACATGCACATATCTAGCTTTCAATACTATCTTATTAATTGTCTAAATTGGGAGCAAGCACAAGGGTGTCATGGCTTCCCCGTGATATACATAGTTACATATTCAATTATTTTATTGCTTTTTATATTTTATCATCATCATGTATCTTTTTTTCTCTCCTCCAATTCTTTGCATTCATTGAACAATACCAATTGGAAGGGGAGAATATATCATAGCTTGATCGCAATGCACAAACTCATAGCTTGATCACAATGCACAAACTCATAGCTCAATTGCAATGTACAAACTCATAGGTCAATCACAATGCACAAACCTTTCTTGCATCACTACACTACACAAACCTTTATCACATTATTGCATCACATAGACTTTTATTGCATTTATGCATCACAATTATATACAACCTAGAATTTTTGTTGTTGTTGGTCAATTCCTTTATAAAGTGTGACACACGTTTTTGCTTTTACCCCTAATCATTTATCTCCCTCTCCTTGTTATTGTCATGGACATGGAAATAAAATGTATTAATTCTTGTATTCAATTAGGATTGTATGTCCCAAAAATTCATACTTTAAAACAAGGTAAAGAGTTTATGAATCTCATATAGGTGTCATATAATCACGTGTTCAATCTGTATTGATGTTTCTTCATCTAAACCATGGATAAGGAATTTAAATGAACTTAGTTGTGCATCTTACTTCATTGTTTATTTATGTTGTGTGTGATTGTGTTTCATTGACATGCATGTCATCTTAAGTAGTATGAGATGTAGCCATCACTTTGATTGTGCATTATACACATGTACTTCTACACATATTGGATAATTGGGCATTTAGAATATAGTGCTAATTTTTTAGAGGGGGGTGACCTTTGAGGAGATCCTTCTAATCTACTTGTATGAGACCTCATATTTTCTTTATTACTTATATGTATACTTATGTTACTTATTTACCTTTCTTCATAATTCTATGTATTGTTCTCTCGTGTGTTCTAATATTTGCTTCATATGTGTTCTCACACTTTAATCTTTATTTATTTATGCATTTCTATTCTCATTTCACCTTCTATACTATTTTTTCATGTCTTGCTTTCACTATTTGAGGGGCATCTTCCTTGAATATTTCATATTAAACACTTCTTATACTTTTCTCATTTTTGTTTTGTCTTTTATCCGTACACATATTTTATTATCCTACTTCTTCCTATGTGACCTTTCCCTTTTTTATTATATTATTATTTATGTTATGTCTCCTTAGCATCTTTATTTATTATTCATTGTGTATCACTTCTATTTTGCATGCTTGTTCATTGCACATACTTAATGTTACATCTTATACATTTCACAAGTTCATGCTATGTCCCTAATGATTATTTTATGTTGTCTTATATCATGCTTCCAACTAATAAAATTATCTTATGATGACATAGTCATGCTATTTTATGATTCTAATAGATGCCTTATCTTCTAATGCAATGTTCAAGTTATAATACTTATGCCTATGTGCTTCAATTATTATCATGTCAAATCATATGTTTTTCATGATTAGATCTTTATTATGCCTTTATATTATGATTGCATCTTTATGTTCCTTATCATCACTTATGTCACCATTCCGTATTCTAAAATACACATATCTAGCTTTCAATACTATCTTATTAATTGTCTAAATTGGGAGCAAGCACAAGGGCATCATGGCTTCCCCATGATATAGATAGCTACATCTCATTCACTTATTTTACTGCTTATATATTTTATTATTATCATATATATTTTTTTTCTCCTCCAATTCTTTGCATTCATTGAATGCAACCAATTGGAAGGGGGAAATATATCATAGCTTGATCGCAAGGCACAAACTCATAGCTTGATCACAATGCACAAACCTTTCTTGCATCACTACACCACATGAACCTTTATCACATTTTTATTCTACACAAGTTAGATCAGTTTTAAATATTAAATTAGGTTCATCATAAATAAGGATCGACTTTGGAAAGTTCAAGATAGATCTTTTGGATAATATATGTTCCAAATAGCATCATATTAAACAAAGACAATTATTTTTTTTGTCAATCATAATTGATCTAACAAAAAAGTTGATTTTAGAATCTACATGATAAATATAAAATTAAACAAACCTCTCCCCTTATTTAATTTTTATATTTATATTTTAATTATCTAATCTATACTCTTATACCTAAACTAATTATTTAACACTATATATGTGTATGCAAGAGTGACTAAACCCGTTACTAAATTCAAAGCAAGCATGCCCAAAGACAAAATGTTAACTACTCAGCAACTTGGTCATGGATAAGTCTGAAAATGGAGGAGGACAATTTGTCCCGGTCACCGCACCACCCCCGGGTCGCAGCAGACAAATTAGGTAGACCCAATGGGAAAGGGCACGCCAAATAGGAAGGGGCAGGTCAAATATATTGATCCGGGTAAAGGACATGTGACGATGGGCAGCGTTTGTCGAACCGGCGAAAGTGGGTAGGTAGCCAGTTCAGTCCCGGGAATCGGAAGTAGCGGAGGGTGGGTTTTCTGGGTAGGTAACGATGCAGACCTGAGCGCGTATGAGGTTGAAATGTCGAGTTCCCGTCAAACCTCAGGGGAGTAGGTGGCGGCCCCACTATACCTGTTGTGGACTTTGGATTTGCAGTGGTATGCACACTAATTATATTACCATTCAATTGAAAAATGGGGTGGGTGGTTGGTTGGGCCCTCACCAAGATTTACAGGCGACCGCTTTAAGCTCAAGATTGGGGCCAACTACTCACTATAAAAACGACACCTTGTTCTGCTCTTCAATAGCCTCTTGCCGTTCATAATTGATTGTGGGAGGTGGAAGGTGGAAATCCGTATTCTTGTCATTTGAGCGTATTTAGCTAAGTTTAGTCTCTGCAATGGCTTGTGTCGCTCCTCTGCCAGTCGTCAATAACGGAAAACCGGAAAACGAAGCCGAAAATGCAGAGTTTTTGTTCAGATCGAAACTTCCAGACATTGGGATTTCGGACCATCTTCCTCTGCACACGTATTGCTTCGAGCAACTGGCAGAATTTGCAGAGAGGCCGTGCATCATCGACGGTGCGACCGGGAAAGTGTACAGCTATGCCGAGGTGGAATTGATTTCGCGCAAGGCAGCTGCCGGTTTGGCCAAAGTGGGGCTGAAGCAAGGGGAAGTTGTGATGCTGTTGCTCCAGAATTGCGTGGAATTCGCCTTTGTGTTCTTGGGGGCCTCCATGAGGGGCGCCGTTGCCACCACTGCTAATCCCTTTTATACCCCCGGTGAGATCGCCAAGCAGGTGAAGGCCTCTGCCGCCCGCGTCATCGTTACCCAGGCGGCCTATGTTAGCAAGCTGGGTGATCTGAGCGGGGAGGACTGTGATTTTACCGTCATCACCATTGACAGCCCACCCGAAGGCTGCCTACCCATTTCTGTGCTGACAGAGGCGGACGAGACCGAATGCCCTTCTGTTAACATTCACCCTGACGATGTCGTTGCTCTGCCTTACTCTTCGGGCACCACGGGTCTCCCCAAGGGCGTTATGCTTACACACAAGGGACTGGTCTCCAGCGTTGCTCAGCAGGTCGATGGCGACAACCCCAATCTGTATTTCCATTCCGAGGATGTCATCCTCTGTGTGTTGCCCCTCTTTCATATCTATTCCCTCAATTCAGTGCTCCTCTGTGCGCTCCGAGTGGGCGCCGCTATTCTCATCATGCAGAAATTCAACACTGTGGCGTTGCTCGAGCTCACCCAGAGGTACAAGATCACCGTGGCTCCCATTGTTCCTCCCATTGTTTTGGAGATAACCAAAAACCCAATCGTCGCCAACTACGACATTTCTTCGATTCGCTTAATCATGTCCGGCGCGGCGCCTCTGGGGAAAGAGCTCGAGGACGCACTCCGCGTCCGCTTCCCGGAAGCAAAGTTCGGCCAGGTCAGAATTTATTACCCAATCGTTCCCCACATTCTTCTCGAACCAGAGTTTAATTATATTTAAGCTGACGGTTGTGCAATTGAAAATTGTTTCAGGGCTATGGCATGACGGAAGCAGGGCCGGTTTTGGCAATGAATCTCGCATTTGCTAAAGAGCCCTTCCCTGTGAAGTCAGGCTCCTGCGGAACAGTCGTTCGGAACGCCCAAATTAAGATCATTGATACAGAGACCGGCGTGTCTCTGCCTCACAACAAACCCGGAGAAATTTGCATACGCGGACCCGAAATTATGAAAGGTAGGTAGTGATCCCTGTCACCATTCCCTAGGTCCGACAATCAATAAATTTTCCATTTTCTTTTGATCTTCCCAATAACAATTTGGCAGGATTTGTTTTTCTATCTATTTCAGGGTATCTGAACGACCCGGAAGCCACGGCCCGCACCATCGACAAAGAAGGGTGGCTGCACACCGGTGACGTTGGCTACATTGATGATGATGAAGAAATTTTTATTGTTGACAGAGTGAAAGAGCTTATCAAATACAAAGGCTTTCAGGTATGAATGACAACGTTCAAACTTTTGAATGTCAGAATTTGACTGTATAGTAGTTTTTATGAACTTAATCCACAAAATCCATCTCTTGTAAAGATTTTAGGTAATTTTAATTGACTGATCTAAGGATCCATCTATTACGTATATACCAAGCATCTAAACTTTTAAGAATCAATGGATGATTCGTTTATTGGATAATCCAGTTTACTTAATTTGTTCCCTCAGTGGAAGCAAGATTGAGATAGATTAGTGACTTTCAAAAAAATCTGTTGCTTCAGGGCCCATAAATTAACCACTCATATCTTTCAGACATAATTTTCAAAGTAATTTTTTAGAATTTCCGATCAAATTTTATCATTCATTGTCGAAATGATTGATCATGGAATTTGATCCAAAATAGTCAAAATTTAAAGATATATAATTTTCCAGTTTTTTTTATTGACGTTCCGATCAAACTCTGATTCATCATCAAAATGACATATCAAAAAAATCTCACAGTCAAATCCAAAATAATTCATAATCTTGATTCCTCTTAAACTCAAATTACTCAACCAATTTCCTATAATATAAAAACACAAATACAACTGTTAGAAACATCCTCTTTCTCTGACTTGTACGGCACCTCTAAGAAACGTGGTTTTTTAATACAGGTCGCGCCTGCTGAGCTGGAAGCCATTCTGGTAAACCACCCATCAATTGGTGACGCCGCCGTGGTGCCGTAAGTCATTTTTCTGCCATGGTGTCAATTATAATCCTTTGACGCAGAATAAACAAAAAATTCATTTGACTGAACCAAAAGAAACAAAATTCATTTTACTGAAGTAATCTATTTTGTTATTGCAGTCAGAAGAACGAAGCTGCAGGGGAGGTTCCGGTGGCATTTGTAGTAAAATCCGGCGGCGCAGATATCACCGAGCAAGAAATCAAAGATTTCGTTGCGAAACAAGTGGTCTTCTACAAGAGATTATACACCGTTTACTTCGTGGATTCCATTCCCAAATCCCCCTCTGGTAAGATCTTGAGAAAGGATTTGAGAGCCAGACTCGCAGCAGCCTAATACTCCCATGCTCTTCTCGGAGAACCATCATACACGATATACAGTGTATAACCAAATCTACTCGCAGCACACATAAATTTGTGTATTTTTATTAAACTATTTAATGTTGGTAATGCTTATATTTTTTAATATTACTTGCCTTGTCTCGATTTCTCTGCAAACAAGGCTGTCCAATCGTCCACGGGGAGTTTCCCTAAGAACTTGTAATTATGAGCTTCGCAATAATAATAATGGGAGAAATTTACATTAATACAACCTTTCAAATGCCTGTTAATGGCGCGTCTGTGTTTTCTTTATCTGCAACCTCTCAAAAGCCTGTTAATGGCGGCTCTGTCCAGGTTTTATGTAACTTCTTGTCGGTATTTAGATGTATCGAGTCGCGGCCGGGTCAAGGTTTGTTGGTGAGATGGTTGTGTTGCTTTGTATACAATTCTTTTAATTTGTCCCGTGCAGACAACTCCATCAGCCAACACCTGGAGACCAATACAGGTAAGTGGAAGAATGATGGGGCCCTTTCCCATGTTTACTTGATTGTTGTTAGAAGGATGGTGGGGCCCATTCCTATGGTCACTTTGATTAAATGACGTGCCCGGGTTTTTAATTTATGCTTAGGACTACATTAGATTTATTATTTAGGGACAATTAAAAAATATTAAATGATGGTGGAGGGCATCTTTTTGGTGGTTGGTGGAGTCTTGTATCACCTACAAAAATTGTTTATGTTTTTTATAACTATAATATGTGTAAGCATGTATTGTATTTGTTGTATTACTTGCTTTCATGTATAAACGCCTTTCATTTCTTTGGGTGGTTCTTTGTACACTTTGGCCTCGTGTAGACTCTATTGGTCATGGTGTAGGTTAGTTTAAAAGTATATCTCAACTTGTGTGCAAGCTTCCGTTCAAGAGAATATGGCCCTACCATTACTCTCCGTTTATGAACTTGGATAACGTGCAACTCCATCTCCCTAGATTTTGTTCCATGAAGTTTATTCTAGTATATGATTTGGCAAATCAATTAATCTCATAATACCAAAGCATAATCTCAATGTTAGGGCAAGTTCTAGCAAATGACAACGATTAAATTTTATGATGGTTTTATCAAATTTGAAATGTTAGGGAAGTATTAGGTTTAAAGGAATGGTTTAATTTGTCTATTTGTATATTGCACATCTATCTTCTAGATCAAATTTTCTTGTGAACACTCACTTGTGACGTGATGGCTTATGATATCTTTGGGTGGCATTATTCATTGTTTATTTTGGATGTTTAGATATTTAAAGGGGTTGGTCTCCAAGGATTAAGAACTAGTCAATTGGATTGTGTGTAAAACATTAAATTGTATTTTTCTAAGGGTTGGGAGTATTATAGTGGTGACGAGTTTTACATATTAGTGGCCTTTTATAATTATTCATGTTTGCTTTTGAATATATTGTTTTCTTGTTTGATCTTTATTGTTCCCTTTTCAATTTTTTTTTATTGTGTACTATGCACACTCAATTGTTGTCTATTCAAGTAACCTAAATTCTATTGTTGCACCAAATAGTATAAGAGAAAGTGCTTTGAGTCATATAGTGGACTAAATTCTATTGATGGTCTTCTTAACTAATGTGTTTGAATGAGTGGTGTTGGATAATGGGTGAACCAACGATGATAGCTCACACAGTAGGAATAAGAGTTACAAGAAACAATTTAGTGACATGTGCATTGTAGACCTAAGGGATATAGTTAGAGCAACTCAAGCTTGAGTCTTAAAAGATATTAGTGATGATGAGAGGGATGATAGTGATGCAAGGGATGATATCATTGATATAGAGATGTTGAGAAACACATTGTGAAAGAAATATTTGTGATAGCCTTGTTGAAAGTAAGGAGCAAGTCAAGGTTTGACCTCCCAAGCTACTTAGGAAGCTTAAATCCAAAAGAGTTGGTGGATTTATTGTTAAGCAAGAGAAATATTTTTAGTTTGAAACAATCAAGGAACTAAAGAGATTAAAGTATGCCACCACAAAGTTGAGAGGGCATGCTCCTTTGTGGTGGGATGGAGTCTACAAAAGTCAAGTGTAAAGAATAACAAGATCTTATAGTGAGATTGCATGATGACTAAACCCAAGGGGGAGTTTATGATAATCTACATGTTGAATTTATTGAAAAAACTCCAAAACTATGCTAAAGGGATATAATTGTGAATGAATACATGAAGAATTTCTACAAATTATACATCTACAATAGTCATGTGGAAGATAACATAAAGAAGATGCCCAAGTATTTGAATGGTTTTTACATCTCAATTTTCAGTGAGGTTTGTTTGCTAATAAATTATTTAGTAGAAACCTACTAGCTAGCACTCAAGTAGGACAAATTGAATTGTAGACAATTGAGTGCACATAATAGAAGGCGGTGGAAGACAACCCTCTGTGTTCAAGAATGGCAAGAAAAAGAGAGGAGGTTGCAATAAAAGCTGCAATGGAACTTGCTTTAGGTGTGAGAAAGTAGATCATTGGGCATTTGAATATACATATGCACCATGAGATCATGGTCACACAAAGAAGTGTGTTCATGTCATCCAATATGAGAAAGAAGGAACTTTGGGGAGTAAGTAATAAATTGTGAACCAAAAGACTAAGGAAAACCTAATGGTGCATAAGATTATACTAGATTATACTAAATCTTGCACATGTATTTGAGGAATCATGGTTGAGGAAGAGACTCTTTAGTTCTAATTCCAAGTAAAGAGAAAACTATTATGATCTTATTATTGATGGAGGCAACACCAACAACATAGTATCCATGTAGATGGTGCAAAATTTGGGCTTGAAAAAGGTCATGCAACCCACCCCATACAAGGTCTCTTGATTGCAAAAGGGATAACAACTCAAAGTGATAGAGTAATTCCTAGTTGCATTCCACATTAGAGATATGTGGACAAGGTATGGTGTTATGTGATCTCAATGGATAAGTATGATAGAGGTAGATTGATTAAAATGAGAGCAAATGCCCCAATTTATAGATTTGTGATGGTTAAAATCAATGGCTAAAATGCATTGACTAAATGGAGGGTCAAGATTGAATGGGATGATGGAGGCTTAGACTTGTGATGTGTCACAAGAGGAAAGGAGGTGTAAGAGAAAGGTGTGTGAGCACATGTGTGAGCACACATAGGGAAGACTATGAAAGAGACATGTCAATGACATGTGTAAGAGATAGGGTGGCTTGGGAAAGTGACATGGCTATGACATGTGTAAGAGGTAGGATGGCTTCAGATGTGTGAGAGACATTCTCACACATGTGTGAGCAAGGGGTAGGATAGGTAGGTTATGACACTTGACACATGATGACAAGTTTAGATCTTGATTCATGTGGATGATTTTAAGGGCTAGGATTGAGTGGACAAGGATTGATGGTGAGGTGAGATTAAATAATGGAGGAAATGATAATGAAGGTTAATTAGCCTAAATAAATTAATTAAGTAGGTATTAATTGTAGACACCCAAAATAATATTTAATTAAATAAATACTTGTTTTTTATTTAATATATTTAATCCATTCCCTTATCCTAATAATTAATTAAATAAATATTTATTATTTATTTAATTTCCCCATTACCTTTATCCACCACCCTTATTTAATTGGTCCCACCTTTTTCCATGTTCCTCTAAAATCCCCTAGCCTTGCTTAAGCTAATTAATCCTTGATTAATTAACTTTATCCATTTCATAATCATCATTATCCCATTCTCCAACTTTTAACTCCACCCAAGTTAATAAACCCATGGTTTGTTAACTTAACCCTTCCTCATTAAATCAATTAATCCATGATTAATTGATTTAATCCCTAAGCCTAACCCTCATTACCATTATTTCCTAATTTTAAATTCCTACATCTCACCTATCCCCACTAACCTCTTACACAAGACACCTTATATCTTACACACTTTCTTCCCAATGTGTGCTCACCTCCCCATCATAGGACTCCATCTTGTGACACTTGTCACAAAGATAACCCTTCTTCATTCTTTGATCCAAACCCTATCTTTCTTTTAGTCTTAGTCCTCCATCAACCAATCAATCCTAGCCCTTGGTTCATCCCACCAAAATTCTATATATTTGATGCTTTGGCTCTCATTTTTCACATCCACACTCACCACATTCTTATATTGCCCAAATACCCATTGAATCCATTCTATCCTACCATCATGTTGCCCAAGTATTGAGCAATTGATGGGTCTGGTTATTAGTATCTTTTTGTTTCTTTTCATATACTTTTAAGACACTTTACATATGTTTTTAAAGTACCTTTTAGACAATACTTCCATAATATGTTATCCTTTCATGTATACCTTGCAACCTTGAACCCATTTTGTGGAAATGAAATATGGTGAAAATATTTGTAGCATTGCATGGTTTAAATATGAATATGTATGTATATGAATGAAATGTTGTGATTTAATTATGGTGGTTAGTTGCATATGTATGTTGTATGGATTAATCTCTTTGTATCTCAACACGTGGTAACAAGAAAGGAGTATTTGTAGCAAGCACCAAAGTAGCATAACAGGGAATTAGTGAAGTTCAGGCTGCCTAAAGTGCAAGAAGCTGTGGAGCCAAGCGTGGTCATTATGGAAGGAATAAATGTTGGAAAGATACTTGTTCTAGAATGTTGGACACTTGCCTATGTGTTTCACATGCAAGCTATTCTTATTTTAATAGGTCTATTTTTCCTTTTTAGTTAGATGAATAAGTCAGTCTTAAATTCACATCCTCATATCTAGGAGTGAGATTTATGATTGCAGTTAGTTAGTTAGTTAGCAGTTGAATAAGACTCCCGTTTTGTATAAAGTTAGGGGATGAGTTCATAGTTCAGTTAGTTGATTGTTACAAGTTATTATAAATTAGTAGTTTTTCCATTTTTCCAGTTATCCAAAAACATGTTAAAATGATATTATGGAATAAAATTTACAAGAAGGATTCTATCTGAATATTTGGTGTTATGCAATGAATGGAGTTGTATGATATATGGATGCATAAGAATCTAAGTTATATTTGGATTTAAGTTAAGTGAGAGTCTTCTGAGTTGGCCACTAAGGTACTATTCTTCACTTCATCTATCTATTTGTTTATTTATGCATTTCCATTAATTATGTTTTCTTTATTTTACACATGCATTGCAAATTAAAATCATTTATGGTTAGTTAAAGTTGTGGTTGTTCATGGAAAGAGATGTAATTGATAGATCATAGTACTTCAGAGCTTAGGATTGGTTATTTTGTCGCTTTAAATAGTTTTAGATTAATTCTGCACTTGTACATTTTTAGCAGTCACATACAAATTATGTTGCAGGTACCCATAGCCATTAGGTTCTGTAACTACATTCATTGTTTTTGCAATTCTGTCAAATTCCATTAAGGTATAATAGCTTGAATAAGTTTGCAGAGAGTAATTAGGTGAACACGAGCCTGTGAAGGCACATATAGTGTAGTACCATCATAAGTTTACGCACCTTAGTTGATGATTTAATGTAGGCTTGCAATGTTAAGTGGATTGTTCAACTTGGCACACCCCTGAATTGTGTAGAATTTACCAAGTCCATAAAACATTAGTTTGCCTCTACATTTTTGGTGTTGTTTCTAGGGATGGTCTTATCTTCATAGGCCTATTTTTACAAATTTTTCATAGTTAGTTTTTTTATTCTATATTAGGACTAATAGATTTCATCTTCAAAAACACCTGGAGTTATACTAACAGTGTGTAGGCCCATTTCCATACAAAGTTAAACCTACTGTATGGAGAGGTAGAGAGATAACCAAGGAAGATTCCTCCCTTTAGATACTCAAGACAGAGAAGATATTGGTGATTTTGTTGACTATACTGCAGGGATTGTTGAAAGAATAAGCATTGTCTTTCCATCTTCATCAGCTTCATCATCATCTTCCACAACTACTGAAGGGACCTTCTGAACAATGGAAAATCCTAACCCCCAGAGAAAGGTACCTTTGAGTTCCCCATTACTGACCAAGCTATAGCTACTGTGCTGAAGAATATTCCACCATTAGTATTAGCAATATTTTATGGCTTGGTAATTGAGGACCTAGATACCTTCCTCTTTGAGTTTGATGTTTTGTGTAGAAGTTATGATTATACTTCTAATGCCCACTGACTCAAGCTCTTCCCAACTACTCTTAAGGATGCTGCCCTCATATGGTTTATGGGGCTTGGCAGGGATGTTCCCGATTGGGACACCATGAAGACAAAGTTCTTGGAAAAATACAAGGACTATTATAGAGGAATAGATTAGAAAAGAGATGATATTTTCTCAATGTCTCAAAAGGAGGATGAGCCATTAGAATATTATATAGAAATATTTAAATTTTCTTTGAAGAAAAACCCACATCATAAACTATCATAGGAATCCCTTAAATTGGTATTTTTAAGGGGGATTAATGAAGAATGTATGGATGATCTCAACCTTATTGGGGGAGGAGAAATTTATACATGTCCATTTGAAGACATTTGTAAAGTCTATGGGAATTATTCCAGGACCCTTTCCAGAAAGCCAAGAGGGGAGAGGTCATCCATCACAAGTCCTCTAATGGGGTTTCCAAAGTTGAAATCAGTAATTTATTGTCCAACATGAAGGAGGATATAATCAGTTATCTAGCAACATAGTTGAACAACCTCCACATCAAGAAGAAGCAAGAGAAAGTAGATGCCATGCTCACTGAGTACTGTCCTAACTGTAGGAAGAGGAAAGCCAATTGTAAGTACAAATGAGTGGCCAGTATCTAGCTAGAAAAGATTGAGAAACCAAATTTCTATACAATTGAAGGAGATGATGGAAAAGTCTTCTACATAGCACAAAGGAGGACATGGCAGCAAAGATAAGGTATGCCACCAAACCCCCTTAGTTTTAATCGATCTTTCCCTTTGAGTAGTCAAAACTTTTCTGCTTGGAACTCTCAACCCTGGCAAACAAATCAGAACTAGTGGTAGAGTCCTCAATAATGGCCACAAGTCCAGCCAAATTGGAACCAAGAACCAAACCCATGACCACAAAAAAACTTCTAGGGTTCCAAATACAATCCAGAATGGCCAGCCCAGTAGAATCAATGACAGCCTCAATGGCAGAAAGGTCAACAATGACAACAAAATATGAATTACCAACAGTCTATGCTACCTCCTCCTCCACCTCAACACCAAGCTCTAATGCCTCCATCAAATCCTCAATCTCAACCACCTAGAACATCACAAATACCCACCCAACCTGTACCTAACCCTAACACTAAGCTTGTTCAATAGGCTTATACTAATGAAGCTTTCCAATACCCCACTTATGGGGTAGAGGTGAGTGACCATCTCAGATAAGGGAAGTAGCTTGTAGGACATTCATCTCCCAAAATTACATAATTAGATGATGAATAACCCACAAAAGAAGCCTTAGATAACCCACCTCTTTGGAATCCGAGTCCAATCAAGGGCTCTAGACTACATCACATCTGAAGCCTCCATTCCCTGAATGTTTGGCTATCTAGCAACAACAAACATAGGCTGAAACTAACCTTCTAAGATAGTTAAAAGATGTCAGCATTAAAATCCCCTTAATCCTGTTGGAATTCTTGCCTCAATCTCACAGGATGAAACCTCTGAGAAAGCATGGTCACTGTGATTGGTGAGATGTCTGGCCGATCTGCTTGTTGATCCTGAACTGTTGCTGTGACCTCCTGAATGTCTTGGCAATCGACATATCCTAAAACCTTCGGCGTAACCTGGACTATCAGAACAATGGTTCAGCGATGATAGGAAGTCTTGCCGATATCAGCACGACCTTTGGTCTATCTAGACAATGTGGTAATCGGTATGACTTGCTCCTATCGGTATGAAGTCTTAGCAATAAGAGATGTCTCGCCGATAGTGTTGCATTCGGGTCATCGGGATAACATAAGGGTTCGGTAGGAACTCTTGGCGATAGGGAGATGTCTCACTGATAGTCATACATATGGAGTCATTGGGGTAATGAAAGGGTTCATTAAGAACTCTTAGCGACAGGAGTTTGTCTCACTGATGTTGTGGGATGTGTTCAGTATGACTCCTGGCGAAAGGTGGTCTCGAGGTAATTTGGAGGCTTCGGTATGAAGTCTTAGCGACATTTGATTGTCTTGCTGATGGATGTGGTTTCGTTGACTGGCTATCATTGTAACCTCTTGGCGAAAGTGGTAAGTCCTGCCGACATTGGTGTTTGTTAACGGGTGTCTTCGGTGAGACTCCTAGTGACTGAAGTCTTCAGCGAAAGGTGTGAGCATTCGGTATAACCTCTCAGTGACTGTTGAAGTCTCGCCAATAGTGGTCTTCAGGGTGACATGTTGTGTTCACTGTGATGTCTTGGCGATAGTGGTAAGTCTTGCCGACTGTTGGTATTTTGGAGTGACCTTTTGAATATCGGTATGATGTCTCATCGAATGGTGATTTTCTCACCGATGAGAATGCTGAGGTTGATGTGACTTGGGAACTTCGGTATGATGTCTTGGCAAAGAGAAATAGTCTTGCTGATGGGATTGCTGAGGTTAATGCGACTTGTGAACTCGGTATAATGTCTTACTGATAGTGAAGACTCTTGGTGATATCGACGGATCGGCTCTGTGGCATTGGGGAGACATAGTTAATGTCTCACCGACATGCGACACAAGTTGATTTCCCTTGACCAAGTGAAAGACTGTCCTACGTGGTGTGACTTGGACCTATCAGAGAGGGCAGAATGTGAACCGTTTTGCTATGAGACTGTTGCAACTGTTTCTGTGTGGAAGGATAACAGTGTGTTTGGAAACTTCTATACGAGGAAATGGAAACATCTACATTTGGGAAATGGATGACAGTGATGTTGACCTAAATGTTTGACAGTTGTGATCTGATAGTTGAAAATGAACTGATTCATAGAGGTTGTTGAGAACGAATGTATATATGTATGCATTGGACGTTCTGAAGATATATAGAGAGCAATAGAGAGAGAGTAGAGAGGCTAGCTGGATGGCCGAGGCCTTGAGGCTAAAACAAAGGATGTGAGAGGCAAGGTTATGCTATCGGATTCTCTCCTGATCAAGACTTTCCTACCAGGTTATATCCAAAATGAACAAGATGAAATCTCTGAAAAGGATATGAGCCTAAAATTGTATTGTAACCTTGTGTTGCTGAATAATACAATGGCTCGATCTTTGGAGTGTGGGGTTTTTTACCCGAGAGGGTTTTCCCCATGTAAATCTGTGTGTTCTGGTTTTTTGTTTTATCTTTCATCTGTGTTGGTTCTATTTCGAGAATCTGTTATTGCCTGCTATTGAATTTACATGTGCTTCTCTCATAAGGATTAATGTGGGAAATGAAGTGTGTCTGTTTCCACTTTAGGACATAGTTGTATGTGTCTTTGAGGCAAACTAATCGAATTAAAGTTACCGAAGAAACTACTGTTCTTGGGGGTTTCTCTGAGATGCCCTAATTTTTCCTTACAAGTGGTATCAGAGCCATCTTTTGGTTGCTGGTTCTGGGTATTTCTCCTGTGAAGATTTCTTAGCTTGATAGGCTGGAGGAAATCTGGAGGAATGGACTGATTTATTGATCCTTTGGTGAGTGGAAGTCTTGTGATATTCAGAGACAACACGCAACTTGAAGGATGGTGAAGATGGAAAAGGGAGTTGATCGTGTTGTTTTGTTGTGATATGTGTCTCTTGGTTGGTAGCGGTATAACTTTGTTGTATGAGGTAAATTTCCTTGCTCCATGGCTATGCAACAGTAAAGCTTTCATATTGGGTGTCTGTGTGGGAGGCTCCTTGATGATATGGAGAAGCCTAGGTTGTTTCTTAGCCATGGAAGAGAGTGCTTATGCTAGGTGGTGTTTCCTGATGTTGGAAGGCATTGTTTCCTGTTAACCTCAAATACATAAAGGCTATGAAGTTAATCATTAGATGATTTGCAAGCTTATGAAATAGCCTTTCTCTCTTTCTCAGATGCATGTACATGTTGGTGGTTTAGATTTGGCCTAAAAGGGGCTTGGATTTCCTGAACTACTGTTGTCTTTTAAGGATTTTTTGTACTTGCATGGCTCTGTGGTTTTGTATGTTTTACACGGTTAAGCAAAACTTGTGATTATTTGGAGTTGTTGTTAAGCTATTTTCTAGAGCCTGGCTTTTGGGGTGTTGCTGGATGAGATAGTTGTAGTTTTGCATGCATGCTTTGTGCATGGTTTGAGGAGGTGTGTTTTCTTCTCTGCATGGGAGTGTCAGTACATGATTTGTCACTCAACATTCTTGTGGTGGTGCCTATGGGTTCCTTGATTATGGTGCTCATTGTGGACATGATTGGAAAATCAGGTTTGGTGTGATATGGTGTTTGAGTCATGTTGTCTACATGGTTATTCTCTTTGAAATATCAGTGTTGCAGTTTCCAATGCAATGATGGGTTTGCATGTTTGATGTTTGTGATCTTCGAGTTATGTGGTTGATGGATTAGCTACCCATTGGTTGCAGTGAGATAACTTGGATGTGGACTGTCTTTATCCACGAGGTTGATTCTTTGCATGTGCAGACTTGTTAGCTGGCCTTGTATGTGGTTACTTGTGCATTGGTGTGATTGTTTTGAGATGAGAGGATGGATATTGTTTGAGTACTTGAATAGTCAGTTATGGGAACCTGAAGTAGGTGGTCATGATGCTTGGAGAGCTTGGATGTCACGTTTCAGAGGGAGCTTTAGCAGTATTTGAGGGTTCATCACATGGTGGTGAATGGTCTTCTTTAGTGTTGCACATGTTTCAAGGGGGAGATTTTAGATCATGTTGGTGCAGAAGGGTTCTCTCACATTTGCATGGACATTATTTGAAGATGTGCAACATCTTGGATCCATGGAGGATGCTTGGAGTCTTTGGATGAGGTGTTGGTGGTGCTTGATAAGTGATGTTGGTTTTGAGTTTGTCTGCTTTATGTCATGGTACATTCTTGGTTGTGCACTAGAGTTTTTGCATTGTGCATTGTACTTGAGACCATGGTAAAGTCACATTTTGGATGGACATTATTTGAAGATGTGCAACATCTTGGATCCATGGAGGATTCTTGGAGTCTTTGGATGAGGTGTTGGTGGTGCTTGATAAGTGATGTTGGTTTTGAGTTTGTCTGCTTTATGTCATGGTACATTCTTGGTTGTGCACTAGAGTTTTTGCATTGTGCATTGTACTTGAGACCATGGTAAAGTCACTTGAAGCATGGTATCTCCTAAGGGGATATGTAGATCATGGTGTCATAATAAGTTCCTGATTTCATATGATTGGAGCTTTGACAGTGGTTTGGTAAATTCTTTGTGTATTGGGTGCTTTGATTATTTGCTTGATAATTCGTGATAGTGTAGTAATGGAGTTGAAATTTAGCATGAGATGATCGGTTGCTAGTACTCATGGATACATGAAGAATAAGGTGAGGTTGTTTTTCTCTTATGAGAGAGTGTTGTTGATTGTTACTCTTGTGAAGTTTTTTAGCAGAAAGTTTGAGAAGCCTACACCTTGGTTGAACGTGAGTTCAATAGAGACCTATAAGGAGATTGCTCTTGATTAGTCTTGATGAATTATATATCTTGAAGGAGTATTCTTGTTCCCACTCTTGGTCTACTCGATAGTTTATCTGAGAGGTATTTGGCCCATTATATTTTTTAAGTGTGTTTTATGTTCACTTTCATGATATGGATCTTGAATTACTGTTTAATGATTCTGGAGGATTCATAGTGGAAGATGTACAACTTCTTTCATCTCCTTGAGCTTTTGTGTTATGTTATTTACTGATCAGAATTGGTAGGAGATGATGTTTTGGCTGATTTCCTGAAATGGGAAATGAAGTAGATTGATCTTCTTTGAGAGGCTTACATCCATGTTGATTACATGATATTAAAAGTTGGTTTGATCTTTGTGATTGAGCGGTTGGATGTTGTTAAGGCTTTTATTTTGGGATGAGAAGGAGATCATTCTTGACATAGCTGGCTGTTAGAAGTGTATATAGGAGGATGTTCTACAGGAATATGATGTGCAGAGTTTCTCTCTTTGGTCTTGGTTTTCCTCCTGGATGTTTGTTTTCACATTACATTGGTTTGAAGTTTGGTTGGAGCTATAGTGATCAATTGCTTGTGGTCATGTGTTTTCACTCATGTTCATGGGTGATGACATGGAGGTTTTTTTTTCCCTTTATTGCGTGTGGAGATCTTGGGAGAACTATGAAGACTTGTGGTGAGAGAAATGTTTCTTGTAGCGGTTTGTTGTAGGTTGTGCATATCATTGTGGATATTTTCTTGGGACTACATGGTTACATTTTCTATGTGCTGTGATTGGTAGACTAGGCATGTCTTTGATCTTTCAGATTTGGAATTACTCAGGCAGTGGGAGTTCCTGTTGTGTTTTGTCTTCTTCGACTATTTGGCACTTGGAGCTTGTATTTGTTGTTATTGAGTTGGTTATAGTTTTGCATGAGTTTACTAATGATGATACCTTTAAGGTATGTGAGATTGGATGGAATAGCACGAGCTATAGGTGTTATTTTCAGTCGTGTGGGTTTATCAGTTGGATGGGAGCAACCAGTCTGATTGTTGTTCTAACTGGTGTTTTTGTCTTGTTTCTGGAGAATGACTTCATGGTTGTGTTCTGATTGAGGCTTTGAAGTTGATGTTGCTTCTGTATAGCATCTGAGCACAGTGAAGTGGTAGTAGTATCTTGTTGAAGATATCACTGGGATCTTTTGCTTGTGTTCGTTTGAATGGTGCTTATTCACCTTGGCTTGTATCTTTCTTCCACAGGTGGCATGTTGGAAGTTGACAGGGTTTGTTTCCTAAATGGTGGACATCTTGGATGTTGGTGCAAAATTCTTGATGAAGCATGAGAGCATGTTTGAGGTCTATGTAGTTTCCTGGAAGGCAGTGATCGGTTGTTTTGTTGGATAGTGAGTTGCAGTTGGATGCCTGGTCTTTGTTGAAGATTATCTGGTCGACTATTATCTGTGGAATCTTGTTGATTGGGTGTCTTGAGTATTGCAGGGTCTGAACTGGTGGACTTAATGTGATCTTAGTGTCTGGTTGCTTTGGAGGTCCCTGTGTGATCTTCATCAAGTGGGAGATTGTTAGAATTCTTGCCTCAATCTCACAGGCTGAAACCTTTGAGAAAGCATGGTCGTTGTGACTGGTGAGATGTCTGGCTGATATGCTTGTTGATCCTGAACTATTGCTGTGACCTTTTGAATGTCTTGGCAATCAGCATATCTTGAAACCTTCGGTGTAACCTGGACTGTCAAAATGATGTTTCGGTGATGATAGGAAGTCTTGCCGATATTGGTGTGACCTTTGGTCTGTCTGGCCAATGTGGTAATCGGTATGACTTACTCCTATTGGTATGAAGTCTTAGCGATAAGAGATGTCTCGCCGACAGTGTTACATTCGGGTCATTGGGATAACATAAGGGTTCGGTAGGAACTCTTGGCGACAAGGAGATGTCTCTCTGATAGTCATACATATGGAGTCATTGGGGTAACGAAAAGGTTCGGTAAGAACTCTTGGCGATGGGCATTTGTCTCACCGATGTTGTGGGATGTGTTCGGTATGACTCTTGGCGAAAGGTGGTCTCGGGGTAACCTAGAGGCTTCGGTATGAAGTATTAGCGACCTTTGATTGTCTCGCTGATCGATGTGGTTTCACTGATTGGCTGTCTTTATAACCTCTTGGTAAAAGCAGTAAGTCCTACCGACATTGGTGTTTGTTAACAAGTGTCTTCGGTGAGACTCCTAGTGACTGAAGTCTTCGGCAAAAGGTGTGAGCATTCGGTATAACCTCTCAACGCCTGTTGAAGTCTCGCCGATAGTGGTCTTTAGGGTGACATGTTGTGTTCGCTATGATGTCTTGGCGATAGCAGTAAGTCTTGCCGACTATTGGACATTTCAGAGTGACCTTTTGAATATTGATATGATGTCTCATCGAATGGTGATTGTCTCGCCGATGACAATACTGAGGTCGATGTGACTTGGGAACTTCGGTATGATGTCTTGGCGAAGAGCGATAGTCTTGGTGATGGGATTATTGAGGTTGATGCGACATGTGAACTCGGTATAATGTCTTGCCGATAGTGAAGACTCTTGGCGATATCAACGGATGGGATCCGTGGCATTGGGGAGACACAGTTAATGTCTCACCGACATGCGACACAAGTTGATCACCCTTGACTGAGTGAAAGACTATCCTATGTGGTGTGACTTGGACCTATCAGAGAGGGTAGAATGTGAACTGTTTTGCTGTGAGACCGTGTTGGTGCGTGTTTTATGACACCAAAAACATTTTAGAACAAAGTGTCACAGACACTCTATTCTCTCTTGAAAAACTACCTCCTGTGCTAAGATTGCAAGTAAGGTCATAGGGTAATTCCAATGTTTAAGATGAATGCGGATAGGCTCTGTGGTATGGATGTGATTTGTTGTGGGCACAATTAAGATTTTGCAAGTTATTAAGAAAAGAGGAGACATAAATGCAGTATCATTTTGGGTTTTGACTTTAAAAAAAGGTGAAAAAGATTAACGGTTTAGAGATCCTATGCTACCGCTAAGAAATCAAGAGAAGATGAGGATTAAATGAAACCAAATAAACAATACTCTGCTTCGCCATGTTAAACGACAACTACACAGAGCAAGTGCAATCTTCTAGGAATGTGCTTATGATTTTCACGTAATGAATAATTACCATCAAATTGAACAACAATTATTCAAACAGAAGTTAAGCATCCACGATAAAGCTCAGTCTAACTTTGCACATTGAGTGAAAATCATCCACTCAAAGAAAGTATGAGCTCGGTTTCACTAATCTCCATTATCAATCTATCATTCTTCTAACATACATTGCAATTCAAATTTACTAAGCGAAAAAGAAAATATGCGACCATGCAACTATTCGACAATCAAGTATTCAAGGCACCTCATGCATTTGAACTTCATTATCAAAGTAGTGTTTTCACAACAATCTCATAAAAACTCTCTCTTTATTTCTAAAATTTAAATCTGCTCTAACTTCTTAATCTCCTCTATATCTTCTAATCTCTAATTTCTAATCTTCTCTAATCCTTCCTATATTCTAATGAATATGAGAGAGTGGGGGGTTTTATATAGTTTCTCAAGATTACAATGAACGAATGAGATTGATTCATGATCAATGGCCCAGATTAAACAGAACTAAACCCTAATTAGGGTTTCCAAAATCTCAACCAGTTAACTGAAGAGAACTCTAGACATCTGGAGTGGCATCCTTATCCACTTGTGCGGCCTCACGTTCGGTGAATCTGGACACGATCAAGCCAACCTCTTCCATGGAAATTTCGGGTAGCACATTGACGTTGTACTCCAGCAGATCTAGGCTCTCGGCACACTCTGCAAAAATAATCGCCCATTCTAGTTCCTGCAGCAAGAAAGAATTCCTGATGGCCATGAAGTCAAATATTTTGGTGAAGCCTTCTTTTGTGATTGGCCCGGTGGTGGAGAAAATTATTTGTACTTGCTCTCTTAAATTCTTTGGCCGCAAGTGTTTCTTTCGGACAACATCCTTGTTGAGCATATCTGCAGCCATTTCATAAATTTTACTCTGAATTTCTTTTACTTGTTCTTCGACTCTGCCACCATCCTGCTTCACCTTTTCGAGGACTCCTCTTCTTGAGATCAGAGCATAATACCATCCATTGAAATCATATGCCGCTCCAACTTCAATAACCTTGTCCTCAATCAACCTTTGCTTTGAGATGCTCTACAATTCCCGAATACATGGGATGATCCTGCTCTAAATGTCTTCGAGACTACTCCATGATTCCACCAGGTCTGCAACTCGTGATAGCATAAAGGAAGCCTGCTCATTTACTTGTGCCAACTTTTCTGCAAACACCAACGTCTCTTCTTTCCTTCCAGCCATCTAGTCCTTAGCCTCCCTTGCTGTAGTCAGCTCTTCTTCAAAATTTGCACCTAGTTCTCGTGAAGAATTAGGAGGTGGAAGTGCTGCTTGGTCACCTTCATTTAGTGGCTTGGTCAAGTGCTGGATGTAATATTTTAGGCACTGAATTTCTTTTTTATATTCTTTCTTCTTGGCAACTTCTTTTTCCAACTTAGATTTGATGGTAGCCATGGAATTGTCCAAGTCCTCAACCTCTTGCCCTTTTTTTGTTGGACCCATGTCGATGGTCGTGACCGCATATTCATCAGGAGCAATTTCATCTTGGAACTTGTCAGCTGTAGGTACTGCAATTTGTACTGTGCGGTTGCCAGCCTCATTTCTCTGGATGGTGGAAAATTTCTTGGCCTTCTTCCTCGAGGCAGTTTTCTCTAGTCTCGCCAGAAAATCTGTCATTGTCCTCCTCAGGAACCTCTACTGGTGCCTTTCTTTTCAATCTTTCTTTCAGCCACTCTGGTATTGTTGGCCGTTCAATTCCATCCTCCTGTTGATCTTGGACGTCTTGTATATCCTGTACTTCATGCTCTTTCTAAATCTCTGGCATATTTTGAACTTCTTGGACCAATTGCATACCCTGAATTTCTTGGATGGATGGGTCATCTTGGATTCCGTTGAGGGTGGAAATCATGCCTTCCTCGAATTCTCCATCCATAATATCTGTACCATTATCTGATTCTAGGATTTCTGTGCTTGCTGGAGAAGGTTGATCATCATCTTCTACTTGTATTGGCTCCACATTTTCGACTGGAGAAGGGATCTGTTGTGCAGTTTTTGCACACATGCCCCACTTGGAGCGGGGACCCTCTTTTTTTTTTGGGTGTCTTTGACCTTTGGTTTTATTGGATTTATTATCTTAGGGTCTTGACATGTTGGTCTTGCTGGCTTTGACCCTTCCTCGAGGTTGGAATTGATTGAAAATGAGTTTTTGGCCAAGTCCGGGTTTTCACCTGGATCTGGGATTTTCCGGCTCTGGCAGATTTTTCTGGACCCTGGTTCCTTGTCCGTTTCTGGCAGGATTCTCTGATTCTGGGTTTCTGCCTTACTTCGGGATTTTCTGGTCCTGGCGGATTTTCCCGGGTTCTGCCAAAATCCCGATCTTCCTCATTTCCCCGGTTTCTGCATTTTCGCGGAATCCGTGTTTCCGTGCATTCTGGGATTTTTCGAAATTCTGCTTGGGGCTCGGGTTTCCGGACTTGTTAGAGGTGTCTTGTCGCGCATTAATGGTTGAGGTACCTTCGCTCAGGCGGGTATAAGGTTGGGTTTAGGGCATTTTCAGTTTCATTCTAACTTCATTGCTGCCTTGTTGATTGCTCTGGTGATTGAGACTTTTATTTGTGGCTTTGAGAATCAATCTTGGTACGTTGGTGTGAGAATTGCTTGAGCGCTGGTGTTAGTATTTTCATCGCTTGGACGTGTTTTGCTGCGTGGTCAACTTTCTGAGCTCGAATTTCGTTCGCTTGGATCCATGGTATGTAATCATTGCCCTTCTGCTTGCTTGGGGGGTAATTGAAGGTTTTTTCGCATTGGGTATTGTTAGATTTGGGGTCGGCCCTTGATTGATTACGATTTCATATTTATAGAGTCGGGTTTGATCTGTTTTTCTGTTGAAGAACCCTATTCCCGTGTCCTATGAGCTTTATTTATCCATAAGATTGCTTATGTATCCTTTAGACGGGATTCTGGGTCGGATTGCTTGCTTGTTTTGAGCATGAAATGTGTTATTATGCGAAATTAGGGTTTCCCTTGGTGTTCATCCCAGAACGGAGGTTTTATTGTGTTTCGAGCGATTTTTGTCCCTATATCATGTTGGCTTCCCCGTCCTGTGATGATTCGAATGCTTTAGGTAAGTCCTTAGCTGATATTTTAAAGCCCTAAAGTTCACTCTGGTTTTAATGGCGGAAATTTGATTATTTGATTAGGGCATCATTATTTTGATATGGGGATTCATCCTTTGCATGCTTTTGAAAAGTCTAAATCCTTTCCGTCCTGAGTTTTGTTACTTATCGTCGGTTTTGAGATCATTCGAGCTCAGGTGGAGTAGATCCCGTGATCGTTTGAGTTTTAGTTCACATTCGTCATTTTTCGGGTTTCTGAGGTCGTCGCGGAATTTCCTCGCTCTTGGATTTTCCCGGTTTGGGCTTATTTTGCGGGCAAGGGTTATTTCCGGTGCATTTTAAGCTGTCCGCGAAAGTCCGTTCCATCCGGATTTTTCTGGATTTCCTGTCCGGCTGTGTTCTTTTTGATATTTTGATGATAGGATTGGTGGAACGATTGTCTAATGATTATTTCCTGTTGCCAATGAGTGAATTCAATGATTATCCTTAGATTTTTTCACCTGCACTAATGATTTATTTGACTAATGATGCTTTGGTAGCAGGAATCCGTCTGGGTCAGATTTCTCTAAAATTCTGCCCCGACGGTATTTTCCCGGATTGCATGATTTTCCTGGACTATCTGTTTTCTCCGGATCTCGATGGATTAGTAGTTAGCAATGGATTTTGATGGACTTACATGATTTGTGCTAACCTTTTGGATTAAAATAAGCTTCATAATTGAATTCTAATGACGATTTTTGATGTGCAGGCTGAATCAAGCAAAGCGGCTACTGGTAAGTCCAAAGGTGGCGCAGGGGCTTCATCTATCTCTGAGACAGGATGATTGAGACAAGACATGAAAAGCCAGCTTCCTGAGAGTAAAATATCTTCTGTGTGGGCTGATGTATCTGACACTAATGTTGGTGCATGGCGATATGAGGAGTTCAAATAGAGAATGGCTGAGAAGGATCTGTCAGCTTTGAGACGAGGAATGATGAACTCTGGATTGGTGCATGTGGCAGGATTCCCTCTAGTGGTTCAGTGTTATGAGATGATCTTAGAATGTGCTAGACAGTATAACTTTGATACACAGATGGTGATCAGCACTGAAGGGAGGGTCTTGGTGAACTTCAGTCCGGCCTCCATTGCATGAGCCTTTAGCATGCCGGATCTTCCTTCGGTCTGTGCATTGAGCATTGATACTGCCAGGACTTATTATGAGAATGAGCCAATCAAGGCTCAGCAGATGATCAACTCATGGCTGGAGAAGCCAAAATCTCACCATTCAAAGTTGCCCAAACAACTGAACAGGGTAAAATTTAGGTCGGATGTCTATGATGCTATTACATTGCTGAGCAGGGTGGCAGGATTGAGAAGTGCAGGAGTGTTAGAGAGTTGGATGGTCCATGTGATCACCAAGATGAGTCAAGGCACGAACTATCACTGGGCAGGGCTCATCAGTGCTGAGATTGACAAACAACTAAGAAATATCCTGGAGGCAAAGAAATTCACTGTCTTTTTACATTATGTATGTGCTGGCCATTTCCTATCCCTACAAAGGCTTGACTCCGAGGGGAACCATTGGGAAGGACATAATCTATGAGGTTTATCCAGAGCTGCATTTGGGGCATAAAGATTACAGGAGGACCAATGATGCATTCACAATGCATATTACCCGGACACTTCAGAATGCAGAGCATATCAGATTATCCGATGGAGCAAAAGGACTAATCAAGAACTACGGAGCATGGTTTATCCAGTTCCCTACATTCACCTCACCGACCGGGCCACGCCCGCCGCCAAGTATCCCTCAACGGCCAAGTCACCAAAGTCAAAAACGCAAACCGCGAATGCATGCCGGGCAGCCAAACGTTAATGATATTCACCACTGGCGCGACACTGGCTGGCAGCGGCATTTCACATCTCGATGATGACGGAAGCTGGGTTCCAAGACCATGTTTACGAGGGCTATAAAAGACAGCCGTACGCTGATATCGATTGGAATGAGGCCAAGGTGACAGAGTTAGAAGATCTGATGGCTTCTGTGATGAAATTCACCCTTTCTTGGGTAAGGCACAAAATCTGGGAGTTGGAGAATGCGAAAGTAACTTGCACCTTCGACTTGATGGGGAATCTCAACCCCATGTCAACTTCCGAGGAGTCCGGGGAAGAGGACCCCAAAGGGAAATCAGCAAAAACGTCACCCTTCAAGATTAAAATCAGAGGTCCTAAGGGAGCTGAACCCGGTAACGAAGTAGTGTCCAAGCAGAAGGAAGTTAGCCCCACGACGCTAAAGTCTTCGGCGAGGGAGATGCCCTGTTCCCACAATCCATGCAGAAGAAGATCGTATCGCCGAAGATGAACCTCCACCAGATGTGGAGAGTCAGGTGAGAAAACAAAGCGGGTCTGGTACCGTGAAATCAAGAACTCCTTTCTCCCCGATGTCGCATAACCGAAGATTCTCCCAACATTACCAGCGAAGAGAGAGCGTGATAAGCTCCCATTCTCTCCTCACGCTTAAGTGCACTTTGGAACGGGTTGGAGTCCGACAGCAAGAAATTATGGGGAGGCAACCATTCGGGGTGAAGCGAACACTGCTCGCTGAGGCGGCCGAAAGCTTGAGGTGCGTAAACGTAAGAGACACTTCCCCCGCCAGTAAATAACAGGATTCCCCGGAGAGTGATAGAGGTCATGGATCACCGAAATGAGGAAGGCATCCCCGCTAGGACCTATCACCCCTGTTTCCTAATTAGACTGAGGAAGTTGACCAAGCAGCGACCTGCAGAAAGAAGATGACAAAAGTAATAACCGAGGGAAGTGGGCCGAGGTGACACCGCAGGAAGAGAGGAGTGACAGGATCTCGGGAGAAACAAGCAACGTAGGAACTGCATCGACCCCATGGTCTGACCTGTTGGAGAAGAAGCTTGCCAGGAAGAAACAGGTGATTGTTGAGGACACTCCATTAGACTGGGATGAAATGCTGTCTCAGATTGGCAAAGGAAAGAAGAAGAAAGCCGCTAAGGTGATTTCCTGGGTGGAAAGGGATGAAACGAATAACAGGGTAGTTCACATTGCTACCCCTGCCGCGGATAAAACAAGAGATGATGTTACAGGCCAGGACTATAATGTCCAAACTATTAACCTTGGGCCAGCCTCCCTGGAGCAGGATATTGAGGAGTTTGAGGGGTCTAGTGCCGTCATTGTTGATAGATTAAAAAAGGAGACTCGGTCCAAACGAGAGTTGAAAAGGGAGAATGAAATATTGAGGAAGAGTTTGGAAGAGGTGATGAAGCCTCTGCAGTCTCTCCACCCCTCTTCCTCTACTACTCCGGGTTTTCTGCCTAAGGAGACAATCTCCGGGATTGAAAAGATGAAGACCTCCGCTCAAGCTGCTACTGATTGGCTGATGGATGTCCAGACAAAAGGGGATAATGCTATCAAAGGGATCTTTTCTGTGGGGAAGGATGCAGTCCAGGGAAAAGAATTGTTAGAGCACATCTTGTCTCAGGATAAAGATAACATAGACCTCCTGCTACAGAAATCAAAGACTATTTTGGGACATGGCAAGGATCAATTGGCTAAGGATGGAATCCTTCCTTCCTCCAGGTTGGATGAACCGTGGGAGTGGTTTGAGGCATTGTAGGTCAGGCAAGGGAGTCTGAAGAAGATACAAAAATGAAGGAAGTCCATTGATGGCGACCTTACAGCAGTTTATGACGGATGCATTACCTTCTTTGAGGTGATGACAGGGAGGAAGAAGATAGCCCCCAAATATTTGAGTCTCGAGCAATTGAAGGAGTGGTGGCATGAGGTTTATGCCCCGGATTCTTATGGAGCTGTCACCGGCCACTTACTTGATGATGCAGCTACATACTTGGCGGTGATAGATAGGTACATGGCCAACAGAGAGAACTGGAACAGAATTGTTGAGCGGTCCAAGGAAGGAATAGATTCTATTAAATGCCGACTCAGGGTCTTACCATTGCCACCTATTGCTGAGTTGGATAGAATATTCTCGAAGGTCCAAGGAACGTCAGTGCAGGAGAAAGACAAAGGGAGTGGCAGTTAATGCTCTTTCGAGATTTGTGCTTCCCTATTATCATAGGGCATGCATTGGATTGGACTTCCTTGGGGACTGTGCCTTGGCCGACTTGGATGATGGCATTAAATGTGTGCCTTAGTTTGTTTCCTTGGCCGACCTATTTTGGCGGTTTTATTATTTTGTAAAATGTTTGGCTGGGCCGACATGTCTTGGGGGGGAATTTGCTATAAATAGACATTCTTGCCTCATTGTAAGGGTTAGACATTGGTTAGCTAAGCAGTAATAGAGATAAGCAAGAGCAATAGTTAGAATTTCTTAGTCTTTTCTTGAAGCAAATACTGTATCAGAACAGTTGAATTGTTGCAGATTTTGGTGATTAATACAATTGGAGACATTGTGGTTTTCCTGGTGGAATCCTTTGTGTTATTTCATCGTGCATGGTTCTTATTGTTCCATCTTTTAAATTGCTTGAAGATTTAGGGTTTAGTATTCGGAAATAGATTAGTTTCAGTTGGATAAATGATGTTTATGATTTCATATTTGGAATGTTTGTAGCTATCTCTGGTCTATACTCCCAGTAACTATCTGATTGTAGTAGGCTGGAAAAGTCAACCTGGACCGCATATTCAATGTGCTTAAGTTCGATTGTAGATGCATGTCTATGATTTGAAAATCTGAATTCCTCAGAAGATTGCACCATTCTTGTGAGATTGCTTTGTGGGTCGGAATGAGAATTGGTTATTTGAGATAGGTCCATTTTAAATATATGTTATTTACATTGTTTGTCCCTTCAATAGTTTAAAATCTTATCAATTTCCTATAACCTTATCTTTTCTATTTCTTTATTATTCGTTGATTTAGGGTTTGAAGATCATCATATTGTTAGATCTGATAGGTTGAAAGAACCAGTTTGCTTGTAGTAAGGTCCCTTTGTGATTACCAGCATTTCACATTTTATCTGAGTTGTTTTATGCATTGTTATGATCTAACACCCGAGAGACCTTGGGGTGATTTTCAGTAATTTATTGTTGAAGATTACCTTTCAAGAGAGATAGAATATTGTATTCTGTCTGAGTTGTTGCTGTGCAGAAAGCACCATCAACAGATTGGCGCTAGAAGGAGGGCCTGAATGAGCACACTGGATCGTTTCTTGAACGCTATCTCTCTAGAGAGATATAGGAGAAATACCAGATCTACCACCAGAGAGGAAGATTTAGAGGAACTACAGTTTCCCAATAGGTCAAGAAGGACTAGAGAGGGGAGAATCATCATCACCCATCCCCTCACCAACATCATCCACATCCTCACATCCTGAAGTTGAGGCTATACTCATTCCTGAAGCCGTTCCCATCCATCAGCCTCAGCCGGTCAATAACCAACCACCACCGCCACCCCCACTCTTACCAATGGCTTTCCTTGCCAACAATCCGCCCCCCTTGTCTTTCAATGCTTACAATGTAATTCCCAAGAATTCTGAGCATTTCTGTTCAAAATTCCATGCTAATGACCCAAATAGGACTGCGGAAGAACACATAAGAATTTTCCAAACCTGTCTCAAAGATAGAGGAATTGTCCATGAAGATGTTGCTTGTAGGTTGTTTCCTTATTCACTAGGAGAAGAAGCCTTTTATTGGTACAACCATCTCCCTGCTGGCTCAATCCTTAACTGGAATGACCTTGAAAAGGCCTTTTTACAGAAATTCAGAATACCTATCAGTGCCAATGAGTTATACCTGCAGTTCATCAAAGTCAAAAGAGAGATTAATGAACCCATAGCCAGTTTCAATAACAGGTTACATCGTGCCTTTACCAGACTTCAAGACCCATATGTTTTAGATGATGATACAACCCTGGGAGTCTATTATGAAGCTCTGGATAGCCTAACAGCAACCTTTTTGAAATGGAGAACCAACCCTTCAGGTACCTTGACTGATGCTTATACAGAGGCTGTCAAGCTCAGTACGGATCTGAGACAGCACTTGACTGGGCCATTACCTTCCCTGGGACCGGTTGTGCATCCCAACCAGATTCAGGCGGTAAATCAAGCTCTCACCAATCATACCCCAATCATGAATCTAGTTCCCCAATTACCTATGGTACCACACCCTGGTCACCTCATGAACCAGATTTCTCCTGTGGCAAACTTCCCTCAACAACAGGTTAATCAACCTATGTATCAGTCCCAACCGAATGGCTTCCCTGCTTACTTGTAGAACTCTGAGGTATTGCATCAATCTTTGGGATCTGCCAAAATGCCTGTTTCTCCTCAAAGTAACCCAAGTCAACCTCCTTATTGAGATCCAAATAGGGAGAGGATTGATGAGATGGCTGAGCAGATAAAGAAGCTAAATTTAGAGGTGACTTACTTAAGAAATCAAAACAACCAACTGCAAGCTGCTCAGAAGGGAATACAATCTAATCAAAATAGGGAGTTTTTACAAGGACAGAATTATGACAGGGGGCAGCGCAATGACAGAGGATTCTATAATGACAGAGGGTATAATCAAGATAGAGGTTATAATCAGGATAGAGGTTTCAATAATGATAGGAGGCAAAATTTTGATAGAGGCCAAAGAAGTGGATCGAGATTTGATAAAAGGCCATCACAAGGACATAATAGAACTTGGAATATAGGACCCAATAATGGAGGAGTTCCCACCCCACTGGATCAGCCTGCTAATCAGATTGTCAATCAATCTGCAAACCAGCCAGTCAGTCAAGACAAACCTCCTACTGGTGTGTACCTGGCTGAAGCGGCCTTATCAGGGTGGTGCAGACTCCACAAAACGAGCCAGCATTCGGAATTGGAATGTCCAGAGTTCCAAACTGCTGCTTCCATTTTTCAGTATAAGGTAGAGAATAATGTGAATGGGCAGGAGATTGTTCCTTCCAACTCATATGATTCTTCTGTGCTGGTATTAAACCATGCTCCTTTTCCAGCCAACAAGGAAAATGTACCAGAAGAACCTAAATCCCAGGAAGAGGAAACAGATCAAATTTGTAATGGAGATGAAGTTGCTCAGTTGTTTAATGAAGAATCAATGAATGACAATGGCCCCCTCGATCAGGAAGAAGCTTATGTTGAAGAAGTACAGATGTTTCAGAGGCAAGGCTTGAGGGATATGCCTCATAGACGTCCACAGCCTGGAGGACCTTTCACTACTTCCATTCCTCCCAACAACTTCAGTACCCCTCCAGATCCTAATGCTAGCAACAACCCGTCCTATCCACAGGTCTCCAAGCAGTACCTTTCGAGGGACAGACAGTCTCAAGCTGAACCACAGAAGGAGAAGGCTATTCAAGTAAGCAAGGAGAAGGTAGAGGAACCTTCTAAGGAAGTTTCTACTGACATGAGTGAGGAGCAGATGGCTTCATATGTTGCAGAGGAATTCAAGAAACTAAAGGTAAACCTTTCTGCATTTGAGTTGTTAAGGTTTCCCACGATTAGGAAAGCTGTCTTAGGAGCCTATGATGCAAGTTCAAAGTCATTGGGTAAGTCTTCTAGTGAGCATGTTGGCCAGACTTCTAGTTTTCAGTCTGTGAACACACAAAACCAGGCACAGAATCAGACTAACCCGCCTCCTGGAGATAGGGGGAAAGAAAATGATAAAACTCAAGTGGCCCAGGTGGACACTCAGCCCACTTTGTTTCAAGGAAAGACAGAAACCCCACCATTTCTGATCTCAGTCCAAATATTTGGTAAGAATCTGCATAACTGCTTGTTAGATTCTGGTGCTTCCACCAACGTGATGCCTCTTGGAGTTTGTAGGGCTCTAAGAATTACACCTGCTGATTCCCAAAAGAAGGTCACTCAGTTGGACAGAACCGAAGTGAGTGTGGTAGGGGAACTCAACATGATCCATATGCAGATAGCTTCAGATCCAAGAATCCAACAGGTTATTAACATTCAGGTAGCTGATATTCCTGATGCATATGGTTTGATCCTGGGAAGAGATTTTACCAAGGCTTTGAATGGTTATGTGTCTACTGATCACTCTCACATGTGGCTTCCTTGGAAGGGGTGCCTAATCAGATCCGGATTGAGAGGGAGCCTAGAATGAAGTACATGATAACAGAATACCAAAAGACTTCAGCAGAGATCCTTATATCAGAAGTTGGAATGGGAAACTACCTGCTATCGGCTCAATATGAGGAATCAGATGTAGAAGAGGTGCTGATGTTGCATACGATGCCAGCTGATGTCGGGACGGGGTCCAGCCATACTGAAGTTATGACAGAATTAATTGAAGAGGAAGAACCTGAGGACAAACAGATCAGCTTATTGGACGATTTCCAGGAATTCATTAGGCAATGTATGGAGAATCAGACTCACCTGGGAAAGAGGACAAACTTTAAGGAGTTACTCTTACCAAATTGGTGTAGAGTCCACAATGCTTCTCACTCAGAGTTGGAGTGTTGTCTGTGTCAGACAGCAGTAAAACAAGTACAGAAATGCATGAACCCAACTCAGGTGCTTAAAGCAGATGAGCAGAATTTTCAAGAAGGGTGCGAAAGCCAGAAACCCGTGGTGATTGAGAAAGCCTCTAACACTGATAAACCAAAAGACAGAATGAAGAAAAATACCACTGCAGAGTACTGGACTCTTAAGTTTGATGGATATAAGTCCAAGCATGGAGCTGGGGCTGGATTTGAACTGATCAGTCCACTAGGTAAGAGTTTCTTTGTAGCTTATAGGCTCCAATTTCATTGCACCAATAATGTAGCAGAGTATGAGGCTTTAATTCATGGTCTCCTTATGGCACTCAAGAAAAAGGTCAAGGCTCTGCAAGTTTTTGGTGATTCAGAATTAGTAGTCAAACAAGTAAGAAAGTAGTATGCGTGTCACGATAGGAGAATGACCAATTACAGGCATAGAGTGTGGGACCTCATCGAGGGGTTTGACGCTTTTAATATCTAACTGATCCCAAGGAAGAAGAATCAAACTGCCGATTCTCTGGCCCAAGCAGCCAGGACTTTACAGCCCCTATCTATGTCAGGATTGAAGAAGTTTACTGTTGAATTAACTCCTGTGCCATCAGTTCCTGACAATGTGACTAATTTTCAGGTGTTCGAGGATGATAAACATATCCTGGACTTTATCACAAACACAGATGTCTTTGCTTCATAGATCATTGATGAAATAAAACTTTAAGAAGCAGAATTGGATCTAGAGGGTGTGCTGAATTTGAAGTCCAACACTATTCCAAGGGGAATGGTACAGCTGGAGAGAATTTTTGATATGGACAAGATTAGAGATCAAGAACGAGACTCGAAGAAGGAGTCCATCAGTGGACAGTGTGACCCTCACAATGTGGGTACTGAGGACAATATCAAGAACATTTTCATTGGCAAGGTCTGCACTCCTGAGAAAAGACAGGGTATAATCAAAGCCCTACACGATTTTCCAGATATAGTGGCATGGGGTTATGAAGACTTGAAGACTTATGATACATCCATCATAACTCATACTATACCTCTGAAGCCAAGCGCTAAACCTTTCAGACAGAGGCAGAAACCTATTAATGCACTGTTGGAACCACTCATATAGAAGGAAGTTCAGAAATTGTTGTCTGCCAAAATCATATTTCCTGTCAGGCATTCAACGTGGGTGGCAAATCTGGTTCCAGTAAGAAAGAAGAATGGTGAAATTAGGCTCTGTGTTGACTTCAGAAATCTGAACAGGTCATCAGAAAAAGATAATTACCCAGTTCCCTCTTTGGATGAAGTGTTACAAGTGGTTAATGGATCGCAGATGATGTCCTTTCTGGATGGGTATTCTGGGTATAATCAAGTGATGGTCCAGTATGAAGATAGGCACAAGACTGCTTTTACAACTAAGTGGGGAACCTTTGCCTATAGGAGGATGCCATTCGGGCTTATTAATGCAGGGGCCACATTTCAGCGAGCTATGGACATTGCTTTCAAAGACATCATAGGGAAGTGCATCATCATTTACATGGATGATCTGACTGTTTTCTCCAAGAATAGGGGGGATCATATCTCAGATCTGTACAAAGTGTTTCAGAAGTGCAGGGAATTCGACATCTCCTTGAATCCCAAGAAGTGTATCTTTGGAGTTACAGAGGGCAAGTTGTTAGGGCACGTGATATCAGAGAAAGGAATTGCTATAGATCCGGAAAGGGTGGAAGCCATCCTGAAAATTCAGCCACCTGCCAGTAAAAAAGAGATGAAGTCCTTCTTTGGCAAGATTAACTTTGTCAGGAAATTTATCACTGGATTTGCTGAGATTGTGAAGCCGTTAAATGCTATGTTGAAGCAAGATGCCAAGGTCGAATGGACTACAGGAGCAAAGGAGGCCTTTGCAGAGATTAAGAGAGCCATTGCTGATGCTCCAGTGTTGGTGAGCCCAAATTATAGCAAGCCTTTTTATATCTATTCGTTTGCCTCAGACCACTCATGTGCTGGAATGCTGACACAAAAGGCTAATGAGGGGAATGAGCATCCCATTGCTTTTATGAGTACACCATTAAAGGATGCGGAGTTGAAATACCCAAGTGTGGAGAAACAAGCATATGCCCTTGTTCGAGCAGTAAAGAAATTCAGGCATTATATCCTCAGAAACAAGGTGTTTGCAATTGTTCCCGATTCTGCAGTTAAGTTACTGCTGATGCAGAATGAGTTGGGGGAACGCAGAGCTAAATGAGTGACCATGCTTCAGGAGTATGACATTGAGATCCAGCCGATGAAGCTGGTAAGAGGACAAGGACTCACCCAAACCATGGTAGAGATAGGTCCTGAGTTGTCTGTTCATAATTATAATGTTGAAGAAGTTTCCCCAGAGGGCTGGTATGATGATATAGTCTATTATTTGTTGAATCAACGACCTCCAACACACCTTAATACAGTACAGAGGTGAGCCTTAAGGTTCAAAAGTGACGGTTTCATGCTGAAAGGAGCTGTCCTATACAAGAGGAATCATGAAGGTATTTATCTGAGGTGTCTTGGAAAGCAAGAAGCTGAAAGAATAATAAATGAGTTTCATGAGAAATATGGTACTGGTCATGGTTCTACGATTGCTACTGCGAATCAAATTTTGAGGGCAGGATATTACTGGCCTACGCTGTTCAAGGATGTTCATCATCATGTACGGACCTGTCACACTTGTCAGACTGCAGCAATAAGAGAAAGGTGTGCAGCACTTCCGCTCCAGTCCGTCATTGAGGTAAAACCTTTTGCTCAATGGGGTATGGATTTCATAGGCCTCATCAATCCACCATCTTCTGCAGGACACAGGTACATCCTCACCATAACTGATTACTTTACAAGATGGACTGAAGCTTTTGCTTGTAGGCAGTGTACATCAGAGGTAGTAATTAATTTTCTTGAATCTTCCATTCTCAATCAGTTTGGATGTCCTGTTACTGTTGTGTGTGATAATGGTCCTGCCTTTGCATCTCTGAAATTCTCAAACTGGGCCTTTGATCATGGCGTTGTCGTTAAGTTTGCATCTAATTATTATCCCTAGGGAAATGGTCTAGCTGAATCCTCTAATAAGAACCTGTTGACTGTCATCCAAAAATTGTTAGAAAGGAACCCAAAAGATTGGCACACCCAGCTTCGGTTTGCTCTTTGGGCAGATCGTACCAGAGTTAAGTCCTCTATTGGTACCTCTCCTTATCATTTAGTGTATGGTCTGGAACCAATTTTCCCTATCCAACTCAAGATCTCAACCTTACAGTTTATAAATCAGTTTTATGATGAAGGGAATAGAAGGGAGGCCAGGTTGATAGAATTGTTGAACCTTGAGGAAAAATGAGACAATGCCCTTGAAAAATTTGCCAAGCATCAGGGGGTAGTTAAGAGATGGTTTGATAGGAGAGCCAAAGTTAAAGCTTTCAGGATTTCTGACCTTGTCTTATACTGGGATAAACCTCATGATCAGAAAGGGAACCATGAAAAATTTGATAAATTGTGGCTGGGCCCATATCAGATCGCTGAAATACTAGGGGATAATGCCTTCCGTCTGAGGACTCTCATGGGAGAAGACATACCACTGCCTGTCAATGGGCAATATCTGGAGCATTATTTCCAGTCTTGAGCTGTTCTCAGCTCTTTGCTTTGTAAATAGTTAGTTTGGGTTGCTTTGTTTGTTCGTTTGCTTGCTTTGGTTAGGGTAGGTTTCCCTTTTGCTTTGCTGGTGTTGTTTGGTTAGAGTAGGTTTGCTTTGGTTTATTTTTTTTGGTTTGCGTTGCTCTTTCCGTTGGTCCTTTCTCTTTTGGGGATTGTGGGTGCGTCTGTATGGTAATGGTGGCAAAACAGGTCTAATGTTCTTGGTATTTCCCTTACAAACTTTGATCATTCTTCTAGAATGCCATGGTAAGAATTCTTTAACCTGTGTCAATCCTCTTTATGATGAGGCAAAAGTTTTCTAGTCAGTCTGAACAGGAAAATATTGGGGTCTCATACCTTTAATCCTTAATATACCTGAAGTTGTGAAAAGTCCTTATAAGGTCTGGATAGGTGAAAAATCTTTTTCTGCTCTAGTGCCATTGTGGTTCTCAGCCCTGAGTGTGGACTTCACTATTCACAGGTTGAATGAAGTGAATAAAAGAAAAGAAACATTAGCAAAATAAAACTATATTGAAAATCATGAGGTTTGAATCCAACTCATCAGGGGGATCTGAATATCTCTACCGGGGCTATAGACGCCTGACCGGCAGTAGAGCTATGTTCAGGAGGGCCACAGCGATAACTTCGTCGAGGCTATGGACGCTTGACTGGCAGCGAGGCTCTATCCAGGTTACTTTTAGAGTAAGAATCTTTACGTAGCCTGTTCATACTCTGTCTGGTTTTTCTCGCAACTGAGGGTAGGTAATAAATGCATGTGCACACACTTAGACCCCAGTATAGGAATGTCTGAATGGCTGGGAATTTCTTTGTGTTAACTTAGGGTGATGGCTGGGTATCTGAGTTGAAACCATGAGTTCTGGGTTCTTGATTCCAGTTTGTCATTTAATTGCTCAGAAGCATTTCCCAGCGGAGTCGCCATTTGTTGTGCAGTTTTTGCACACATGCCCCACTTGGAGCGGGGACCCTCTTTTTTTTTTTTGGGTGTCTTTGACCTTTGGTTTTATTGGATTTATTATCTTAGGGTCTTGACATGTTGGTCTTGCTGGCTTTGACTCTTCCTCAAGGTTTGAATTGATTTGAAATGAGTTTTTGGCCCTATTCTCTTCACCCCACGAGCGGCCTTCCCATCCGGCTCTGGCCCACCATCCTCCCATTCTCAGCTTTCATTGATTTTTCGTCTTGGCGATTTTCCCGGGTTCTGCCAAAATCCTGATCTTCCTCATTTCCCCGATTTCTGCATTTCTGCGGAATCCGTGTTTCCGCGCATTCTGAGATTTTCTGAAATTCCGCTTGGGGTTCGGGTTTCCGGACTTGTCAGAGGTGTCTTGTCGCGCATTAATGGTTGAGGTACCTTCGCTCAGGCGGGTATAAGGTCGGGTTTAGGGCATTTTCAGTTTCATTCTAACTTCATTGCTGCCTTGTTGATTGCTCTGGCGATTGAGACTTTTATTTGTGGCTTTGAGAATCGATCTTGGTTCGTTGGTGTGAGAATTGCTTGAGCGCTGGTGTCAGTATTTTCATCGCTTGGACGTGTTTTGCTGCGTGGTCAACTTTATGAGCTCGAACTCCATTCGCTTGGATCCATGGTATGTAATCATTGCCCTTCTGCTTGCTTGGGGGGTAATTGAAGGTTTTTTCGCATTGGGTATTGTTAGATTTGGGGTCAGCTCTTGATTGATTACGATTTCATATTTATAGAGTCGGGTTTGATCTGTTTTTCTGTTGAAGAACCCTATTCCCGTGTCCTATGAGCTTTATTTATCCATAAGATTGCGTATGTATCCTTTAGACGGGATTCTGGGTCGAATTGCTTGCTTGTTTTGAGCGCGAAATGTGTTATTATGCGAAATTAGGGTTTCCCTTGGTGTTCATCCCAGAACGGAGGTTTTATTGTGTTTCGAGCAATTTTTGTCCCTATATCATGTTGGCTTCCCCATCCTGTGAGGATTCAAATGCTTTAGGTAAGTCCTTAGCTGATATTTTAAAGCCCTAAAGTTTACTCTAGTTTTAATGGCGGAAATTTGATTATTTGATTAGGGCATCATTATTTTGATATGGGGATTCATCTTTTGCATGCTTTTGAAAAGTCTAAATCCTTTCCATCTTGAGTTTTGTTACTTATCGACGGTTTTGAGATCATTTGAGCTCAGGTGGAGTAGGTCCCGTGATCGTTTGAGTTTTAGTTCGCATTCGTCGTTTTTTGGGTTTCTGAGGTCGTCGCGGAATTTTCTCGCTCTCGGATTTTCCCGGTTTGGGCTTATTCCACGGGAAAGGGTTATTTTCGGTGCATTTTAAGCTGTCCGCGAAAGTCCGTTCCATCTGGATTTTTTCGGATTTCCTGTCCGGCTGTGTTCTTTTTGATATTTTGATGATAGGACTGGTGGAACGATTGTCTAATGATTATTTCCTGTTGCCAATGAGTGAATTCAATGATTATCCTTAGATTTTTTCACCTGCACTAATGATTTATTTGACTAATGATGCTTTGGCAGCAGGAATCCGTCTGGGTCGGATTTCTCCGAAATTCTGCCCTGACGGTATTTTCCCGGATTGCATGATTTTCCCGGACTATCTGTTTTCTCCGGATCTCGATGGATTAGTAGTTAGCAATGGATTTTGATGGAATTACATGATTTGTGCTAACCTTTTGGATTAAAATAAGCTTCATAATTGAATTCTAATGGCGATTTTTGATGTGCAGGTTGAATCAAGCAAAGCGGCTACTGGTAAGTCCAAAGGTGGCGCAGGGGCTTCATCTATCTCTGAGATAGGAAGATTGAGACAGGACATGAAAAGATAGCTTCGTGAGAGTAAAATATCTTCCGTGTGGGCTGATGTACCTGACACTAATGTTGGTGCATGGCGATATGAGGAGTTCAAACAGAGAATGGCTAAGAAGGATCTGTCAGCTTTGAGATGAGGAATGATGAACTCTGGATTGGTGCATGTGGCGGGATTTCCTCCAGCGGTTCAGTGTTATGAGATGATCTTAGAATGTGCTAGACAGTATGACTTTGATACACAGATGGTGATCAACACTGAAGGGAGGGTCTTGGCGAACTTCAGTCCGGCCTCCATTGCACGAGCCTTTAGCATGCCGGATCTTCCTTCGGTCTGTGCATTGAGCATTGATACTGCTAGGACTTATTATGAGAATGAGCCAATCAAGGCTCAGCAGATGATCAACTCATGGCTGGAGAAGCCAAAATCTCACCATTCAAAGTTTCCCAAACAACTGCATAGGGTAAAATTTAGGTCGGATGTCTATGATGCTATTACATTGCTGAGCAGGGTGGCAAGATTGAGAAGTGCAGGAGTGTTAGAGAGTTGGATGGTCCATGTGATCACCAAGATGAGTCAAGGCACGAACTATCACTGGGCAGGGCTCATCAGTGCTGAGATTGATAAACAACTGAGAAATGTCCTGGAGGCAAAGAAATTCACTATGTCTTCTTACATAATGTATGTGCTGGCCATTTCCTATCCCTACAAAGGCTTGACTCCGAGGGGAACCATTGGGCAGGACATAATCTATGAGGTTTATCGGGAGCTGCATTTGGGGCATAAGGATTACAGGAGGACCAATGATGCATTCACAATGCATATTACCTGGACACTTCAGAATGCAGAGCATATCAGATTATCCGATGGAGCAAAAGGACTAATCAAGAACTACGGAGCATGGTTTATCCAGTTCCCTACATTCACTTACCTCCGGATTGATGGATGTCCAATTGCCCCTTACTGGTTGCCTCGGTATCCCACTGACCATATTGTGCTGCTGGAAGTTGTATGACAAATCTGTGAGTTTGATGCAGTGGTGAAGAAGGAAAAGCATAAGACTAGTTTTGGAGGAGACTTCCCTCTTGGGATTGGCATAGGAGAGATGTGCCCATCCATCCAATCGACTCACACCGCAGGTGAGGAGCTGGCGGCCTATGGATTCTCTTTCCATTCTAAGAGAATGAACTTTGATATAACTGGAGAGGCCCAGAAGAAGGCTACCCGGGAATATAGGCACAAGGAGGACTTAGAAGACTACTGGGTTAATATCAAGGATGACCTCGATGCAAGGAAGAAAAGGTATTCCAGGCTGCCTGTGGAGGCAATTAGACAATATAATGTTAAGCTGATTCCGGATCAGCTTGATGATGATGGGAAGTTGGTTCAAGACCATGTTTATGAGGCTATAAAAGACAGGTCAGTCAGTGATATCGATTGGAATGAGGCCGAGGTGACAGAGTTAGAAGATCTGATGGCTTCTGTGATGAAATTCACCCTTTCTTGGGTAAGGCACAAAATCTGGGAGTTGGAGAATGCGAAAGTAGCTTGCACCTTCGACTTGATGGGGAATCTCAACCCCATGTCAACTTCCGAGGAGTCCGCGGAAGAGGACCCTAAAGGGAAATCAGCAAAAACGTCACCCTTCAAGATTAAAGTTAGAGGTCCTAAGGGAGCTGAACCTGTAACGAAGAGGAAACCAATAGGCAAGCACAAATGGAAGACCCTGACGATCAGCAAGTCCTCTGATGAGGAGGAAGCGGAGAAGGCTGAAGAGGAGGATGCTCCTCCACCACCTAAGAAGACAAGAACTACAAGGACGGCGAAGAAGAAAGATCAGACTGCTTCGGAAGATGAACCTCCAATTGTAGATGTGGAGAGCTCAGGGGGTGAGAAAACAAAGGTCTATACCAGGAAATCAAGAACTCCTTCTCCCAAGGATACTGCACAACCGAAAGATTCCTCCCCAACATTACCAGTTGAAGTGCAGGATAAGCCTGTTTCTCCTCCGCCAAGTGCACTTGAACGGGAGAGTCCGGATGAGCAAGAAATTGGCGGGGAGGTAGAACCGTTCAAGGAAGGAACACTGTTCAGTGAGGCGGCTGAGCTTGAGGCAGAAACAGAAGAGAGAGACACTTCTCCGCTAGTGCAATACGAGGATTCCCTGGAGAGTGATAGAGGCCGCGGATCACCTGAGCCGGAGGAAGGCATCGCTGCTAGGACTCCATCACCGGTGCTTCCAGAATTAGGACTTGAGGAAGTTGACCAAGCAAAGCAGATTCCGGAGAAAGAAGATGACAAAGTAACAACTGAGGAAGAGGTCGAGGTGACAGCCGCAGAGGAAGAGAAAGTGATAGAGGATCTGAGAGAAACAAGAACAGAAGGAATCCGGACTGACCCTGTGGCTCCGGACTGGTTGGAGAAGGAGCTTGCCAGGAAGAAACAAGTGATTGTTGAGGACACTCCATTAGACTGGGATGAAATGCTATCTCAGATTGGAAAAGGGAAGAAGAAGAAAGCCGCTAGGGTGATTTCCCGGGTGGAAAGGGATGAAACAAATAACAGGGTAGTTCACATTGCTACCCCTGCCGCAGACAAAGCAAGAGATGATGTTACAGGCCAGGACTATAATGTTCAAACTATTAACCTTGGGCCGGCCTCCCTGGAGCAGGATGTTGAGGAGTTTGAGGGGTCTAGTGCCGTCATTGTTGATAGATTAAAAAAGGAGACTCAGTCCAAACGAGAGTTGAAAAGGGAGAATGAAAGATTGAGGAAGAGTTTGGAAGAGGTGATGAAGCCTCTACAGTCTCTCCACCCCTCTTCCTCTACTACTCCGGGTTTTCTGCCTAAGGAGATAATCTCTGGGATTGAAAAGATGAATGCCTCTGCTCAAGCTACTACTGATTGGCTGATGGATGTCCAGACGAAAGGGGATAATGCTATCAAAGGGATCTTGTCTGTGGGGAAGGATGCAATCCGGGGAAAAGAGCTGTTAGAACACATCTTGTCTCAGGATGAAGATAACATAGACCTCCTGCTGCAGAAATCGAAGACTATTATGGGACATGGCAAGGATCAATTGGCTAAAGATGGAATCCTTCCTTCCTCCAGGCTGGATGAACCGTGGGAGTGGTTTGAGGCATTGCAGGTCAGGCAAGGGGGTCTGAAGAAGATACAAAAACGAAGGAAGTCCATTGATGGCAACCTTACAGCAGTTTATGACGGCTACATTGCCTTCTTTGAGGTGATGACAGGGAGGAAAAAGATAGCCCCCAAATATTTGAGCCTCGAGCAATTGAAGGAGTGGTGGCATGAGGTTTATGCCCTGGATTTTGATGGAGCTGTGACCAGCCACTTACTTGATGATGCAGCTGCATACTTGGCGGTGATAGACAGGTACATGGCCCACAGAGAGGACTGGAACAGAATTGTTGAGCGGTCCAAGGAGGGAATAGATTCTATTAAATGCCGACTCAGGGTCTTACCATTGCCACCTATTGCTGAGTTGGATAGAATATTCTCGAAGGTCCAAGGGACGTCAGTGCAGGAGAAAGACAAAGGGAGTGGCAGTTAATGCTCTTTTCAAGATTTGTGCTTCTCTATTACCATAGGGCATGCATTGGACCGGACTTCCTTGGGGACTGTGCCTTGGCCGACTTGGATGATGGCATTAAATGTGTGCCTTAGTTTGTTTCCTTGGCCGACCTGTTTTGGTAGTTTTTATTATTTTGTAAAAATGTTTGGCTGGGTAGACATGTTTTTGGGGGGAATTTGCTACAAATAGGCATCCTTGCCTCATTGTAAGGGTTAGACATTGGTTAGCTAAGGAGTAATAGAGATAAGCAAGAGCAATAGTTAGAATTTCTTAGTCTTTTTCTTGAAGCAAATACTGTATCAGAACAGTTGAATTGTTGCAGATTTTGGTGATTAATACAATTGGAGACATTGTGGTTTTCCTAGTGGAATCCTTTGTGTTATTTCATTGTGCATGGTTCTTATTGTTCCATCTTTTAAATTGCTTGAAGATTTAGGGTTTAGTATTCAGAAATAGATTAGTTCAGTTGGATAAATGATGTTTATGATTTCATATTTGGAATGTTTGTAGCTATCTCTGGTCTATACTCCCAGTAACTATCTGATTGTAGTAAGATGGCAAAGTCAACCTGGACCGTATATTCAATGTGCTTAAGTTCGATTGTAGATGCATGTCTATGATTTGAAAATCTGTATTCCTCAGAAGATTGCACCGTTCTTGTGAGATTGCTTTGTGGGTCGGAATGAGAACTGGTTAATTGAGATGGGTCCATTTCAAATATATGTCATTTACATTGTTTGTCCTCTCAATAGTTTAAATCTTATCACTTCCTTGCACCCTTATCTTTTGCTATTTCTTTATTATTCGGTTAGATTTAGGGTTTGAAGATCATCATATTGTTAGATCTGATAGGTTGAAAGAACCAGTTTGCTTGTAGTAAGGTCCCTTTGTGATTACCAGCATTTCACATTTTATCTGAGTTGTTTTATGCATTGTTATGACCTAACACCCGAGAGACCTTGGGGTGATTTTTAGTAATTTATTGTTGAAGATTACCTTTCAAGAGAGATAGAATATTGTATTCTGTCTGAGTTGTTGTTGTGCAGAAAACACCATCAACAGGATCCTAGCATTTTCCAAAGATTCTCTATCTATGGTGAGTATTTCTTCTATATTCCTGAAAGTGGTTGACTGAAGTGGTTTAGACTTCTGCTTCTTTCGAGAAGGCCTTTCATCTACCATCTTATCCTTGTCTTGTCTTGTAGATTTATCAACTTCTTTCCTCTTTCTTAAGTTGGTAGCATCTGTTGGTGCATCTCCTTGAGATGCACCGGCGTTTGAAGAACAAGACTCTGTATCACCCATCAATTCATAGGTGAATTGCACATTTCTTTGTCTTAAAATTTCTACCTGCCGATCTATCCACCACTGAGAATACTTGAAAACAGGTCGCATCAAAGTTGTCAGGTCACCCATCTCAGGTTCAAACCATCTTATAGGGGGAAGTGGCTCATTCTCCTTGAAGCCTGGATGCACGTATATTCTATCATCTTGTAGTTGATCGGGTATTCTGAAGAGCTCTGTCGCCCTTATCATGCTTAATGGCAATCTTGACCACAACCTCCTTCTTACGTCATATTCATCTGCTGCATTGGCCCAGAAGTCCTCTAAGTCAACCCGATGCTTGTACCTTTCTCCATCCACAGTTCTGATGTGATGAAATGGATCAAAATTGTTCCTGGATTTGTATGATATGAATGGATATTGTTGAATCTCTAGTCGAGCAACCTCTGCTGCTTGTGCCGTTGGACATGACTCCTCCATGTTGCCGATGAAAAAAGGAAAGGTGACAGCCGCTTTCTGCTTTGGCCTTTGAATATTATGATATGCTTCTAATTGCCTCAGCATTTCCAGCAATACCATCTTATTGGTAGGATATATGGGAAGTCTGTAAGGATTTTCAGAGAATCCTTGGATTCTGATGTAGGTGAACTTAGGATACTGAATGAACCAGAATCCGTACCGACTGATTAAGCTCTTGGCCTCATGTGAGAGTCTTTGGTGCGTTCTGCCTTGGAGAAGCTGGGTAATGTACATCAAAAATGCATCATGAGCTTGTCAAAAATGAGACTTCTCTTTCAGTTGCAGCTGAGGATAACAATCGTAGGCTTTGAGTTGCCCCTCGCCATTGCCGACCACGCCTTTGCAGATCAAGCCAGAATACTTATAATATCTTGCAAGTGAATATACGATGTATGAGCTCATGTGAAAAGTTTTGGTCTCCTCAAAGTTGACTAACTGCTCGTGCAGGCTATCACTAATCATTCTGGACCAATTGAACATCTTGACTCCAGTGATTATCTCATCAATAAAATAGTACATCCATTTTTCAAAGGGTGCACCATGGGCATTTCCTACTATTCTATTTAGTAGCAAAATGATGTCACCATATTCCTCTTTGAAATGGGTTCAGATCAATTTCTTTGGCATCTTGCTTGTAGTAGGCTTGGGCTTTAGTAACCAGTTCTTGTTTATGTTGGACGCACAGAGATCCTGCTGGCTCTGATAAAGTTTGAGTGCATCTTGCTTGGTGCGGTAGGATGTTCGGTTGTACACTGGAATTCCAAAAGTTTCAGTTCCGGACATTCTTTAGCTGGTGGAAATCCAGCCGCGTGCACGATTCCATTGCACATCGTCCTCATGGCAATTGGTGTAGGCAGACGTCCATCGGTCCCATACATTATTTTCCTAAAGTAGTCGAGATCAACGTGGCCAAGATCAGTGTCCACAACGTGCTCCCACTTGGACATGATTTTCGATTGTGTTTGCACACCTTTGCTGGCAAACTTCATCTTCACTACTTCGAAAATAAATCTGCAAGAAAAAGTAGAGAAAATAATAAGAATTCGAAACTTAAATCAGTTTGAAAGATATTATAGCTAATTATCAATTTAAACTTTGTGAAAAATCAAGCTGGAAAGAAAATAAATGATGAAGTTTCATGCCAAAGTGAAGTGGACAAAGTAAATCTGCTTGTGACTTCTGAAGAAGTGATCACAATCACTATGCAAGCTGGTAAAAATTTATTTCCTTCACTTTGCTGCAATTTTCCTCAACAAGTTTCTTCTCACACCTTCTTCAAAAATCGAATGATTGTGCAAATGAGAAATGAAATCACTTATAGAGGTGAGAAGATCGATCTTTTTAGCAAATTTGCATTGTTTCCTTCGAATTGAGTTTAAACTCATCTTTCACTTCACTTCCGGGTGGCAAGTTCTATCTTCAATGATCTTGTCCGGGAAAGTTTCCAACTTCATCACCAGTTTAATAAAGCTCTTTGTCTTTCTTTCCAATTTTGAAATTTTCAAGACTTATCCTTTTGGGTGTTGGAAAATGAAAAATTAAAATAATTAAAATAATTATTCCATGTGTCAATTCCAACCCATTCGTTTTATGGCGAATTATTTTTGTCCAAGGCAATTTGATTTTCGAATTTTAGTTGCCTTAGGCGAATTTTCATTTTGTCCAATTTTCTCGCCATAATCTCTATCGTCCAATTTATTTGGCCAAGAATTTCTATCCTTTTCCAAAATTTATTTCGCCATGTCCAATTTTATTTGGCCATATTTTTTTGATTTTTCCACAATTTATCTAGCCATGTCCAATTTTATTTGGCCATATTTCTTTTTGTCCAAAATTATTTTGCCATGTCCACTTTTATTTGTCCAAAATTATTTCATCATCTGGCATGATTTTAAGTCATTGGCAAAATTTTCTCTAGACACCTAGGCAAATTTTCAAAGTGCCAAGCATATTTTAACATTTTCCAAAGGTTTATACTTAGGCAAAAATTTCAAATTTTCACTTTTCTAAACATGGCAGACTTGCTTCATTTCTTCGCCATTCAACTTTTTCCTTGACTATGCCTTAGACTTTTCATCTCTTGCCATGGCGGACTTCAACATTTATTAAGCCACTTCTCTCATGTCTATGGCGGACTTGAGGTCTTCTCTTGCCATTTCCTTTTTGCTCAAGGCGGACTTGCCTTGTTTCCTTGCCATTTAATGTGGACTTGGGCTTGTGGATTGTCATCTTCCTCATCTCACCAAGGCGGACTTTACTAGTCTCTTGGCCATTCATCTTATGCCTAGGGCAGACTTTCTCCTTATGTTTGCCACTTAACCTTCGACTAAGGCTGACTTCCTCATTTCTGATGCCACTTAATGTTAGACATGGGGCAGACTTTGGCTGTTGGCTAGCCATTTGGAGGGCGGACTTTGGCTGTTGGCTAGCCATTGCTCCATTACCTTAGACAATTTTTTCTCTTTTCAAAGGGCGGACTTCATCTCCTCTCTTTCCATACATAGGCGGAATTGTTGCATGTTCTTGCCATTTCAACTTTGTCCTGGCGGACTTAGCCAATTTCTTTGCCACCTCAATATTTCTCAAGGGCGGACTTTGGCTGTTGTCTAGCCACTCAACTTAGACATGGGCGGACTTGATCAAATTTTTGGCCATTTGCATAGGGGCGGACTTTAGCTTGTGGCTAGCCATTGCTCCATTGCCTTAGACAATTTCTTCTTTTCCATGGGTGGACTTTCTCCTTTTGCTTGCCATCTATTCATCTTGCTAAGGACGGACTTCAACGTTGGCCTTGCCATTCAATACTTTGTCCAAGGCAGACTTTGACTTGTGGCTTGCCATTTAATGCTTATGGCTGAGGGTGGACTTTCTGGTTTTCATTGCCATTCACCATCTCTTGGGAAGACTTGTTCAGATTTGTTGCCATTAGCTCAAGGCAGACTTCATAGGATTCATTGCCATTGCATTGCTTGGCTGAAGCTTTCTCGACTTATTTTCTCCATTCTCCATGCTGGTAAACTCCATACTTAGGCAAATTTCTCACAAACTTCAGTCTTCTCGATGAATGAATGTTCAGATTTCTCATGAGTTTCTCAAATTTTTCATGGATTGCTTAGATTTCTTGATGAATTTCCTGATTTTTCACCAATTTGTTGACGGATTCATCATCTTATTCACCATTTTCTGTGCTTTTCACCAAATTTCTCTGTGATTTTCCAGAATTTCTCACCATTTTCGAGCAAATTTTCCAGATTTTTTCACTTTTTCTGTGATTTTCTAGAACTTTACCAAAATTTCAAAAAAATTTCGAATCGATTTTCTGAGAGTTTCGTTGATCTTTTCGAACTTCTGAGTGGATTTTTGAAACTCGAGCCCTTTCCAAATATATAAACTTTCTAAAAATAGAAATTTTCCAAAAATAGAAACTTTCCAAAAATAGACCCTAAAAAATAGGGATCCCAAAATTGCCCAAAAGTGCCAAAAAAGTAGGTCCTAAAAAGATAGGGGGCACGGGGTGAAAAACCCTAAAAACTAGGAGGTGTCGGATTTGACCGAAATGATAGTCGATCTTCGTCTCCCAAGCCTTCTAAGCATGATGGCGACATTTATACAATGTTCCAGGCTAAAACTCACTTGCTTGACTCGGGTGACCATTCAAAATTAAAACTCAAAACCCCCAAACAGAGAGCAGACAAAACGAGGCACGCGAAAGCAAAACCCAGAAAGGAAAACAACAAGGGTCCCCATTTGCAATGGAGCGAGGTGTGAATTAGGTCACAACATTTGGCGACTCCACGTGAGGAATGTTCCTGAACATTCCAAAGGTAAAGACCTATTCTGAATCTGGAATCTCTAACTATATCCAACTAACTTACCTCTAGGTTAAAAGGTGTACTCAGAAATAAAAAGAAACGTAGATTGGATCAAGACACTTTTCCTTTCAATCACAAGTGTGTTCAAATGCGTTTGTTCCATCTCGTGAAATCAGTATGACTCTTTGGTTCCATCATGGCAGGCTTTGTGATTTGTCTTAACTCCAAAAGCATCCTTGGATAGAGCCTTGCTGCCAGCGAGCGTCTATATCCCCGGCAAGGTTACCTTCTATAAACTCACGGAGATTGCTCTACTTTCGGCAATTTACAATCTCTTTTGATTTTCTTGTTTTTCTCTTTTGACGATTGATCGACTTGAGTGCATGCCTGTAGAGATGTCCACACACCCAAAAGCCAAATGCTTTGATTTTTTCATTTTTTGATTTTTTATTCTTTTGATGATTCTTTTCTTTTCACATATTTCCACATTTTGGCTTGTAAGCAGTGAAGCTCACATGGGTTTGAGTATTATAGTGGTGCTAAAGTAAGACTTTTGATTTGCCTAACCCTGAGTTCTCCTGGGAGACCATAATAACTCAGAGAAATTATTAAATGTGTAAAAATATAATGGTCTTCAGTACTCAGTGTCTAGACACAATATACGATTCCCCTTCTAGCCAAGTACAAATCCTAACCTAAAGTTAAACTAGAAGAATTCAGTCTCGGATTCCAAATTCCTAACAGGTATTTATCAACGAAATAATCTAACATTACTTTGTGGAATAAGACCAGTGTGTGTTTGGAATACTTCACCCTCTTGCAAATGGAGATCCTTGATTTATTCAAAACAACTAATCTACGAGAAAGCAAACGAACATAAGCAAACTAATAAAGCAAACTAATCTAAGAAAGCAAGAAAACCCGAAAGCAAAAACCAAACCCAAACAGGAAAATAAATCTAAACTAGCTATGTACAAAGCAAGACCCACTGGGAGTCTAGGACTGGAAGTAATGCTTTAGAAATTGCCCGTTGACAGGAAATGGAACTTCTTCTCTAGTTAGTGTCTTCAGTTTAAAAGCATTGTCTCCCAAAATTTCTGAAATTTGAAAGGGAACCATCCATAGGTTGTCAAATTTGTTGTGGTCTCCTCTTCTCTCGTGTGCTTTGTCCCAACAAAGGACTAAATCGGAAATTCGAAAAGCTTTGACTCTTGCTCGTTTATCGAACCATCTCTTAACAATGTCTTGATGTTTAGAAAATTTTTCCAAGGCTTGATCTCTCTTCTCTTCCAAAAGAAGTAATTGTGATAATCTGGTTTTTGTATAACTGAAAATATGTTATACTTCTGTGAATCCTTGCATGCAAGGATACTCAATAATGAGTCCTTGCAAATCAATTCATAGCTCTCTATCCGAGAAGAGCAGGGATTGATATTGTGGCCCTCAGATTGACCCAGTTACCCTAAATACATCTCAAACTGAGAGATTCAAAGAGAAAGCTGTCAATCTCCATGAATCCTATTCTTGGAATGCAACAATGAAAACTAATCTAAATGATCAAAATGCAATAAACAAAACTAATTTATTGAAATGAAAATTGATCTACATGCAATGCCATAAATGAATTATTTTGCAAATTAATCTACTATGAAGATTAAGCTAAAATGTAATATTAAACTATATGCTCTAAAAACTAAGATGCTTTTATAAAATCAAACTAATGTAATCTCAAATGATAAAATTCAAATTTTGTAGTACAAGTCCGATGTAAAAATTTTGATTCTTGGAAATGAGAACTCAGGGTCACTCTTGTAAAGTGGAATTGAAAGGCACCGAAGCAATGTGGGATAAATAGAAAAATAGAAACAAATCTTGATTGGAATTCTTTTAGTTTATTTCCCTTTAACCTATTCATTTCCATTTTTCTCTTCATCAGGATATTCTTTGAGAGATATTTCATTTTATTTCATTTAATTTAAGATGATAATATCTCTTTAATAAAATAAAATAAGATTATGTAATTTAGAAATGAATATTAATAAAATAAATAAAATTATTTAATTAAAATAGATTTAATTAAATAGCATCATTTTATTTAAGCAATATTAACTTCAATTAAATAATATTATTTTATTTATTAAAAGGGATTTATTTCTTTTGATTAAATAAAATTAATGAAGCATTCAAACCTTAGGGAAAATTGAAACATTTGAAATAGTTATGAATTGATTAAGAAGTTGGATTTGAAAATGCGACAATCATTGATTCAGAAAATTGATGCTGGGATACCAAATAAATGGGGCCCAAAGTCTAAGTAGGACCATTTTAGTTGCATACATTTTGTTCTTGACTAATGTGAGGTCGACTCGGGATCACATGCAGTCAAAGAATGAAGTTGCAATGTGAGATCGATTTGGGATCACAAAACAACTCAGATGTGAGGTCGACTCGGGATCACATTTGGACAAACATAAACAAAAGGCCTTTGAACATGAGGTCAATTCGGGATCACATCCAAAGTGAGAGATAAGAATCTCAAGCAAGGTTGCCCCAAGAGAAGCAATTCATAAATTGATAAAGTTGAATCAAGGATTGAAGTTTGATAGGTACTTCCCCCTCGTGATCGAAATCAAAATGAGATAGAGGAGAAATAATAAATTGAAAAATTTGATCAAATCAAACAAAAGATAAGGTTCTTGATGTAAGATGAAAAATATAAGAATCACAGAACCCAGGTAGATCAGCAAGAAAATTATGCCCCAAGGTTGAATTAGAAGAAAAGAAGTGGGGTGGAAATCGAATGGAAGATAGAAGTTTGGAAGAAATGGAAAGAAATGGAGAGGAAGAGAATCTGCCTCAATAAAGAGGATGCATCAAAATCAATCAACTGTTTAAGATAGGGAATTTTGATTGAGATCACGAAAGAAGATAAGGAAATGAAGAACATGATCACAGTTGATGAAAAATCCACAAGAAAGATGAAGGAAACCTCAAACCCATAATATAGCCCAAAAGTGCAAAATTAACATGAAGTCTTAAATAATGCAAGCTGCCACGAAAACGCAAGGGTGTAAATTTGCAATAGGGTAAATAGGGTTTTGTGTTCATCATTCAATAGAGAATGTAAAGTAGAACCCTGGCTCTTCACTGACAATATTATTATTGACATCGGACAATCACACAATCATCACTAGTCAGCCAAACTAACTATGAAGATATGAATGTGATTTATATCACCAATGTGGAAAGATTCTAACATGAGCATCAAGACATGAAGGTCAAGATGATCACAATGTTAGCTTTTCTTACCCAATTTAATGTAGCAAACCATCACCGCATCAAGACATAAACGCCAAGATTACCATGAGAATGGTTATGCAAAAACATTCAAGGACGATGCCATAAATCTCTTAAGTGTGTCAAGGAGACAAATGTGGGTGAGACAATCGGTGAGTTCAGCAACACCACGCTTAAAACATGCTCCATGCCCTAAACCTTCAAAGTGCATCACGGAGAGACTTATTAGACAAGGACACTCAATGAAAATCAATATCAGTCAACACACAAAGAAAAGATCATGGCATATCTCAAGTATTAAGTGTTGCAATTAAAAAAATTTAAGTGTGTAAACTAATACTGAGTTCCGAGGATAAGGATCGAATGTCAGTAGGTAAGATCATTACGCTGACCAACCGATAAGACCAAACCGAGCAGTGTTGAAAACACACGAGCCGGGTTGTGTTGAAAACACGCTTAAGTTAGTGCTGAAAACATCATGCTTATGTAGGTGTCCCAGACAAGCATATCCAAGAGACCAAAGCTAACATAGTGATGCCCCTAGACAAAGACAAAGACCAATTCCAAACCAAGGCAATAAGGACAAGGCATGATGGAGAAAGGCTAAGTGTCGAGGATGCATGCCAAGAAATAGATTTTAAAGGCCCTGGTGAAGTACCAAGCTCGTAAGTTCAATTTTAAGAATTTTTTTTAGGACTTTATATATATATATATATATATATTTTTTGAATTTTTTTGAATTTTTTTTTTGTATTTTTCATTTTTTTTGTATTTTTTCAGCATCATATTTGAATTTTTTTGGATTTTTTGGCAATATATCAATTTTTTTTTTTTGTAATTTTTTTAGTACCATATATCAATTTTTTTGGAACTTTTTTCAGGGTCATAATTATATACAAAGGATGCCCCCAAATAGAACGGGCATCAAGGATAGAACTTCTTCAGGTGCAAAACATTGATAGGCTCAGGGAGCTGCTCCCCCTCTTTAGTAGATAGTAGATAGGAACCTATGCCAAAAGCTGTTGTGATGATGTACGGTCCAAGCCAATTAGGTTTGAATTTTCCCTTCTGTTCTCGATTCTATTGGTTCTTAGGATTCTCTCGTAGGACAAGATCTCCTACTTGGAATTCTCTAGGGCGAACCTTTTTGTTGAAGGCTTTGGACATCCGATTTTGATAGACCCTCATATGGTCAAATGATGCTTTACGCTTCTCATCAAGAAGTTCCAATTCTTGCAATCTCATGGCGCGGTAGTCTTCATCTATAACTAGACCTTTGAGAGAGACCCGAAGTGATGGAATCTCAACCTCTAAAGGTAACACTGCTTTAGTGCCATATGTGAGGGAAAAAGGAGTAGCCCCAGTTGGAGTACGATTACTCGTTCTATAGACCCACAGGGCCGGATTTATCTGTAGGTGCCAGTCTATACCATTCTTATGAACTGTTCTATGCAAAATCTTGAGAATGGTTTTGTTTGAAGCCTCTGCCTAACCATTTCCTTGTGGGAAGTAAATGGAGGACCAATGTTGCTTTATCTTGAATCTTTGGTAGAGTTCTTTAAGGTCCTGAGTTTTGAACCGACTCCATTGTCGTATGATGATCCATGGCACCCATAGCTGATAGATGAGATATGGTTTAAAATAAATAAAGATTAACGCCTCTGCTCCCAGGCAATAGAAAGTGAATAGCCTCTACCCTTACTTTGTGAAGGTAGTCGTTAGGTAGTGATAATGAACTTATGCACTCATACATGAATTCACCCAACAAGGTCAAAGGTCCATTGTCAAAATGGCGTAGTGAGATATAGAAGGAATTAGCTCCTCACCCGTGGGAGTATGTATTGTGTCCAGCTGTTTCGACATTTTTCACAAGATCTCTAGTAACAAGCACTACATCTATCTCGCATCGTAGGGCCAATAGTAAATTCCCCAAATTACAGCAACCCTAGCCAGCAGCATCCATTAGAATGTCCTCCACATATGCCCTCATGGATGTCAACTAGTGCTTGATCGGATTCCTCCTTTTCTAAGCACCTAAGAAGTGTTCCATCTAGACCCCTCCTATACAAATCACCAAAGATGAGGGAATGGTGAGAGGCATTGCAGATAAGGTTTCTTCTTTCAGATGGGTTAAATGTATCGGGGATGATGCCATCACGAAGATATGAGTAAATAGCACCATAGCGGGAGGATTCATGATTGACAAGGGTACAAATGACATGGCTTTCGGGTGAGTCAAATATGGGATATCGTAGCTCTTCCACCAGGAATTCATATCTAGAATCATGTTCCCCTAACTGAAGAAGTGAAGCAAGGGTGGCCATAGCATCAGCTGCTTTGTTCTCAGCCCTAGGGATTTGCTGAAAGGTGACAAAAGTAAAATACCATCTTAATGAATCAACCATTTTTTTGTAAGGTACCAACTTGTCATCTTTTGTTTGGTATTGTTCATTGACTTGGTTGATGATCAACTGAGAATCCCCATAGATATGTAGTTATGTGATATTCCACTCTATGGCCATTTTTAGTCCATTTGTCAAAGCCTCATACTTAGCTATGTTGTTTGTGCATGGAAAGAGTAACTTGTAAGATTTAGGAATAGTATACCCATGAGGAGAAACAAACAACACACCAGCCTAATTCATTTTGCATGTGAACCATCAAAGAATAAGGTTTCCTCGGATCTTCGGCCACATGTGGCCATAAGATGTGTTTATCCGAAAGTTGACTTGAATGGCATATTATCTCGAATAGGAAATTAGCTGCTGATCTCATAATAGTTTTGGTTCTTGATTGTTTATCAATATACTCTATGTCAAATTCAGAAAGAATCATCATCCATTTAGCAAGTCTACCCGTGAGAGCAGCTTTACCGAGCAAGTATTTGAGAGGATCAATTTTTTCTATGAGGTGTATGGTGTGCGCGAGCATATAGTGTTGCAATTTTTGAGAAGCAAACACTACTGCGAGGCAAGCTTTTTCAATACTAGTATAATTAACCTCATAAGAAACAAGAGTGTGACTAATATAATATATGGCCCTTTCTTTCCCTTGTTCATCTAATTGAGCTAACAATGCCCCCAGTGAAGATTCAGTAGTTGAGACATATAAAATGAGAGGTTTTCCTGGAATGGGGAGGCATAAAATGGGGGATTTTCCTGCTATTCCTTTACCCTGATCCATGTCCGCCCCACACATTATTGAACACCTTATGCAAATTTTGTTGAAAGGTTGTGGGTTTCTATCTACCAATGTAGCCAAACCTCCCCGATGGGATGAAGGTACCCCTGAAGACTCCTCTCATTTGGTCGTATTACGCCATTTTGAGGTGGCATGTTTATAATGGTTTGAACCTTTTCAGGGTCCACTTCTATTCCTTTAGCTGAAATGATGAATCCCAATAATTTGCCATAAGTAACACCAAATGCACACTTTTTTGGGTTTAATCTTAGTTGAAATTGTTCCATGTGATCTAGAATCACTTCTAAATTAGCCAAATGTGTTCCTCTTCTCTTAGACTTAGCCAGGGTGTCATCCACATAATCTTCCATATTCTTATGCATCATGTCATGGAAGATGGTTGTCATAGCTCTTTGGTAAGTAGCTCCTACATTTTTCAATCCAAAGGGTGCATTGATATTCAACAATAAGTAAAATTCTGTGGGCACATGTGGGAATGCAGTCTTTCTTTGATCCTCATGAGCTGGTCTCATTATATCTAGAAACCATCCATCAAAGAAGGACCCCATATCCTCATCGTCATGTCCACTACACGCGTCTATGTTAGAAGTGGAAAATCATCCTTAAGTATGCCTCGCTAAGATCTCTAAAGTCTAAGTGCAGACTGAATGGTTTTATCACAAGTCAAGGAAAACAAAATAATAATTGGAAATCCAAAGAGGAAGTCTGCTATTCTAATGTGAATCCCATTCAAGGAGAGCTTTAATTCAGTCCACTAAAGAGCTAAGGGTATGAGGGGTGTATTTTTCTAACTGCTTAGACTTGTTTCGCCCTGAGGTAGACAATGATAATGAGATTAGTGTCCAACCCTGGCGTGTCTGAGTATGTCCATGCAAAGTTAATTTCCTTCTTTTGGAGGAACTCAGTATAGGCTTTCTTTTCTTTAGGTGATAAAGATTTAGCCAAGTGTACAATTTTTGGAACTTCCTCTGTGCCCAAATTAACAGCTTCTGTAGGTTCAACCAATACTGATGATCTATCTTGGAAATAGTTTGGGAGACTATCAAGTACCTCATCCGTAGGTGCCTCTGGGAGGTTTTCACCTTTGGATACGTCTTTTATTTTTACTTTTTTTGGTTCTGACACCGCCACATAGTGGTTTTCACCATCAAAACTCTTATTCTTTTTTTCTTTTCTTTTTATCTCATGACTAAGGTACTTGATGTCAAGTTCTGTCATTCCGTAGCTCTACTCAATCGGTAAAGAGACTACGTGTTCAATGGTATTTAGATAGTGTGTGATCTCATAGTCATTGTGAAATGTCGGGTAGTCAGGCTCTTGGTACCGCTGACCAATCAATAAGTGGTTAGTGCAGTTCGTGGTCGGATGACCGTCTGTTAAGGATATAGGTGGAAAATAACCCTCGCGACTTGTAGAATTTGGTAAATCGCTGCTTCTAAAGTGTCTAAATCAGAATTTATCCCAACAAGCCAAGAATCGCCTACTAATGTGACAAGTGTGGGTTCCACCTCTAATCTAACATTATTGACTCATTAGTTGCCATCGCTGAGAACTATGTTTGGACAACATCCATATCCAAGTCAATCACATTTGAGAGTGAATCCCATTCAAACTCATGAGAGTCTATTTATGAATTATTGTTGGAGCCTGGTGATGTAGAAGCCTCAAGATTTGGAAGAGGCTCCTCTCCTCTAGCAATTTGCTCAATCACAAAATTATCTGAATTATCACCATCCGTTGCAGCTAGGATGGAGACACTATCCATAGTCAATCTTGCATTCATATAGTCACTATCTATTGCAAATGAGATAGGAGGACTATCAATTACAATCTCTTGAATCTTCCCAAAAGGAGATTTGTTGAAGGCACCCAATCAATCAAGGTCTTGTTGATTGGTCAAACCGTACATACTCGGTCATCTCTTTACCATCCCGCCTATCAGAAAATGGGGATACTTTATTGGGAGCTGTTCTGGCAAAGTGCCTAGGCCAACCGGGTTTCTTAGACTTAATGCAAAAAGATCATGATTGAGTGGTTTGGCTATAGCATCTAACTTGTGACTAAGAGGGCCATATCCTGGATAACCCATCTTCTTGAAAAAAGTATATCCTCTCCCATAGGACTTAGGAGAAGGGGAGAAATTTTCATTGTGCTGGTATTTCTCCCCTTTGTATATCTAATCTCGAATAGCTACTTCCTCTTTTTCATCTTGTATTGGTACTGAGGATTCAACAAACTTGTCAAATAGTGTCATTGCTGAAGATGATGGTTTCATCTCCTGTGAAGGCTTTCCATATGTCCTAGGGGAAATAGGCATCTTTGCAAAAGAGTCAAGTTGATACCCCCCATGCCAAGGTCTACTGACTTAAATTTGTTTTGATAGTTCCGTTTCCATAATCCCTAACGCTTCTGCTAAGAGGGACAAGGAACATTAGTCGAGATTGAGTTAATTGATAAGGTGTTATCCTCCGGTATGCAAATTTTGTCTCATTGTAGGGGAACTTAACACCGGGTGTGGTGTAATGGACACCCACCTCCCATATCATGAATCCATTATTCACCCAAGAAATGTTGTATGCAAGGGTCCCGACAACAATTTGGAAACAAGATATCTTTTCAACCGGCCAACTCCCGATGAAGGATAGCCAACCCTTAGAAGATCGTCAGTCATCAGGTAGGCCTTATGGTGATCTTCTTTCTAGTGTCGATCACTTGCTCTGGCCATTCAAAGTTTCTTAACAAATTCAAAGTGGCCAGATACGGAACCCAAAGACCCCCATCAATCAACACCGACATAGTTTTATGAATCGGCGATCAATGTGGAAGGGACAGGTGGATACGAAGTAGGTTTGTCATCATCTCTAGGAAAGAGAGGTAATTTGGCTGTAATGTGATTCACCCCATTTGAAATTGGTCTATATCAATGTTGTTGGGACATTTGTTGTGCTAAAGCCGCCCTAGACCGCTATGTCTAGGGACAACTCTAGAAGCTCTTCTAAGATTGAGACTGCGTCGGAAGCTTTTTGTAACCCATCTACAAGATTGTAGTTTGGTTTGAGAGCAAGGGCGACTTTATAGTGACATTCTTGGATGCCAATTTTGCTTGGATTTTGTTGGATGGACTCAACTAGCCTGAGAATAATAGGGCTTACCTAAAAGTAACAAAGATAAGGGCTTGGGAAGATAACCTAGAATGAGGACCTCTCAACACCACAACAGGTTGGTTGTCAAAAATAGGGGGAGAGTCATAACCATGTGGGTCCTTACTCCTTATCATATTAACACTTGGCTCCACAACTTCAAGCATGTTTATCACATTTTCTGCCGCTGTATAGGTGTAGTTGATTGCAACTTTGCCATTTTGTGATTTAGAGGTTTCCCCCTTGTCGTAATTAGGCAAAGGTTCCTTAAAAGCCTTATGATCAGCATTGGTATTTAGGCCATCAACTTGAAGCTTTCCACTTTCTATAAAATATTGGATGATATGTTTTAATCTCCAACAGTTTTCAATAGTATGGCCAGGGCCATTATGAAATTTACAGAATGCCTTATCATCCCACCAATGTGGCTTAGGATCTGGAATGTGAAATTTTGCAGGATCCTGAGGATGTGCCAAGTTGTTAGCAATGAGAGTTTTGAGAATATCCTCATATGAGTCACCCAATTTGGTAAATTGCCGCTTCTAGTTTTTGGGCCTCTCCTGATATCTTGATTTACTTTCTTGTTGTGGAGGTGCATTAAGCTTCATTGCTTGCACAACCTTAGTCAAATTAAGAACACTTTGATCTCTTGATTGGGAAGAATCCACAACTCCATCATTGACAACTTGTTTGTTTTTGTTCCAATTATTGTTCTTCCCTTTATCCTTATTGTTGTGTTGACCATTATTGGTATTATTGTTATGTCTGGTCAAAATGCCTTGTTCTTTTAGAACATCCTCAATGCGGTACGCTTCAACTCATGGTATCAAAGGAAGTAGCCACCCATTCTCGATCTCTATATCTCATATTTCGTGCACCCAAAATTACTTCAACAGTGTCAATCTTTTTCATGGACGTCTAGGGATGTCATCGAGCATTGTCTCCTCCACCTTTGCAAGAAGGTAACAAAGGGTTCCCCCGATTACTAAGTTGCATATCCAACATAAAACGACCTTTAATAAATGAGTATAGCGCACGTTGGAACGTAATCGGCGAACAAAAGTTCCCTAAAAGTCTCGGAGAGTGATATTATAAACCATTCATTTGCTTGTCCTTTAAGACTCCTAGGGGAACAAATTTCATCAAATAGGAGTCATCTTGATGGAATTCAAAGTTCATAGCATATAACTGACGCACATGGTCGTGTGGATCACCACTGCCATCATATTTATCGTATTGTCGGAATTCCACCCTCTTTGGAAAATATTTCATACTCACACTATTGTCGAATGGATGCAGGTCAAATTGAATCTTCTAGTGAGAATGAGCTCTAGGGTTACATCATTTCTCTCCCATCATTTGCTTCATTTCATGGATTTCTTCCTCTTGAGAGGGATTTTGCTTTTGTATTTTTTGTCCACACTGTGCCCAGGTATCCTGCACCCTCAGCATTGCCAGACTTTCCAACAAGAACCGGCCCTTGTTTTGTTCCAAATACCCACATACCATATTGAGGATAGCCTGTTGTGTTCAACAGCCCTGAGTATCAAAGTTACAATGTGAGCTACCACCCCATGTTGGGAACCGTGGATGCAAAGCATGTTGGGAGGTGGCTTGAATTTCTGGAGAAGCTGCTCCTGAGTAGTGAGCATACCCAGAGGCCCTCCCTTCTTCCTCTAAGACTAGGAGATCTAGAAGGGGTCCTTGACTGCCTTCTAATTCTTGGTGTTTTGAAGGGGTGGAGGGAGGAGAATTATGTCCACTGTTAGCACCCCTTGTATTGTATTGTTTGTTTAATTGGTGGGCTAACTACCTATCTTGCTCCTCTTGAGCGAGTTTCCTTTGTACTTCCAATAAAGCTTGGCTCTCTTCCTCAAGTTGTCTAAACTTTTCTTGTTTTGCAGCTTGTTCATCTAGAAAGGCTTTCTTTTCGCGTTCAATTCTTTTGAGCCTATCACTTGTGAACCTTGAGGTATGTTGAAGTGGTGAGCTTGGTCTAGACTATTTGAACAAGTCATTGGTATACGTTGTATTGACATGAGCATCACGAGGTTCATTGTCTTGGTCTTCGTGTTGTGACCATTATTCTTGGTGAGCTCATCTCTTATACCTTTCATCCCGTTGATGGGCATCCAAATATCTTGCATTAATGAGGGGTGAACCAGGTTGATCATCATGAGAAGAATTTCCAAATATCATGTTGTTTCTGTGTTGTTCATAGATATCATCAATATTTTGATCCATGGCTTCCCTCTCCCGCCGAGTGATAGTATAACTCATATCCATACTTGAGTGGGAAGGTGCTGAGGGGGTACGCAAGTCACTAAAATGGCTCTTTGGGACAAAATAGGTTTCAGACTGACTCCTAGGTGACTAGTCAAATATTGGTTCCTTTTCCTTTCTCTTTTGACAAGTCTGAACTGGGGGTAGTTGGTTAAAGACTATCTAAGGTCGCTTTCCTTGGCTCACTTGATATCTTGTTGTGACTGACATGAAAGGGAGAGTTCAGGTAAACAGACAATTCTAAGAAACGTCAATACCAGACTAGGATAGTAAAAGTTTTGTCCGAGAGATGGCGGTAAATAGGAACTGCTGTAAATAGGTGCAAACCAACACCGCCACGTAGGTGTTCTCAATTTTGGGTGAACAATCAGCAATATGTATGATCGAGGGGAGGGACTTACAAAAGTGTGCAAAATCGAAGTTTGAATTGTATGAAAATGGGTGGACAAGGAGACTACTAGCACTCTCCAAGTGTGTTATCAAAGAGTCTAAAAATTTATCTATTTGACAGGAACAATTCCTAATTTTCCAATCTCAAGCAAAATCGCTTATGAGATCAAGGATCACTAATTCAAAAGGTCAAGGACACATAAACCCTAAATACAACAAAATCTCTAACAATGCCACCTAATCAAGAACTCAAGATTTGTTGTTTGTTTCAAAGATCGTGCGTATATCAAATCGCATTTCCTTTAATCGATCGCTACCATAGGTTTCAATCGCACAAGTTGTATACAAAAGTAGTCGTATACCAGATCTTATCAAGGACAAAGCAACTTGATAGTATCGAGGGAGTCTTGTTTGAAGATGTTTGGACAATGTTTAAGACTCAAAAACAAACACATAGCTATCCCTACCAAAGAAAATGGTGAGAAGCCAAAACCTTTGCCCCATTGCTTATGCGCATACGTGCACCTCACACAGCCGTGTCACCCCCTAGAGGGCGCCCATGTTTTGGTGTTTCCAAGGACTCAACAAAGGTAAGGTTCAAAGGTTACCCTGTAGTAGCCGCTGGTCGCAACCGCCTCCAAACGCCATCTGTGTATGCGCGCTCATGATGGGAATTGTAGTATCAACATACCTAAGAGATTCTCCTTCCCTCCTTAAAGATTATGACTCCTTGGACAGGAACCGGTAGGCAAATCTCAACTACAGGTTTTTACTTTACTCGCTCACAATGAACCTCCGGCTACAGGCGCTTTGGGCTCCTCGCAGCCACACCAACACCGAAAATCACACACCCCGCAAAGGGTTTCTATGGCGCCAAGCAGGTTGGGGCCAGAGTTTTTCCATGATGATCGCCCAAGTCATGGAAAAGAAGTTACTATGGTCTTGGAGTCTTTAGACTCAACAAGACGTTCTTTATTATAGTGAGGTGGAATCACCGGCGATAGGTGTGTACTCACTTGGGTCGTTCCCAGAGGTTCAACTTCCGGCAGGCCCTCTAAAGGTGACACTGGACATGGCTCGGATTCGGGTTTCTGATTTTCTAATTCTCCCAAAAGGAGAAGAGCATACTTCTCTAGCCCATCTCTTTACCCAAACACGCTAAACAACCTTAATCACTGAGCTAGTTTCACTTCACCAAATCCACACGCTTTTGGGTTTCTGATTCTCTCAATGAGAGAAGAGCATAATCCCCTGATGAGTGAAAGTGCTAAAGATTCACTACCTTGCTCCACTCCCTAAGAGTTTGTCATATTAGTAAGATCATTACGAGCCTGGATTTTTCCATGGTCATCACCTCCATGTAACAAAGAGCCAAATTCCCTACTCACTATCGAAACTCCTAAGAATTTTAACGAAGCCCTAATTAGACTATGTGAATTGAAAAGCAGGAAAACAAACACAATGTTTTTTTTAAATAAAGACTTTACAAGCCGTAGTGTTTGTTTTAAATATTTGTCAATGGTTCTAATCAAACCAACAAGTAGTGTAATTTCTTGTTCTCTCGACCATTCCTAAACTATTGCCGAAAAAAATCGTATTAAACCAAGAACAAAAGTTGAATCTATTAAAAAAAAGAGATTAATTAAAAATTCTAATTTAATCTAGTCAAAATTTAATCTAAAAAGAATTAGTTAAAAAAACTAAAAATTTAAAACAAAACTAATCTAAATTAATAAAATTAAGAATCTAATCTAAATTTTAAAAAAACATCCTCTTGGATCTAAAAAAAAAACTCCTGATTGCACGTTTCCCAAGAAAATAACTCAAAAGATAAAGGCTGAGTTCTGACAAATAAATCAGATACCTGGTAAAAATTTTTTGCAAAACAATAGGTCTGATATCTGAGAAGAAGGCAGAACCAGCTTTCCAACGCCTATTTGTTTCCGAAAAACAGAGCCAGGTTGCAAAAGTTACGCCTTCTGGAGTGAAAACAACAACTTCTGGATTTGACAGGAGAAAAAGGTATCAAAATGGAAAAATCAGAAAAAAATACCATACCATTGGAACGGCGTTGGAAGCAGCTTTCCGACGATATCTCGTTTTCGAAAAACGGAGACCATATGCTCAAGATATGACCATTTTACTAAATATGCTCATTTAGGCTTTAAACCAAATTTTTTTATAATTTAAAAATGAAAAAATTAATAAAATATTTAGCTGAACCTTCATGCACAAAAATCGAGGTAGCAGAGAAATCAAAATGGTACAGAAATCGAGAACCAGTATCGGATTTTTCCAAATTGTTTTAATTTTTTTCGAAACACAAAAATTAATTTTCAGGCAAACCCCATCATATTTTTATATGAAAATAGGGTTTAGCCTTCGAAAGAATACCTGCGGAAGCCGCTAATAGCAAATCGCTTGAGAGATCAAAGCTGAATTTTAAAAATGATGAAACCATCTGGGAGCCAAACGGCACCTAAAATATTGAGATTCTCTGTGAATCCTTTTTACGCAAGTGTGGATACTCTGTCATCGAGTTCCGTAAACTTCCACCGCCAGCCTTCATCCGGTAGGCTATATGCGGACTATGTTGCGGCCTCGACCTTAGTTACCCCTACAAATATGTTCTAATGAGAGATTCAAAAAAGAGAAGCAAGAATGCCAATCTCCATGAATCCTGTTCTTGCAATGCAACAATGAAAACTAATCTAAATGACTGTAAAGTGCAATAAACAAAACTAATTTATTGAAATGAAAATTGATCTACATGCAATGCTATAAATGAATTACTTTGCAAATTAATCTACTATGAAGATTAAGCTAAAATGTAATATTAAACTATATGCTCTAAAACTAAGATGCTTATAAAATCAAACTAATGTGTAATCTCAAATGATAAAACTCAAGAAAATTTGTAGCATAAGTCCCATGTGTACTGTGATTCTCGAAATGAGAATGTGAGAGGTCTACTTTTATAGCAGTGGAATCAGGCAAATTCGTAAAGCAATGGGATGTAAATAGAAAAATAAAACAAATCTTGGATTGGAATTCTTTAGTTTATTTCCTTTGAATCCATTTGTTTCCATTTTTCATCATCAGGATATTCTTTGAGAGATACTTTATTTTATTTAATTTGATGATAATATCTCTTTAATAAAAAAAATAAGATTATGTAATTTAGAAATGAATATTAATAAAATAAAAATAAAATTATTTAATTAAAAATAGATTTAATTAAATAGCATCATTTTATTTAAGTAATATTAACTTCAATTAAATAACATTATTTTATTTATTAAAAGGGATTTATTTCTTTTGATTAAATAAAATTAATGAAGCATTCAAACCTTAGGGAAAATTGAAACATTTGAAATAGTTATGAATTGATTAAGAAGTTTGATTTGAAAATGCGACAATCATTGATTTAAAAAATTGATGTTGAAAAATTAAATAAATGGGGCCCAAAGTCTAGGTGACCATTTTAGGTTGCATACAATTTTAACCCTCTCTTCTTCTTCTAAACACTCTTGCATGAATTGTAGGGTTGGAATCCTTAGCTGTATGGGAAATATTGGATCTTGTCCATAAACTAGGTGGTAAGGTGATGTACCCAAGGAACTCTTTACTCTTACTCTATCCACCCAAAGAGCGAATCTCAATTGTCTGTGCCAATCCCTTGGATTTTTGTCTAGCAGTTTCTTGATGACGTTCAGTAAATTCTTGTTGGTGGATTCTGCTAATCCGTTGCCCTGGGGATAGTAATTTGATGAAAACTTCATAATGATACCATGCTCAAAAGCCCAGTTAGAAAATCTCAATGAAGAAAATGCAGAACCATTATCACACACTAAAGCATGAGGATATCCAAACCTGGTGATAATGCTTTCTTCTAAAAAATTCATTACAACATCAGAGGTGCAAAATTTTAAAGCTAGATCTTCTGACCACCACGTGCAGTAGTCAGTTGCGGTTAGGATATACCTATGTTGTGCCGAGGAAGGTGGATTAATCATACCAATAAAGTTGAGTCCCCACTTTGCGAAAGGTCGCACTTTGATCACAGGTTGCAGTGGCATAGCCGGGTTCCTCTCTCGTGCTGCAGTGATTTGACAGGTGTGGCAAGTCTTCACATGATCAAATGCATCTTTAAACACTGTTGGCCAATAATAGCCAGCCATCAAAATTTGGTGTGCTGTTGCAAGTGCTCCTCTGTGGCCGGTTCCAAATCTAGAATGGAAATGCTCTATTCTCTTCTTAGCTTCTTCTTTTCCCAGGCACCTTAGAAAAACTCCTTCGTGATTTCTCCTGTACAACACTGCCCCTTGCAACATGTACCTTTGGCTCTTCATTCGTAGGGCCCTCTTTTGCACTGGTTTCAAATGATTTGGGCATTTGTGATTGAGAAGGAAGTAGACGATATCGTCATACCACTCATCAGGGGATACCTCTTGTAATTCATACACCTGTTGCACTAATTCAGGTCCTGTAGCAATGGTTTGTGTCAAAGCTTGGCCACGGACAATCTTCATCGGTTGGATTTCAATATCATATTCCTGGATGATTGTGACCCATTTACCCCTTCTTTCTCCTAATTCGTTCTGCATCAGGAGGGTTTTGACGGTCACATCTAGGACTATGGCAAAAACTTTACTTCTCAATACATAGTGCCGAAATTTCTTTATTGCTTTAACCAAAGCATATGCTTGCTTTTCAATGTTCAGGTATTTTATCTCTGCATCCTTGAAAGGTGCACTCATAAAAGCAATAGGATGTTCATCCTTCTCATCTGTTCTTTGTGTTAACATCACGGCACATGTATGCTCTGATGCGAAGGAATAAAGATAGAATGGCTTGGTATAATCAGGATTGACCAGGACAGGAGCGTCAACTATGGCCTGTTTAATCTCTTCGAAAGCTCTTCTTGCTAGCTCTATCCACTCTATCTTTGCATCTTTTTTAAGCATTTCAGTCAAGGGCCTGACTATTTCGAAAAATCTTGTTATAAATTTTCTCACAAAATTAATCTTTCTGAAGAAAGACTTCAATTCCTTCTGACTCGAAGGAAAACTGATTCTAGAGATAGCCTCTACTCGATCAGGGTCTATAAGGATACCCTTTTCTATTATTACATGGCCAAGAAACTTTCCTTCAGTTACCCCGAACACACATTTCTTCGGGTTCAGAGATATCCCATATTTTCTGCATCTTTCGAATATCCTTATCAAATCTCTGACATGAGTCTCTCTTTTCTTTGAAAATACTGTAAGGTCATCCATATAAACAATGATGCGCTTCCCTATGAGATCTTTAAAAGAAATATCCATAGCCCTTTGGAAGGTAGCTCCGACATTGATCAAACCAAATGGCATCCTCTTGTAGGAAAATGTGCCCCACTTTGTTGTAAATGCCGTCTTAAGCCTATCTTCTGGTTCTATGAGCACTTGGTTGTAGCCAAAATATCCATCAAGAAATGACATCATTTGGGATCCGTTCACGATTTGAATGACTTCGTCTAATGAGGGCAGTGGATAATTGTCTTTTTCTGAAGCCCTGTTGAGGTTTCTGAAGTCAACACACAATCTTATCTCTCCATTCTTTTTGCAGACGGGTACCAAATTGGCGACCCACGTTGAGTGGCGTATTGGAAAGATAATGCCTGCTGAGAGTAGCTTCTTCACTTCTTGAAAAATAAGGGGCTCTAGTAGAGGATTCACAGGCCTTTGGCACTACCTGAATGGTTTACTGCCAGCTTTGAGGGGGATAGTGTGTGTAATAATTGAGGTGTCATATGTTTTCAGACCATCGTAGCTCCAAGCAATAATGTCTTTGAATTACTTCAGGCTCTTGATTATCTGTTCCTTTTCTTCATGTGTGCATACTTTTCCAATGAGAACATTTCTCACTTCCTCTTGCGTTCCAAGATTGACAACTTTGTGTTGAGCTCCATCACTTCTTTGGTATTTGATAGCGTTGATCTGATCCTGGTCAAAAATTCTTTCCAACTGGATCATTCCTTTGGGAATGTTATTGGTTTTTAAGTTCATTATGCCTTCAGTATCAAATTCTGTTTCCCCTTGATCTTCTTCCTCATCAATGACTTGAGTGAGAAAAACATCTAAATTTGTCAGAAAATCTAGGATGTGCTTGTCATCATCAAACACTTGGAAATTTTTGATATTATCTAGAACTGATGGTGTTGAATTGATCTCTACTGTAAATTTCTTCACTACATCCATCTCAAGCGGCTCTAGGGAACTTGCTGATTGGGCTAAGGAATTAGCAATTTTGTTTTGAGAGTGATACACTGATTTTATGTTGAAAGCGTCAAAGCTTTCGATGAGATCCCAGACACGGTTTCTGTATCCTCTCAGCCTCTTGTCATGGCAAGCGTACTTCTTTCTTACTTGCCTTACTACAATTTTTGAATCACCATAAACATGTAGCATTTTGACCTTCTTGCGAATTGCGTGGAGCAATCTGTTCACTAATGACTCATATTTTGTGACATTGTGGTACATGGGAACTGTAATCTCATGGCGGCCAGGTAGGTTTTTCCAGATGGACTAATAAACTCATACCCAACTCCTTTGCCTTTCTTGGACTTTGAACCATGGAACCTCAAGGTCCAAACTTGTTCTTGTTCTAACAATTGATGAGGAGTGGGAGCTTCTTCATTCTGGACTTCAAAATGGTCTTCTTGAAACTGGTTTATATCTTGAATCTTTTCTTCCTCTGATGAGAGATCTCTTTCTTCATTTGGTTTTGTCAAATCAAAACATTCATCTTCTAAAATTTGGGAAATTCTTGCGCGCACTTGATCCAAGGCCATTTTGCACATGGCACAAGAGAATTCGAAATGGAAAGAGTTATGGATACGACACCAATTAGGTAGTAATAAGTCTTGCACAAAAGCATGACTCCCCAATTCTCTTTCTTGTCTTGTACTTCTGAGCAAAAATCTTCTAAAATTCTCGAACATGCTTTCACCTTCATCTGGTGATAGCTCTTCATCACTCTCCATAGGTACTTCTATTGAATCTATAATTTCTAGTGATCTTTCCTAATCATTTGAACATTGTAACATCAAAACCTCTGGTGCCTGTGGAATGTACTAGCCCAAATCTATTTCACAAAAAAAAATTTCATTGTTTTCTCCATTCTCAGTGATCATCAGTCTAAGTCTAGGCGTACTTTCAATTCTAATCTGGTTGGGAATACCCTTCCAAGGCAACCACATATGTGAGAAGTCAGTGGCGAAGTATTCGTTCAGTCTGCGAGTCCAGTCTCTTCCTAAAACCATACCGTATCCATCAGGAATATCAACTACAAAAATGTCAATGAACTGTTGAATCCTTGGATCAGTTGATAATTGCATATGGATGTTTAATTCTCCTATGACTGGGACTTCTGTCTTATCTAATTGTGTTACTTTCTTGTTTGTTCTTGTGGGTGTCAAACCCAATTTGCGGCAAATTGCTAGAGGCATTACGTTGTTGGATGCTCTTAAATCAATTAGACAATTGTGTAGGAGTTTGTTGAAAATCCGAAGCGAGACGAGGAAAGGAGCTGGCTCATCTTTTCCCTGATAGAATATCACAGGACTTCCCTTTTGTGCGCCGACTTCAGCCTCCTTGGCTTGAACCCTAGTGTTCTTCTCAATATGTGGAGTTTATGTTCCTTTTGTCGGATTCTCCATCTTGTTCTCTTTTGAACTCAAACATACTTGTTCAAATCTAGCTATCTTCTAGCCTGGCATCTCTATGCCTTCTTTTACTTCATACATACCTCGAGTTCCTTTAGAACTTCGATGTCCTTCTTGGGTAGATTGGAATTGTTCATTTTGGACGACGTTCACATTGTTTGTGGAATTGGTAGCCCTGTTGTCTGAATCTTGCGCTGTGTCGTTCAAGCTGTCAAGGAATGTATTCCTTATCTCTGGAACCTTCATTAATTCAAACAAAGACACACTTACCTTGATTTTCTTCACTTCTTCCGTAACATATTGACTCAATCTTCTCAATTCATCCTTAGGAGGGGTAGGATTACTAGCATTACTACTAGCAGTATCTCCCTGCCTGTATTGTGGCGAGTCTCTCGGAAGAGGTGGGTTATTGCTTGCATTTGGATGTGGTGGCGTGTGGAAGTTATGTGGAGGGACTGATGAGGTCAAAGGCTCTTGATTTTTCTGATAATAAACCTTTGGTGGATTGTTTCCTGTTTGTTGGAATGCTTTAATTTCTCTTACACCTTCGACCAATACACTGTTATTCAATGGCGGGAAGTAATAATTGGTCGTGTCTTCTACAGGTCCTTCAGCAACTATGTATGAGTAGACGGTGGGTGGTGCCTCCACAGGTCCGTTTGCTGATGCTGGTGGAAATATTTGACCTTGTTGATATTGTGGGTATTCTTGAGGTAGATACTGAGTGCTTTCAATTACAAGGGCCTGATCATATCTTGGCGCGGGAACTATTTCATATCCAGTTATTGGAGGATTTTCTGAATTTCTCTTCTCACTTTTAAAAATGTCTGCCGCTACTTGAAACTCGTGACAATGTAACTCAGAATGTTGATCTATGTTGTGAAATCTGCACCACCCTGATAACACTGCTTCAGCTAAGAATACCTTATCGGCAGGATGATTGTTGGCAAGTGGATTGTCTAAAGGTGATGGCATGTTTCCATTTTAGGTCTAGTGTTCCAAGTCTTCCTTTGAAAGCTTGGGTTATTGTTCCGGAAACCCTGATTATTTCCTTGAAAATTTTGGTTATCTCTCTGATAATTCTGAGTGTCTCTTTGATATCCTGAATGACCCTGCCCTTGGTAATTTCCTTGGGGTGGCTAATAGTTCTTTTGAAAATTTTGCATTTGGCTAGTCTGACCCTTTAGATAGGTGACTTCAGTTGACAGCCTCTTGACTTGTTCGATCGACTCTCTCATTTCATCCTTCTCTTCCTGAGTTCGCGTGGAAGTTGTCACATTCTGGAGATATATTGGCTGTGTCAGTGGCATTTGAGACATGGGCATCCCTGGGTGGAGAACCATTTGATTACTTGGGATTGGATTCATCATGGGTGTTTGGTGGGCCAATGCTCGATTAATATCTTGAATTTGATTTTGAGAGGCTGCATTTCCTAAATAGTGGAGTGGTCCTGGGGCCAAACCTATTCCGAGACCAGTATTGGCCATGATTGCTGCAACATATGCTCCTTTCAAATCTACTGGGAGCGGATTTGTTGACTTCACGAACATGGTGGTAAGACGATCTAAGGCTTCATAATAAATTGGAAATGCTGCTGCATTGTCCAACAAATAAGGATCTCTTAGCTGGGTATAAGCCTTGTGGAATCTGTTATTGAATGTGCTAATCGGCTCATGTTCCTGCCTTTTGATTTCCACAAATTTCCTATACAAATCAGATGGAGCAATGGGTGGCCTGAAATTTTCTAGGAAAGCAGTCTTCATTTGTTGCCATGTGTGAATGGAATTAGTTGGCAAATGGATATACCAGTAAGAGGCTTCCCCGTAAAATGTGTAGGGAAACAATCTGCAGGCAACATCTTCTTCTTGAATGTCTCGATTTTGAAGATCTTCAAACAACTTAACATGCTTGTCTGTAGTGTGGTTTAGGTCACCACTATGGAATTTGGAACAAAAATGTTCCAGATTCTTGGGTAGATCATGGTAAACAGCAAACGTCATAGGTGACGCATCAGCTGGACACCACGCCATTGGAGCGTTCAGTTGATTCAGTTGAACTAGTTGAACTGGTGGAACTGGCTGTGCAGCCACTGTAACTTGTTGACAATCTAGTTGGTTGGCACTTGGTGATATTTTGAAAAGATCAAAAGAATCTTCTTCGCTTGGTACTTCTATGCTTGATGATGCTTCCTGCAATGCTTTTCTCTTCCTATTTCTGTGGGGAGATAGCTCAACAAATTCCTTGAAAGAATTGGGAGTGGATCTAGTGACTCGTCGAAACTTCTTTGTTGAGAAAGAAGCAATTTGATCTAGTGTGTTCTACTTTAAGCTTGTCTAGGCGGTACAGGAGCTACTGGTGCTGGAGCTGCTTCTTGAGCTTGTTGATTCACTTGCTGGTTTGCTTGACGATTTTGCTCTCATTGAAGTGCTTCAAATCTTTCAACAAGGAGGTCCCTCTGAATATTGAACTCAATTCGTCGTGCTCTTTCTTCTTCTTGTTCAAGGATAAATCGCATGCGGAACCAATCAGGATCACTTCTTCTCACTTGCCACACAAGGCTAAACAATTTAGTGATAATTTCCTCTTGTTCATCGTGAAAACCCAAATTTGGCTGCAATACTGGCTGGGGATCCTGGTTTGGATTAGGAATGTTGGCTGGGAGTCCCATTCTTCATTCTATTACTCAAACTCAAATAGGAAGATGAACTCGCGGCAAATGATCTTTCTATCTCGTCAAACTTTTCCTTTAGGCGATCTATCTTTTGCCTTATTAGATCTTTCTTGATTGCTTCCTCGAACCTCTTTCCTTTTTCTTCTTCTCTAGCAAGGACGCGACTTGTTTGTCTAAACTCAGCTCGATCTGCCTACGACTTCCAAGCTAGTGTGTACAACTGATCAATAATATCGGTTGGTGGTTGATCTGGTTGCTTGACAGGTACATCAAAAGGAAACTCATGTGGTAACACCATACTGCATCATTCTCACTTTGAGAGTAACTTACTAATGTTTATAAACAGCCCTCCTTCTAGCACTAGGACAATGTTGGTGCGTGTTTTATGACACAACAAACATTTTAGAACAAAGTATCATAGATGCTCTATTCTCTCTTGAAAAACTACCTCCTATGCTAAGATTGCAAGTAAGGTCATAGGGTAATTCCAATGTTTAAGATGAATGTAGATAGGCTCTGTGGTATGGATGTGATTTGATGTGGGCACAATTAAGATTTTGCAAGTTATTCAGAAAAGCGGAGACATAAATGCAGTATCATTTTGGGTTTTGACTTTAAAAAAAGGTAAAAAAGATTAAGGGTTTAGAGATCCTATGCTACCCCTAAGAAATCAAGAGAAGACAAGGATTAAATGAAACCAAATAAACAATACTCTGCTTCACCATGTTAAACGACAACTACACAGAGCAAGTGCAATCTTCTAGGAATGTGCTTATGATTTTCACGTAATGAATAATTACCATCAAATCGAACAACAATTATTCAAACAGAAGTTAAGCATCCACAATAAAGCTCAGTCTAACTTTGCACATTGAGTGAAAATCATCCACTCAAAGAAAGTATGAGCTCAGTTTCACTAATCTTCGTTATCAATCTATCATTCTTCTAACATACATTGCAATTCAAATTTACTAAGCGAAAAATAAAATATGCGACCATGCAACTATTCGACAATCAAGTATTCAAGGCACCTCATGCATTTGAACTTCATTATCAAAGTAGTGTTTTCACAACAATCTCATAAAAACTCTCTCTTTATTTCTACAATTTAAATCTGCTCTAACTTCTTAATCTCCTCTATATCTTCTAATCTCTAATTTCTAATCTTCTCTAATCCTTCCTATATTCTAATGAATATGAGAGAGTGGGGGGGGTTTATATAGTTTCTCAAGATTACAATGAACGACCGAGATTGATTCATGATCAATGGCCCAGATTAAACGGAACTAAACCCTAATTAGGGTTTCCAAAACCTCAACCAGTTAACTGAAGAGAACTCTAGACATCTGGAGTGGCATCCTTATCCACTTGTGCGGCCTCACGTTCGGCGAATCTAGACACAATCAAGCCAATCTCTTCCATGGAAATGTCGGGTAGCACATTGACGTTGTACTCCAGCAGATACAAGCTCTCGGCACACTCTGCAAAAATAATCGCCCATTCCGGTTCCTGCAGCAAGAAAGAATTCCTGACTGCCATGAAGTTGAATACTTTGGTGAAGCCTTCTTTCGTGATTGGCCCGGTGGTGGAGAAAATTATTTGTACTTGCTCTCTTAAATTCTTTGGCCGCAAGTGTTTCTTTTGGACAACATCCTTGTCGAGCATATCTACAACCATTTCATAAATTTTACTCTAAATTTCTTTTACTTGTTCTTCGACTCTGCCACCATCCTGCTTCACCTTTTCGAGGACTCCTCTTCTTGAGATCAGAGCATAATACCATCCATTGAAATCATATGCTACTCTAGCTTCAATAACCTTGTCCTCAATCAACCTTTTCTTTGAGATGCTCTTCAATTCCCGAATACATGGGATGATCTTGCTCTGAATGTCTTCGAGACTACTCCATGATTCCGCCAGGTCTGAAACTCGTGATAGCATAAAGGAAGCCTGCTCATTTACTTGTGCCAACTTTTCTGCAAACACCAACACCTCTTCTTTCCTTCCAGCCATCCAATCCTTAGCCTCCCTTGCCGTAGTCAGCTCTTCTTCAAAATTTGCACCTGGTTCTCGTGAAGAATTAGGAGGTGGAAGCGCTACTTGGTCACCTTCATTTAGTGGCTTGGTCAAGTGCTGGATGTAATATTTAAGGCACTGAATTTATTTTTTATATTCTTTCTTCTTGGCAACTTCTTTTTCCAACCTGGATTTGATGGTAGCCACGGAATTGTCCAAGTCCTCAACCTCTTGCCCTTTTGTTGTTGGACCCATGTTGATGGCTGTGAAAGCATATTCATCAGGAGCAACTTCATCTTGGAACTTGTCAGCTGTAGGTACTACAATTTGTACTGTGTGGTTGCCAGCCTCATCTCTCTGGATGGTGGAAAATTTCTTGGCCTTCTTCCTCGGGGCAGTTTGCTCTTGTCTCACCAGAAAATCTGTGTCATTGTCCTCCTCAGGAACCTCTACTAGTGCCCTTCTTTTCAATCTTTCTTTCAGCCACTCTGGGATTGTTGGCTGTTCAATTCCCTCCTCCTATTGATCTTGGACGTCTTGCATATCCTGTACTTCCTGCTCTTCCTGAATCTCCGGCATATTTTGAACTTCTTGGACCAATTGCATACCCTGAATTTCTTGGATGGATGGGTCATCTTGGATTCCTTTGAGGGTGGAAATCATGCCTTCCTCGTATTCTGCATCCATAATATCTGTACCATTATCTGATTCTAGGATATCTGTGCTTGCTGGAGAAGGTTGATCATCATCTTCTACTTGTATTGGCTCCACATTTTTGACTGGAGAAGGGATCCTAGCATTTTCCAAAGATTCTCTATCCATGGTGAGTATTTCTTGTATATTCCTGGAAGTGGCCGACTAAAGAGGTTTAGACTTGTGCTTCTTTCGAGAAGGCCCTTCATCTACCATCTTATCCTTGTCTTGTCTTGTAGGTTTATCAACTTCTTTCCTCTTTCTTGAGTTGGCAGCATCTGTTGGTCCATCTCCCCGAGATGCATCGGCGTTTGAAGAACAAGACTCTGTATCACCCATCAATTCATAGGTGAATTGCACATTTCTCTATCTTAAAATTTCTACCTACCGATCTATCCACCACTGAGAATGCTTGAAAATAGGTCGCATCAAAGTTGCCAGGTCACCCATCTCAGGTTCAAACCATCTTATAGGGGGAAGTGGCTCATTCTCCTTGAAGCCTAGCTGCATGTATATTCCATCATCTTGTAGTTGATCGGGTATTCTGAAGAGCTTTGTTTCCCTTATCATGCTTAATGGCAATCTTGACCATAACCTCCTTACGTCATATTCATCTGCTGTGTTGGCCCAGAAGTCCGCTAAGTCAACCCGATGCTTGTACCTTTCTCCGTCCATAGTTCTGATGTGATGAAATGGATCAAAATTGTTCCTGGATTTGTATGATATGAATGGATATTGTTGAATCTCTAGTCGAGCAACCTCTGCTGCTTTTGTCGTCGGACATGACTCCACCATGTTGCCGATGAAAAAAGGAAAGGTGACAGCTGCTTTCTGCTTTTGCCTTTGAATATTCTGATACGCTTCTAATTGCCTCAGCACTTCCAACAATACCATCTTATTGGTAGGATAGATGGGAAGTCTGTAAGGATTTCTGGAGAATCCTTGGGTTCTGATGTAGGTGAACTTAGGATACTGAATGAACCAGAATCCATACCGAATGATTAAGCTCTTGGCCTCATGTGAGAGTCTTTGGTGCATTTCGCCTTGGAGAAGCTGGGTAATGTACATCAAAAAGGAATCATGAGCTCGTCAAAAATGAGACTTCTCTTTCAGTTGCAGCTGAGGATAACAATCGTAGGCTTTGAGTTGCCCCTCGCCATTATCAACTATGCCTTTGCAGATCAAGCTAGAATACTTATAATATCTTGCAAGTGAATATACAATGTATGAGCTCATGTGAAAAGTTTTGGTCTCCTCAAAGTTGAATAACTGCTCGTGCAGGCTATCACTAATCATTCTGGACCAATTGAACATCTTGTGTCTAGTGATTATCTCATCAATAAAATAGTACATCTAGTTTTCGAAGGGTGCACCATGGGCATTGCCTACTATTCTGTTTAGTAGCAAAACAATGTCACCATATTCCTCTTTGAAATGGGTTCTGATCAATTTCTTTAGCATCTTGCTTGCAATAGGCTTGGGCTTTAGTAACCAGTTCTTTTTTATGTTGGACGCATAGAGATCCTGCTGGCTCTGATAAAGTTTGAGTGTATCTTGCTTGGTGCGGTAGGATGTTTGGTTGTACACTGGAATTCCAAAAGTTTCTTGGATTGATGGCTCGAACAAGTAGGCAAGGACTCTTCCGTCAGGAGCTTCTATTTGTCTGTCTCGTGCATTGTAGTGTACTGCGCATTCTACCATCAGTTCCAGACATTCTTTAGCTGGTGGAAATCCAACTGCGTTTACGATTCCATTGTGCATCGTCCTCATGGCAATTGGTGTAGGCAAACATCCATTGGTCCCATACATTCTTTTCCTAAAGTCGTCGAGATCAACGTGGCCAAGATCAGTGTCCACAACGTGCTCCCACTTGGACTTGATTTCCAATTGTGTTTGCACACCTTTTCTAACAAACTTTATCTTCACTGCTTTGAAAATAGATCTGCAAGAAAAAGTAGAGAAAATAATCAGAATTCAAAACTTAAATCAGTTTTAAAGATATTCCAGCTAATTATCAATTTAAGCTTTGTGAAAAATTAAGTTGGAAAGAAAATAAACGATGAAGTTTCATGCCAAAGTGAAGTGGACAAAGTAAATCTGTCTGTGACTTCTGGAGAAGTGATCACAATCACTATGCAAGCTGGTAAAAAATTATTTCCTTCACTTTGCTGCAAATTTCCTCAACAAGTTTCTTCTCACACCTTCTTCAAAAATCGAATGATTGTGCAAATGAGAAGTGAAATCACTTATAGAGGTGAGAAGATCGATCTTTTTAGAAAACTTGCGTTGTTTCCTTTGAATTGAGTTTAAAATCATCTTTCACTTCGCTTCCGGGTGGCAAGTTCTATCTTCAATGATCTTGTCTGGGAAAGTTTCCAATTTCATCACCAGTTTAATAAAGCTCTTTGTCTTTCTTTCCAATTTCAAATTTTTCAAGACTTATCCTTTTGGGTGTTGGAAAATGAAAAATTAAAATAATTATTCCATGTGTCAATTCCAACCCATTCGTTTTATGGCGAATTATTTTTGTCCAAGGCAATTTGATTTTCGAATTTTAGTTGCCTTAGGCGAATTTTAATTTTTTCCAATTTTCTCGCCATAATCTCTATCGTCTAATTTATTTGGCCAAGAATTTCTATCCTTTTCCAAAATTTATTTCGCCATGTGCAATTTTATTTGGCCATATTTTTTTTATTTTTCCACAATTTATCTAGCCATGTCCAATTTTATTTGGCCATATTTCTTTTTGTCCAAAATTATTTTGCCATGTCCACTTTTATTTGTCCAAAATTATTTCATCATCTGGCATGATTTTAAGTCATTGGCAAAATTTTCTCTAGACACCTAGGCGAATTTTCAAAGTGCCAAGCATATTTTAACATTTTCCAAAGGTTTATACTTAGGCAAAAATTTCAAATTTTCACTTTTCTAAACATGGCAGACTTGCTTCATTTCTTCGCCATTCAACTTTTGCCTTGACTATGCCTTAGACTTTTCATCTCTTGCCATGGCAGACTTCAGCATTTATTAAGCCACTTCTCTCATGTCTATGGCGGACTTGAGGTCTTCTCTTGCCATTTCCTTTTTGCTCAAGGTGGACTTGCCTTGTTTCCTTGCCATTTAATGTGGACTTGGGCTTGTGGCTTGTCATCTTCCTCATCTCACCAAGGCGGACTTTACTAGTCTCTTGGCCATTCATCTTATGCCTAGGGCGGACTTTCTCCTTATGTTTGCCACTTAACCTTTGACTAAGGGGGACTTCCTCATTTCTGATGCCACTTAATGTTAGACATGGGGCAGACTTTGGCTGTTGGCTAGCCATTGCTCCATTACCTTAGACAATTTTTTCTCTTTTCAAAGGGTAGACTTCATCTCCTCTCTTGCCATACATAGGTGGACTTGTTGCATGTTCTTGCCATTTCAACTTTGTCTTGGTAGACTTAGCCAATTTCTTTGCCACCTCAATATTTCTCAAGGGCGGACTTTGGCTGTTGTCTAGCCACTCAACTTAGACATGGGCGGACTTGATCAAATGTTTGGCCATTTGCATAGGGGCGGACTTTAGCTTGTGGCTAGCCATTGCTCCATTGCCTTAGACAATTTCTTCTTTTCCATGGGTGGACTTTCTCCTTTTGCTTGCCATCTATTCATCTTGCTAAGGGCGGACTTCAGCCTTGGCCTTGCCATTCAATACTTTGTCCAAGGTGGACTTTGACCTGTGGCTTGCCATTTAATGCTTATGGCTGAGGGCGGACTTTCTGGTTTTCATTGCCATTCACCATCTCTTGGGCAGACTTGTTCAGATTTGTTGCCATTAGCTCAAGGCGGACTTCATAGGATTCATTGCCATTGCATTGCTTGGCTGAAGCTTTCTCGACTTATTTTCTCCATTCTCTATGCTGGTAAACTCCATACTTAGGCAAATTTCTCACAAACTTCAGTTCTCCATGAATGAATGTTCAGATTTCTCATGAGTTTCTCAGATTTTTCATGGATTGCTCAGATTTCTTGATGAATTTCTTGATTTTTCACCAATTTGTTGACGGATTCATCATCTTATTCACCTTTTTTTGTGCTTTTCACCAAATTTCTCTGTGATTTTCCAGAATTTCTCACCATTTTCGAGCAAATTTTCCAGATTTTTTAACTTTTTCTGTGATTTTCTAGAACTTTACCAAAATTTCAAAAAAAATTCGAATCGATTTTCTGAGAGTTTCGTTGATCTTTTTGAACTTCTGAGTGGATTTTTGAAACTCGAGCCCTTTCCAAATATAGAAAATTTCTAAAAATAGAAATTTTCCAAAAATAGCAACTTTCCAAAAATAGACCCTAAAAAATAGGGATCCCATAATTGCCCAAAAGTGCCAAAAAAGTAGGTCCTAAAAAATAGGGGGCCCGGGGTGAGAAACCCTAAAAACTAGGAGGTGTTAGATTTTACCGAAATGACAGTCGATCTTTGTCTCCCAGGCCTTCTAAGCATGATGGCGACGTTTATACAGTGATCCGGGCTAAAACTCACTTGCTTGACTCAGTGACCATTCAAAATTAAAACTCAAAACCCCCAAATAGAGAGAGACAAAACGAGGCACGCGAAAGCAAAACCCGGGAAAACAACAAGGACCCCTTTGCAATGGGCGGGGTGAATTAGGTCACAAAGACCGTTGCAACTATTTTTGTGTGGAAGGCTAACAGTGTGTTTGGAAACTTCTATACAAGGAAATGGAAACATCTATGTTTGGGCAATGGATGACAGTAATGCTGACCTGGATGTTCGACAGTTGTGATCTGACAATTGAAAATGAACCGATTCATAGAGGCTGTTGAGAATGAATGTATACATGTATGCATTGGATGTTCTAAAGATATATAAAGAGCAATAAAGAGAGAGAAGAGAGGCTGGCTGGATGGCCGAGGCCTTGAGGCCAAAACAGAGGATGTGAGAGGCAGGGTTATGCTGCCGGATTCTCTCCTGATCAAGAGTTTGCTACTAGGTTGTATCCAAAATGAACAAGATGTAATCTCTGAAAAGGCTATGAGCCTAAAATTGTATTGTAACCTTGTGTTGCTGAATAATACAATGGCTCGATCTTTGGAGTGTGGGGTTTTTTACCCGAGAGGGTTTTCCCCACGTAAATCTATGTGTTTTGGTTTTCTGTCTTATCTTTCATCTATGTTGGTTCTGTTTCGAGAATCTTTTATTGCTTGCTGTTGATTTACATGTGCTTCTCTCAGAAGGATTAATGTGGGAAATGAACTATGTCTGTTTCTGCTTTAGGACATAGTTGTACGTGTCTTTGAGGCAATCTAATCGAATTAAAGTTACTGAAGGCACTATTGTTCTTGGAGGTTTCTTTGAGATGCCCTAATTTTTCCTTACAAATTTGAGCTATCAAATATATTTCCATCTATACTAAGACTGTTAGGGATCACTGCCTTAAAAAGCCTGGAAGGAAAAGAAAGGACCCACAAATAGTCCATGTTTTGGGTAACCTTGTTGATATAATGTTGGGAAATATAATTGTTCCCAAATATACAAATCTTTGTAGTCCAGTAGTGGACATTAAAATCAATGGGACTCTTATTAAGAATACTTTGATAGACCTGGGTGCTGCAATTATTGTAATGACCAAGGAGATCATCCAACTACTACAGTTAGCCAACCTTAGGCCTACTCAAATAATTTTGCAATTAGCTGATAAGTCTATAGTTAAGCTTGAAGGAGTTATTGAGGACTTGATCATTGCATTAGATTCTTGGGATTACCCTACCGACTTTATAGTACTTCATACCAAAGTTAATCTTGTTGGTTATCCACTAATCCTAGGTCGACCTTGGTTAGCCATGTAGTCGATGCATTCATAGGTTGTAGGTCAAGTAACATGATCATATCCAACAAAACTGTAACCAAGAACCTAGTACTTTATCCACCAACTCAACCACATCAAGACCTTGAGTAGACCATTTGGCCACACCTAGATAAGAGGACAACTACTCATTGCAAAATTTAATGACATTGAACGTAGCCTCCTATTGGATATTCAAGATGAGGATAAGTTGATAGCTCATATAATACAAAATGATTGTGGAAGGCACCCACAACAATAGGGTTGTTTATCCTTCTTGCAAGATCCCTTGAAAAGCATAATACCTACTAATTCCTCACAAGAGATATCCCAAATAATCCATACTTTGTTACCCCAACAATGCTTGCCAATAATACCTAGCCTTGATCTGTCCTTTGTACAAGAAATGTCTATTCAATTAGAGATCAAGCCTGGAAAGATGATGAAGGTTAATAATGTATTGACTGATGAACAACAAAAATCCCTACACATTATACGTTGTGTTGCAGGCACATGCATCAACCTTTACATGGGATTATTGTGACATGAAAGGTATTGATCCTACCTTACACATGCACAAAATTTACATCAATGATGGCTACAAACCCATAAGACAACCACAAAGACACATGAATCCAAATTTTAGAGAGATTGTGAAAACCAAACTACAAAAGCTTTTGAATGTAGGATTCATATACCAATATCAGACAGTGAATGGGTTTCACCATTGGTCATAGTTCCCAAGAAGGGTGATAAATGGAGAGTCTATTGATTACAGGGAACTAAATACTGAAACAAGGAAGGATCACTTCCCATTGTCATTTATTGACCAAGTCCTTGATTCTTTGGCAGGGAAGAGATATTTCTCATTTCTTGATGGTTTCAGTGGTTATAACCAAATTAAGATTGCACCTGAAGATTAAGATAAAACCACATTTACTTGTCCCTACGGTACGTATGCATATTCTATTTTACCTTTTGGTTTGTGCAATGCTCTAGCCACATTTCAGAGAGCAGTGCTTAGTATATTTTCTAATTTTGCACATGATAATATGGAGATTTACATGGTTTATTTCACCACATATAGTGAAACATTTGATGAGGCTTTGCAAAATTTGGAAATAGTCTTGAAAAGATGCAATGAAAACAATTTATCATTGAGCAATGAGAAATGTTTTATGGTGATGACAAAAGGCATTGTCTTGGGACATTTTATTTCTAGTGCAGGGATACAAGTTGACCCTAAGAAGATTGAGATTATATCTACACTGCCTGTTCCTCATAAACAAAAGGATGTGCAAAGTTTTCTTGGACATGCAGGTTATTATAGGATATTCATTCAAGATTACAAAAAAATAGTTGCCCTTTGTTTACTTTGTTGACAAATGATATTGAATTTGAGTGGACTCCAAACTATCAACAATCCTTTGAGAAGTTAAAAGTAGCTTTGACTAATGCACCAATTTTGAGAGGTCCGAATTGGACATTGCCATTTCACATTCATATTGATGCATCAGACTTTGCTATTGGAGTAGTCCCAAGACAGAAAGAGGGGAATAAGGAGTATGCCATATATTATATTAGAAAAAACCTACAAGGAGCAGAATTAAACTACACTGTGACTGAGAAAGAAATGCTTGTTGTTGTCTATGCCATTAACAAGTTCAAACACTACATTACTAGCTATCAAGTATTCATACACATAGACCATACAAAAATTAGAAACTTGATGAATAATCCAGTAGTAAATGGAAGACTTGTGAGGTGGTCGCTATTACTGCAAGAATTTGACACAACCATAGTTGATAAACTAAGAAAATCTAATGTGGTTGACTTTCTATCTAGATTGCCCACAACATCTGAAGGAGTGGTTGATGATTCTTTCCCTAATGGGAATTTATTTGGACTAAGTATACATAATCCATGGTATGTTGATATAGCTAACTACTTGGTAATAGGGCAGATTCCATCTTACTTCTCTCCTAGAGAGAAAAGTCAGTTAGTTCACAAATGCTTCCCTTATTCTTGTATTTTTGGATTTTTATTCTACACTGGCCCAAACAATTGTTACCCATTTTTGTTACTTGTTTAAGTTGATTGAGTTGAGTGTTTTTAAACCAAAAGTGAGGTACATTTTATATCTATCTTCCCTATATTGCATTCAATTATATAAATAGAAAAAATCAAAGAGATTACAAGTTTTAGTAACAGATTATTACATTTATACAAGTGCATACAATATTGAAAAGATCTGCACAAATCTTGTTGAAAGTAATCTTTATTGATTCAAGAGTACATATTTGTCTCACACAAGTCGTGAGACTTAACTTGTTCAATGTAAATGAAAGATAATTTATACATTGATAGATGAACAAAAAAGGAATGCACATATAAGGGAAGAGGCCAGTCATTGCCTAATGACTAGTTCTAAGTCTATTGTTTTTCTCTGTCTCCTACTTTGAGTTGTCTTGCATCCTCCATAGCTCCTTGCTCCCAGCCCCTGCATCTAGAAATTGCAATGATGTTAAAGCAGTGCCCTAAGCAATGTTGGTCTCTAACACTACATGTACATGCACCCATGAATGTATAAATTTCCCCTCAAATACATTAAATAAACAACCAAACTGTACATGTCCAAGAAATCAATAGGACCATCAAGCTCTTTTGGCATATACATTTATTTTTCTAACTATTTGTTTCATGTGCAAATATAGGAAAAGAAACATTATTATTTTATCAAGTTTCAACACATGGGGTAAACGTGGCTCCCACAAGGGTTGAGCTTGGCATGCTACTTCATCGTGCTTTAAAGAGAAATTGAAAGATTCTCATCAGATCATTCATCTCTTTATGGTTCTTTCAAATAGGTGTACATCATTTGTGATAATGAGATATTTGTCACTATCACAAGTCACATATACTCATTTTGAAAAAATCATAAAGAGTAAGAGTGTATGCAATATTTTGTAAAAGGACAGTTATCTCACAAATGCATAAAGAGTAGACCAGTCATGAAGAAGATCAAAAGAAGAAAGGAGGGAAACCATATGGTTAAATATTACATAATAGTTATCATTTATGACAGGGGAAACAACAAGATGGTGGTCATAATCATGACTGTGAAGATCATTCATAACCTAGAAATGGAGGTTCATGGCAATGATATAGAACATCAACTCATCAATAGTGAAAGGAATCATGAAACCATAGTGAAATGAAACCCTAAGGGGCATTACAATGGAAAGAGAAAAGCATTCTCCTTCATTCATGAAATCTGGTAAAGGTATTGCTACACTGATCAAGTGTAAAAAGACATTGATCAATCATTTAGAGATAAGGTAATTCATATGAGGTCACTATAGACTTCATTGCACACTAATCAAGCTTCCAAGAGACAAACAAAGAGTCACTAGGCATAAATGAAAGGATAGACTTCAAGATACAATCTACTTCACAAGGAGTTGATAAAGGAAAGCTTGATCAAGAAATGTTATGAGATTAACAATAAACAATCTCCAGTTCGAATAGGACAATTATTAAATGCACACTACAAATATGTTCTAATGTGTTCAATCAAGGAAACAATCAATATGTATAAAACAACCAGTGAGAAGACAGTTTTGGAAAATGGTGTACAAAAGGAAAATTTTCACAGAGTTGCTACAGTCATGTCAGATCTATGCTTGAGAGTTAGAAACCAAGTTGACAGTCCTTCAAATGGAAGCCTGAATTGTTAGTCTTCACAATATTGAGGTTTTTATGCAATAATAGTTGCATTTTTGAAAAGTTATATGGAACCTTTTAATGAGAAAAGTTGTGTGACTAATGGAAAGTCCACCATGCATAGGAGGCTGAGTCAATAACTGATAAGATAGCGGGTTGATGAAAATATAAATCAGCTTAAGAGATGAAGTAGCAATATGTGAAGAACAATTCTCATACACGAGGAATGTGAGCATGAAGATTTAGGGGAGTGTACATAAACATCAAGAGGACATAAGGAAACAACTTCTCAACAAGTTTCAGGTGGAGAAAAGACTAAGCATATGAAAGGATATAGTCATGTAGTATCAAGTATTTATTTTATTTTATTAAGGATGCCTCCTCATAATGTAGTATATCATGATCATAGTCATTCCTAGGGTCATTATTTTTGTAGGTATGAAATACATGAACATGCTTATAAGCAATTTGGGCATACACAATCATAATGACTATTTAAGGGAAATGACTAGACACGAACATAGTGGAATGAATACGAATTTATTGAAATAGAACATTGTTGCAATCTGTTGAGCATGCTTTATATGTGAATGTTGATTGCACACCACTGTTTGCTGCTAAACAAGTTGTTGTAGCAAGTTATTGATTGGAGGGTGCATATTTTCAAGAGGAAACCTATAAGAGTCAGATCTCCTGTTGACTGTACTTATGAGGAACATACTCATGAGGTCTTTTCCAACTATTAAGACATTGAATGAGGGTTTCTCATGAAATTATGATATCAAAAACACTATGAGTATGACAGTAAGAAAGGAGTCTTAGCTCCACAGTCATAATGAAGGCTGCCATGGGTTTCTTAAATCCTAAAACTTACAAATGGAAAAAAACCTTAGTACTTATAAGACATGTAAAGCTGAGATGGAGCTTTCCATGCATAGTATAGGGGAAGTATAGATGGAGACCACGGGTTCTTGACAACTCATACAAAATTCTTAATACCTGTACAAAAAAATATGGCTGCAACCACTGAAAAGATGGAGGATATGTCATATGCAGAGAAATACAAGAATCATATAAGAAAGCATAAATGGTGGTGCGAGTTTGATAACTCAGAAACCCAAACAAATTTGTGCAAGTAAATAGCCACGACCCTAGATTTTACAAGTGAGCATTCATTTATAAAATGCCTGGTAAAATATTGAAAAATGGAGAAACCACGAGCTCGAATGGAACTTGTTTTCTATAGAAAATGAAGGAGGAAGCAATTTACTAAAATAGATTGTTACCTGAGCTCGATAATTTTTTCTTTTCATTGAAAATGCAAAAAGTCCGCCATCATCAATCCTCTGTAAAAGCTTCAAAGCTTTACACAAACAACATAGTGGCGCCCTCAACAACATAGTGAAGTTCAAGAATGCAAAAGAATAGAAAATGAAATGAAGATATGCTTTTGGTTTTACTATTAGGGTTTACCCTAAATGAATGCCGATAACTTTATGGCATTTTTTCATTAAGTTTTAAAACAAGTGCCAAGTAATACATGCCCCCATTGGTGCAAGAATAATTTCCATGCCCTAGGTATTTTAAATGTCCTATAAACATTTATAAATCTTTACAAAGTGTAATTATTTATACATGTATGCACTTATGGCTTGTATAGCCTTGTGACATGTGGATGCTACCTATGCCTTTGGAGTTTTCCTTTGAAAACTTTGACCTCATTTTTATGTACTGACCACCATAATGATCGAAGGAGTATTTGCATAAATAATATTGTAAAAAAAATGACTTGGAGGTGTAATTATAAGCCTTTAAGTTATTCTGTTACTCTTAAATGCAATAAGGATGACTTAGTCGATTGAGAGAAGATAAATATATGTTTATATTTATGCTTTTACAAGCATCTAGGGAGGTTATTTTTAGTTGCCAACATGAAGAGAGCATATAGGAGGCTCATTTATTTTATTTTTGCAGAAAATGAGAGCTTTAGGGGTGATTTGACATGTCATCATATTAGACTTGGTCAAAGTTGACCTTTTCAACATTTGTGAGCTCATTTAGAAGAATTTCAGTTGCTAAAAAATAGGATTTTTGGAGGCATACGAGTTCATGGAGTTTCTAGAGCCCTTTTTGGTGGAGCTACTTGGAGAGGATGATATATTATCATTTGGAACTCATTATTGGGGGAGTTATGACTTGTTATTTTTTTGCTCTGTGACTTCTTTTGAGTCCTTGGGAAAAAATACTGAGTTTTGTAACTCTTTTGCAGATTTGTACTCAGTTGTGCTTTGCCTTTCAATCAATAAATCAAAGTTAAGTTGCCTTCTTAGTATTGGTTATTCTGCAATAATATGAAATTATTGATATATCCTTGTGATGATAATGTTTATCCTTGGTATTTTCTAGTTTCTCATTGCATTTTTGTAGAAGTACATGTTTGTGTAGGTCATAGTTTGTGTTCTACTAGTTCTATGCAAGATTCAACTGTGAAGTCAAGCATTTGAGCCTCTAAAAGGTCATTTGTTATTACTCTTGAGTTTTTCCATAAAACTTCAAAGCCATTCTATGAAATACTTATGCAAGACATGTCAAAACTGAGTTGTGCATGTTGTAGTGAGTTTTATTGATCATACTGTGCATTAAAACAGTGGTATAAATCTTTAATATTTGGTGCATCACCATAGGATTGGATTTTTCACTCTATGGATTCCTTCTCCCTTTTCTCTGCAAAAGCTTTAGTTTAGGTGATTCAACAAAGGGGAATCCAACCTTTTTCTGGAGGTTTGGTCCTATTTGAGGTACCCACACCTTGGGATTATTCTCATGTTTCATTGGGTTGATGAATTTTACATTCAATAGGGTGCAAATCCAGTAGTTAACAACATTATGAGAAAATGTATTAGGAAGGATGAAGTGTTTAATATATTGAAATCATGCCATGATGAACCTTGTGGTGGACATTTTGTAGCCAAGAGGATAGCTTTTAAAATCTTAACAATAGGATATTGTTGGCCAACCCTTCACAAATATTATGTTAAGTATACTAGAAGCTATGATAGATGCCAAAGAATGGGGATACCTACCAAAAGTGATGAAATTCCTTTGTAGCCCCAACTAGCACTAGTTCCTTTTGACAAATGGGAGCTAGATTTTATTGGCCCTATATCTGCCATTTCAAATAACAAAGAATATATATTGGTATGTACTGACTACTTAATGAAATGGGTAGAAGTAAAAGCATTGTAGTATGCCAGAAATGACAATATTGCAAAAAATTTATAAGAGGAAATATTCACTAGGTATAGTGTTTCTAGGGAGATAGTGACTAATCAAGGGCCTTAATTTACATCAGACCTCATAGCCCAACTAGTGAAGGAGTATCAGATCAAGCACAAGAAATCTACTCCATATCATCCCCAGGAAAATGGGCAAGTAGAAGTTACAAACATAAAGATTGAGAACATATTGAAAAAAACTATGCAACTTCATAGAAGAGATTGGGTATCCAAATTACCAGAAGCTATTTGGGCATACAAAACTACATGGAAGAAAACTACAGGGTTTACCCCTTATAATTTGGTTTATGGCAAAACAACAGTGTTTCCTTTAGAGTTTGAATACAAAACCCTCATGCAATAGTTGATTTAGGGATGGAACTAACAAAATCTCAGAAAGAAAGGTTGCAACATTTGAATGCCCTTCATGAAATCAAACTGCAAGCATTGCACCACACAAAGGTTGTTAAAAAAAAATGGATTAAATGACATGATCAGTATGTTAAGACTAAAGAATTTATTGTAGGAGATTGGACACTTTTGTATGATTCCAGATACAAATATTTTCGAAGAAAATTATAGTCATGTTTGCTAGGATCCTATGAGATACAACAAGTATTTCCTAATGGTGTGGTGCAACTACAAACTATTGATGAGATCAAATTTTCACTCTTGTTTAATCACCATATACTCAAGCTACAGAAGAAACTACTTGAACACGATGATTTCATCATATATCTCTAATGGATGAGTATGGTGCACACAATTTTGTTGATTCAGAATCTAGGACACAAGATGATTTTCCCATAGGAAGCGGCTTACCCAACAAATCTTGTAATATAGAGGTCGAGTTACACAACTCCACCTTTGAGATTAGCCAGGTGTAATTTCCCATGTTTTAAATCACATGCACACACCACACAATATCCATAATGAAAATGTTCTAACTTTAGAGGGACATGTTCTTCAGTTTTATCGAGACTTGACAAGCACATTTTAGTCGAACCCTATGATTGGAGTCCTCGTAGCAACACCTATTGAATGCATGCTACAATCACTTGGTGGATTTAAATTGCTTTTCCCACAAAATCTCTTAGATCACACATGTGTCATTTACTTCCCAATAAAGCACACGTCGCCAATATAACTGCCACCTTTCATCAACTCCTATGCAATCAATGCACATCACATCACTTGTACACTGTGATATGTGCCCTTTTAGTTCACAACTACACCAAGCATTACTTTCCATTACGCACGTATGAAAGGTAACTTCACATGATTAAAGTTGGATTTCTTTTTGTATTCATTATTATTCATTGTTTCAATTATGCATGTGAAATATATCACCATTAATTTCCATCATTATCCTAACTCCCAAAAACTAGTTATGCATGAAGTGCGGTCACTTCAATTAAAGTTGGGGGGAGGGGTATCATTGTCATCAAATTTTTTATTTTCACTACCCAAGTTTGTTAGACTGCATTGTATTCTATACTTTTAAAACTAGGAAAATTCTCTTTGTTTCCAATAAATGTGATTCCTACTCTAAGATAAGCTAAGGTATATAAATTTGGATACTTGATTGAGCTAGAAGACAAGGGATTGTGAGTATTGGGTACATAGAAGGCATTCAAAAAACTAGATAAATTTGAGGGTTTTTAGGTGGTGAAGTTGAATTTGCATAATTTAAACATTTTGAGGTTACTAAAGCAATAGGATAATGGGAGGTGATGTAATTTGGAGGGAACCATCTACTCACAAAGAGATATTAGAAGATACAATGGTTTTACGTCTATTCACCAAAGTAGGATGGCTAGACTATTTCTTGAAGCTGACAGAGTATGATAATGAAATAGTAAGAGATTTTGCAGCCACATTGAAGTATGATGAAGCAACAGTAAAGGGATTGGTGGTGGATGGCTCAGAAATGGAAATTTCTCAAGTAATAGGATGACCTCGTACCGGCTCTAAATACCTAGCTCATGTAGATGTAGTAGCAGTGAGGGAAGCATTCTGTGAATGGGGTGAAAATTTGGATTCAATGTCACAAGGTACTAAAAGGGTTTCCCTTCCATTATTTTGTGGAAAATGTGTTGCTTATGTTATCAAATACCTTACTTGTGATGGCCACCACAATATTTTATATACTATGCATTTCAAGTTGTTGAACCATTTATAACATGACCAATTAGTCAATGTACCCAATTTTATGTATAAAATGTTGAAAAGAATGGCCTCTAAATATTAGAGGAAAGAGAACGACACTACATTGTCTCATCATTGCTTGATAACCCTACTAGTTAAGAGAAGTTTCAGAATTCAACATCCCCAGGTTAATTGGGATGATTTTAAAAATTGCAAAGAAATCATTGAGTTGCTTGAGGCACCTAAAGTAGAAGATGAACCTCTACCTGAGCCTGAACCAGAAGTTAGCCTTGAGCAAGATGAACCTAAGAGGGAAGATTCCCCTATTACACCATTTTCTCTGCCTACCTGTAGCTAAAGTGGGATTGGGAAACATGATGTGTTGGTTACGGTAATAGAGGAACCCTCATCCTCTAAAAACTGTAGAGTGAGGAGAAGTACTGCATCAACATCTTCAAAAGGGAAAGAAAGAGAAAAGGAGTTGACAAGCAAGAGAATGTTGTAAAAGAAGAGGATGTGAGAAGGAAAAAGGGGAGTAAAATAGGAAAGGAGAGTAAAGTTACATAAGAAACCACTACTCCCCGACACTCAGGAAGATTGAAAGGATAGAGAATTAAGAAGAGAGGCATGGAGGAACAATTACATGAAGAAAAGGTTAAGGAGCAGCAACATCATGATCCATTGATGATAGACACAGACACAGACAGGGAAAGAGCTAACCCTAACAATGTTTATGTTGAAAATGTTGATGTGCCTGCTAGGAAAAGAAGGTATGTGTCTTCCTCCTCTGATTTTGGCTTAGAGGATGTTTTTTTTGCCAAGAAGACCTAGAAGGTAGTTCCCAGTGGCTCTCTTAGAGAAGTTTTTGATATCACAGGAGATGACAGTGATGGTTTGAATTTTGAAGAAGAAAGGGAATTGCCATAGGATAGAAACATAAGGAAGGAGCTTCAAGAAGCCCTTGAAAGGATAAAGCAATTGGAAGAACAGGTGAAAGGGTATGAACAAAAAGACAAAGAAAAATAAATGAGAATCAAGGAGCTGGAAGAGAGAATACAAACCTATGACCATGGAAATAAATTAGAGCTACTAATACAGATGGCCAAAGGTAAAATGGGAACTGATTTGAATTAGCATTAGATAAACAACCCCCTACTGTGAAAACACCAGCCTACCATACTACTTTGTCTTTAGGTTTTGAATAGATGAAAATTACTACCCAATTCAGGCAAGAAAAAGAAGACTGGGGAAAGGAAAAACAAGTCTTGAATGCATCATTAGAAACCAAGAATTTGGAATTGAAAAGACTAGAGGAGAAATTGATAGAAGTGGTTGATAGAGCTATTCAAATAGTTGAATGTATACCTCCATCTTGAGTGCATGCATTTTTCTTAAGAGAAAAATTTCTCAATTTTCAATTCAATAATTTTATTAATGACCAACCTTTTGCTTTGAATAAGAGACATATTTTTCTTAGTTTCTTCAGCAAAGTCAGTTTAGAGGAGAAAGACCATTTATGTGAATATTATTTGCATAATTATGTGATGGAAGAAGATACTAAATGGAATCACTTGATTTATGTTGGGGATTTGAAAGTAAGAGCCCTCACATCTTATTTTAGAAATGAATAGCTCTATGGAGAATTAATGGAGAAATATGAAGAACAAGAGAAAACAATGGCACTGCAACTTAGAAAGGAAGCAATGAATCTTGATAGAGTCATTACTCAATGGCTAAGACTCGTTTTACGTAGGGGACCAAGAAAGATAATTATAGACTTGAGACTCAAGGATTATAGAAGGATTCAACAATTGGAAGAGACCACTCTTCAAAACTGCCTAATACATGTGGAAAATAGATGGAACAGTCTAACTCCAAAATTAAAGAGGAAAGAGCCACATTCCCTCCACAATTATATGAACATGTTTGAGAGGTTGCGCAAGTATATTGAGATCTCAAGAATAAGGGGAGTGGACTGGCTTCCACTGACTTACCATCCTCCTATCCTACTTCACCTTGTTCCACATTGGATTGGAGAAAGTATTGATTAGGACATGAATGCAAAATTAGACAAGATGAATAGATTGCATGCTAAAATGGTTTCTACCTCAAATAGGGGTAGGGAGTTAGCATAGTCATGGATCTCAGGTAGATCACTTTTCTTTACAATCTTCTTCGCTAAGTGATTTAGTTTGGTATTTTTGCTTGAGGACAAGCAAAATGACAAGTTGGGGGGGAATGATGGGTCTGGTTATTAGTATCTTTTTGTTGTTTTTCATATACTTTTAAAACACTTTACATATTTTTTTAAAGCACCTTTTAAACAATACTTCCATAATATGTTATCCTTTCATGCATACCTTGCAACCTTGAACCCATTTTGTGGAAATGAAATATGGTGAAAATATTCATAACATTGCATGGTTTAAATATGAATATGTATGTATATGAATGGAATGTAGTGATTTAATTATGGTGGTTAGTAGCATATGTATGTTCTATGGACTAATCTCTCTGCAACTCAACATGTGGTAACAAGAAAGGAGTATTTGTAGCAAGCACCAAAGTAGTAGAACAAAGAATTAATGAAGTTTAGGCCACCTAAAGTGTAGGAAGCTGTGGAGGTGAGCGTGGTCATTATGGAAGGAATAAATATTGGAAAGATACTTGTTCTAGAATGTTGGACATTTGCCTATGTGTTTCACATGCAAGTTGTTCTTATTTGAATATAGGTCTCTTTTTCCTTTTCAATTAGATGAATAAGTCAATCTTAAATTCACATCCTTCTATCTAGGAGTGAGATTTATGATTGTAGTTAGTTAGTTAGTGGTTTGAATAAAACTCTCCCCGTTTTGTATAAAATCAGGGGATGAGTTCATAGTTCAATTAGTTGATTGTTAAGAGTTATTATCAATTAATAGTTTTTCCAGTTATCCAAAAACATGTTAAAATGATATTATGGAATAAAATCTGCAAGAAGGATTATGTTTAAATATCTGGTGTTATGCAATGAATGGAGTATTATGATGCATTGATGCGTAAGAATCTAAGTTATATTTAGATTTAAGTTAAGTGAGACAGTCTTTGAGCTAGCCACTTAGGTATTGTTCTTCACTTCATCTATCTATTTGTTTATTTATGCATTTCCATTATTTCTTTTTTCTTTATTTTACATGTGCATTGCAAAGTAAAATAGTTTATGGTTAGTTAAAGTTGTGGTTGTTCATGGACATAGATGCAATTGATAGATCATAGTACTCTAGAGCTTAGGATTGGTTATTTTGTCATTTTAAATAGTTTTAGATTAATTTTGCACTCATACATCATTAGAAGTTACATGCAAATTATGTTGCAGGTACCCATAGCCATTAGGTTTTGTAACTACTTTCATTTCTTTTGCAATTCTTTCACATTGCAGTAAGGTAGAATAGCTTGAATAAGTTTGCATAGAGTAATTTAGGTGAACACGAGCCTGTGAAGGCATGAAGGCACATATAGTGCAGTACCATCATAAGTTTATGCACCTTGGTTGATGATTTATTGTAGGCTTGCAATGTCAAGTGGACTATTCAGCTTGGCTCACCCCTAAATTGTGTAGAATTTACCAAGTCCATAACACATTAGTTTGCCTCTATAGCAACCACATCAACTACCAACATTGGAGAAAATTTGTAAGATTACGGTGCATCTTGTGAGCTCAATCCATGAAGAGGAGGAGGATATGAAGGTATAATCTTATTTGTGTATTTCCTTTATGTATTTCTATTTATTTTATTTTATTTATCTATTTTTCCTTCTTTATTTTGGCATGCCTGGTGGTTACCCACCCCCTTTTCTAACGTTTTTTCAAATTTTTGTGAGTTTTGGTGAAGCAAGTATTGTTTTCAGGTTACAAATACAAAGTTGCACCTTTGTTGCCCAAAAAAGTGCCTCTGTTTTAGCAAAAGCATAGCTTTTTCATAAAGCTATTCCCTTGCATATTCGTCACAAAGTTGTTCCTGTGTTGTGGTACATGTGCAACCTAGAACTGTGCTTTTGTTTTCCCATAATTTTTTATGGTTTTGGGTCTATTTGACTTCTCGCGTCTTTTTTTGTAGGTTTTCATCATTCTAACACTCTTTTTTGCAGGTTCATTCATCATTTTCATGAATAAACCAGGTCTTCTTAGGGTTTTCTAAGATTAGGGCTTCTTGCAAATTTTCTAGTCCATCTAGGGTTTTACTCATTTTGCAATCTTTATTATCACATTATTGGGCATATTTTGGCAATATCCTCATGTTTTAGGTATTTTGCATGCTCATCTATATATTTCCCCACTTGGGTTGGTGAAAAATGTTGTCGTTTGACTCTTAGAAGCTATTTTTTGCTCGTATATGTAAAGTTGTACCTCTGTTTCACAAAGTGGTGCCTCTGTTTTTATCAAAACCACAACTTTATGCATAGAGTTGTGCCTATGTTTCTAGGTGCATATTTTAGGGTTTTTCATCTATTTTCTTCACCTAACCTTCATTCCTAAGTCATTAGATGCATTGTCAAGCTATTTCTTGAACTAGGTTATTGAAAAACATCATTTTTTAACCTTTAGAAGCTATTTTTTGGGCTAATCTCTATTTAAGTTGTGCCTCTGCTTCATAAAGTGGTGCCTCTATTTTAGCAGAAGTGTAGCTTTGTCTGCAAAGTTGCGCTTATACTTCAGTTTACATATTTAAGGATTTCTTCAATTGTTTTCTTCATCTAATCTTTGTTTTTAAGTTATTAATGCATGCTGTGGGGTTTTAATGCTTTTTTAAGGAAAAATATCAATATATATCTTTTTGCTTATCCAAAAGTTTTTCCTTCAAGGTCTTCACCTCAAACCCCTATAAGCAAGGGATCGTGTCTGTCTCCCTACACCCCCCATTGCAAAGGGGGTTCCAAATTTTTATGATTATCTTTATTCTAACAATCATTTTATGTGATCATTTTATCCTCTAACCCCTTGTGTTGCAGCTTGAAATCACTTGTCAAAGGAAAAAATCATCAAAATACTAACATATTTCTGGCAAATTTGTTTGTCCAAGGCTTTCTTTTTTTCCACTAATCTAAGAACATTTCATTTCTTAAGGTTAATGAGAATTTGTTTGATGTGTCTTTGAGTGAGTGGTGTGTATGCTCTCCTCTCACACCTAGTGTGATCTTGAGGATCAAAAACATCACTTACTCTTTTTATTTTCTTTTTTATCCCAAGGAACCCAACATGTGTATGCTCTCCCCTTGTGCTTTGTGTGATCTTGGGTGACCCAAAACACTTGGATCATTCCTTTTAGGGGGCCTGCCTAGGAATTTCATCAGCCTAGGGGATGAACTCAACTCTCATGCTCCGATGAGGTATAAAGAGTAGGAGGTGAATTGAAAGATACCTCTCTTGGAAGTGGAATCTTATCAATCTAGGCTAAGCCTCCAAGAAATTTATACCTTGGAGAAGTGAAGGTGGAGAAATTTATTCCCTTTCATCTATGGATTTTGGCCTCATGTACCCTTGAGGCATTTGGAGGACTCCCTAGCAACCTTGTGTATCCTAGATTAAGATCTTTCGACCATAGATTAGTGTGGTGCAAGGGATGTGGATCATACCATGAAGTTACTCACCATGTACTCCCTTAGATTGATATAGAAATATTTGGGTGAACTAAGATAGTTCCCAAGGAGAGAGAGAGAGAGAGAAGGTGTGCTCCTGGAATCCGTTGATGACCCTATGGCACTGGATCTCTACCTATCCACCTTTGTGAGAAAGGGAACTCCACCCAATTATCAAGGAGTATTAACCCCTCAAGGTGGTGGGCCTACACTAAGTTATAATCTCACTTGAATAATTTAGGTTTGTGCAAGTGCTTGGTGTGTCTTCTTGTGCTAAACCAGTCAATGCATATATCCCCAATTCCTCCTAGCCACTTTGTTTGTTTGTGTGCTTTTAATTCTATCTCATAGTCAAGCAAGAAAAACCTTCACCTCATCCCAACCAATTCTTCCCATCCTAATCATTGTTTGTTTGTCTTTGGTATTCTTGTCAGGGCTTTTGGAGTTGTCTTTTTCTCCTAAGTCCTTGTTTTCTTTATTTTATTAGATTCGGGTTTCAGATTGGAACTATCACTTTATCCCCTTAAATGGTAAGTTCTTGTTCTCATTTTGATCCCGACTTCCACTTTTTTTCCTTGCATGTTTTTGTTTGTGTTAGAATTGGACTTCAGACCAAAACTAGAACCAAGAACTTTTCCAGAGTTCTTGTTTATGTTTCCATCCTAATCATGATTTTTGACTTTCTTTTCCTTTTTTTGAAATCAGACTTCAATCCGGAACTAGAACCAAGAACTTTTCCAAAGTTCTTGTTCCATGTTCCATCCTAATCTTGATTCCTGCATTTGTCTTGGTTTTTCAAGATTTGGATTTGGGACCATCACTTGAACTTTGCACTCATTGAAAGTTTGGTGTCATGTCATGACCTGATCTTGACTCGTACTTTCCTTCATTCTTGTAATGGTGCATTTATGACTCCAACCTCGGTCTTGAGGCCCAATCTACCTGCATTTATAGACACTTGATTTCCCATGTGAGCAATTTTTTATTCTCGTTGCTCCTTAGTTTTCATTCATTTTGGCTTAAACAATTTGACGGAATGAACCAGAGCGGCTCCGAGAGTTAGGGTTTTAGGTTGCACTTTTTTTTTCACATTGCTGTCAAATTTTTGGTTGTGTTTGGAGGTAGGTGTCTTTCCTATGTTTTCCTTTTTAATTTTTGGTTGTGTGTGTTTGTTTTGTTCGTGGTTTCACATTTTTTGCTCGTTTCTTGCTTGTTCATTTTGGTTTGTTTTTTGTTTTTCTTGGCCCCCTTTTGGTGCATTTTTCTATGTTCTTGAACCCTTTGGTTCATTTGTCTTTGTTCTATTTTTGGTTTTTGTTTGTTTTCTTTTTTCTCATGTCTTTGGTTTTTATTTTTTTCGTGGGATTTCTTGTTCATGTCATGCCCTAGTTTACCTAGGGTTTGTTCTACTACCTAGTCATATTTTTTTTGAATTTGATAAATTTTGAAATCTAGTCTATTACAAATATTAATTCAATCCTGAGGGCACGTTTAAGGATTCTATTATATCTATTTGGATGCCTTGGTATTTTGCTAAATGCTTGGATCTCAATTCTCGACACTCTATTAGAATCAGGATTAAGAATTGAACTTTATGTTTTAAATCATCATTGGGACAGGTCTCTAGCCATGTCTCGAGCTTGACTTCTAATGTTCCAACACGATCAAAGTTTAGGTCGTGACTTCAAAATATTTGAAGAAGTTGAAAATGTATCAATCACTATCCTGGTTCTAATCCCCACATTACTGTCAGGATCGAGTTTCAGAAAAAAACCAAACCTTTAACAGGGCTTTAGGTTCCACTATTTAGTGCCATTTCGATTCTAACTTCTGACACAATGTCAGGATCAAAACTCAAAGTTAAATCATCCTCGCTACACATACCAAAGGTTAGGTTCTTAACGAAATCCTGATTTTGACTCTCGATATCTTATCAGGATCAAAACTTAAGATGCTACAAAAATTGGTTTACTCCTAAGAGGTCCAGTCCTAAACCATTTCCGGATTCTGGTTCCTAAACTATGTTTGGGATTGGAACTCGACATGTTACCCAAGCGTATGCACTCTTTTGGGTCTAGTTCTAAATTGTGGCCTAATTCTAACTTCCAATGTTCCATTAGGATCAAAGCTTGGAGACAACCCTTTACTAACTCCATTAGTTAAGTGTCACTGTTTAGTGAAGATGTGATCTCGATTTTTTAACGTATTGTCGTATTGGATTGTGAAATAAAACTTAAACCTTGTCTTCACTATGGGTATAGGTGTCAAATAAAGACTCGATCTTGAATTTTGACATAGTTCATTATTATGCTTAGAATGGTCAAGTTCTTGGTTTTGTCCCAAACCCGAAACCCAAAAATGTCGAGTTAACTAGTAAAATGGAAATCTTTCTTGAATAATGAGGCTTAATATCAATGCTTGTGCTAATATACTCCTCAAGTTTCTCCTCTTTGTTTGATAATGGTTAGTATTTCAGATGATTAACAAATTTTTGATTTAGAGGAAGAAGTGTCTGGTGAAGGAACATCAAAAGGAGGAAAGGTTAAAAGGTCGAAACCAAAGAAGGTTCTTGTTACCATGAAGTATAAGTTCCAGGGAACCCCAATACCATCCAAAATCGGCTCAAATGTCATGAAGATTACATACACATTGGTGGGTCACATTGATTTGAAGCAATTTTATGATCAACCTTTTTTAGAAGATGCTTCTCTAAGGGAAAAGAGAATTATAGACTTTGGGTTAGCCCATGTGGCTACTTTCCCTATTGATGTGCAATGTCTTGAGTTCATTTTAACTGCCACACAAACTTATAATTCAACTCAAAGGAAATGTATTGGTTCCCAAGGCAATGCGATCATTGATTTGACCCTAGCAATGATTAGACTAGTTTTTTATCCTCCTCCTCACTATAAAATCAGTAAAGAATATGCCACCTATGTCAAAGAGGTCATATTTTTCTAAAGACACTGGTGATATGATTACACTATTGGCAAGGGTATTTGGAAAAGAAGAGTCTCATACTTTTGAGCATTGAATGTTTCCATTTATTCGATTAATTCTAGATGGGAAATAATATTTGGATTGGGGACAAATAATCTCAGATAATATCCATGATCAATTATTGAAAGTAGAAGAAACTAAGACTTTCTATATGTCTTTGTATGTGATATATTGTACCGCAAGGATGGCATAGTTCCCCAATTTAACTACTGAAGGATCAATGGATGAAGGCCCAAATCAGAAGAAAGTATGTGAATACTACGATCAGCTGGAGTTGAAGGCAATAGAGAAGCATTTCAAAAGGGTCAATAATGCATTTTTATATGTTATCATTAATCAGCTCACAGATGATGTTGGTTTCAGATTTTCCTGGGAGGTAAAGGATTTTATTGAAGAGTGGGGATACTAGTTTATCCAATATCCCAAATCCACCTATTTTAGACTGTTTAGATATGACAGACACCCTTTCAAATTGCCAAGGTGTTGTGGGGACAGATGGGTCTTAATGGAATTTTCTCACTAAGCTGTCGAGTTGAATGCTAAGTTCTCTACACAGCACAAGGCTAGTTGCCACTTGTTCCCAATGCAATTGGGGTTTTATTCTTGTTCCTCTTTAATAGAAGCTAGGACAACAATGGAGGAGTTTCAGTCAATGAATTTCAAACATCATACATCTAGAAAAGATTTTGATCCTAAAAAGAAAAAGTATGGTATATATGCTTCACAATTTCCCCATCAATGACCACTTTTTTAAGACTTTTGGGATAACTTGCAGGATCAATTTGAAGTAAGGAAAAGGGGATATGAAAGATTGAAAAATCCCTAGATGAAGGATTTTGAGGTTAAAAAGGATATACCAAAGGGAACTACTGATGATGGGATCCCTCTTGATCCTCGCTATGAGATGGATAAAGTGGCTACCAAGGATTTGGAGCTAATCAATTGGATGGGAAAGGAGGAAACTAACATTTGTAAAGTGTTGCAGGTTGTAGTTGATAGAAGACTAAAATGGATTGATCTTTGTTTAAAGCAACCAAGGGTTAAGGCTTCGAGAAAGAGGGATTCTTGCAGTGAACCTACTTCCTCTAGTAAAACACGGTAATATAAGAGGTTAAATAAAATTGTTGCAGCTATTGAGGTAGCCATGGAGGAACCTGTTCAAGCAGAAGAAGAAACATTAGTGAAACAGGCCATTGAAGCCTTGGAAAAGGCTAAGGTTACTTATCATGTTGTCATTGTAGGGCTCATTTCAAGTCTTAGAGATACTCCCATAACTATTGTGTATCGCAGGGATGGAACTACTAAGGAAGGCTCTTCTACTGTGCCTATGCAAACTAAAGATATCCCTCCAACTCCACCATCAACTTCAAGAATTCTCCTATACCCTTGGGCTATGAGAAAATTCCACCTCTAAAAGAAGAAAGAGCGGAATGGGAAGAATATATTGAGAAGGGTGAGGAGGAACTAGGAGAAGAAGACATTGGGTTTGATCCAAGAAGTTTGTAGGATCAAGCTACAATGAATTATGTTTTCATAGAAGATGAACAAAAGGAAATATTGGAAGCTGCCAAAAAGCAAGTTGTTGAAGAGTTAGTTGGTGAAGAAGAAGAAAAAAGAAAGAAAGATGAAGAGATAACTCATGAGAATGAAGGTATTGAAGCATGAAAGAAGGAAGAAGAAGAAGCCATTGCATGAGAGTTGGATCAAAAGGGGAAAGTTGAGCAAGATAAAGAAGTAGAAGAAGAACTCTATACAATGAAGTTAGAACAACAAAGATTAAGAGATGAAGAGGAGGCTGCAAAAAAAGAAGAGGAAATGAGAAAGAGGAAATCAAGGCTCAAAATGAGAGAGTGGAACATGAAAGGTTGCAAAAGGAACAAGAGGAGCAAAAAAAGAATTCTTCTGAATAGACTGTGGAGGTAGTTTCTTCTACACCTTCATCAATATCTCTGATTGCTCAACAAGTAGTGAACCATCTAGTTGCTCCTACTTGGTTAAAATTGAATTTGAAGAAGAGACAATAGGTTTAGGGCCAACCTGTAACATGGGATGAAATGATAAAGGATATAGATAAAGTAAAGTGAAAGAAGAAACCCCGTGTTGTCCATTCTACAAGGTTAACTAATGATGGAGACTTGATAGCAGATATTGCTACTCCTATGGCTGATAAAGATGACAGGAAGCTATAAGTTGCATATTATCAAGTGATCACTATTAATCTCAGTAAACCAACCAAGAATCAACAAATAAATCTTATTGAAATTGTTGCTACCACTACCAAGTCCAGGATAATCAAAGATAAACAGGCTAAAAATGAGCTTAAGGCTCAGGTAGGAAAGATGAGAAGGTTCTTGAAAGAACTCTCCACTTCTACTCTTGAGCAGCCGACACCATCATAAATTCCTATTTTAATGAGTCAAAAGGAGGTGGATGAGTTGAGTGCCATGAAAAAGAAGGATACCTAGTTTGATAGATGGTTTCATGATTTTAAGATAGAGATTGAAAAACTTCTAAAGGAAGGATACAAGTAATATGACAAAGCTCTTACTCTTCTCAGTGAAATTGAAGAAAAGGCTAAAGAATGGTGGGGAGAATAGGAAAAGTACCAGAAGTATCTAAAGGGTTTCAAATTGATTGGTAAAACATCTAGGGATATGTTGATCCAATGAGGGATTCTAGGTGATGAGGATGTCGAGAACCTTAAGAAGGCCATTAAAATCACTACCTATAAATTTGAAGTGCTTATTGAACACATAATAATTCTCCTGAAAGCTCAATATGACATAAGGAAACATATAGGTATGTTTGAGGAGATTGTTACACAACTCATTGCTAAAGATTTTCCTCATAATGGACGATGGAGTTCATTGCAAGAAATAAATGATAGTTGGGGTAAATGATTAGAGTAACTACTGAAAGAGTGTGATGGACCTGAGGGGATTATCTTGGATAGATTGATGAACATAAGGTTTGAAACTAGGTGGGCTATAAAAGATATTAGTCAGATGCGAGAAACAGTTGTTGTGGCTGCCAGAGAGTTTGAAAAACCAAAGTTTAAGGTAGATTGGATTTATGGACCTAATGAAAGGGTGATAAATGAATTCTTTGACAACTATGATGAATTTCATGGATTCCCAAAGGAGATCACTAAAAGGTAAATAAGGATATTATTTTTCTTAAATAGGGATGAAGTCAAAAGTGTCAACCAGTTCTAGGTGCCCTTTGGAGAGCAGCACCTCTAGGTCAGTTTTGAGAGACATACAACTCTAGATTAGTTTTGATGAGCCAAAGATTGGGTGTGATGATCAATAGAAGACAAAACTAGAACTCCCAGTCAAATTTTGACTAAATTAACATAAGGTGTACCTTTTAGCTCCTACAGTTTTAGCAAAGACAAAACTCCAACTTAACTGGGAATCCGTATGATTATGGACCTAAGCCTTGAATTTGTGGATCTTGATTTTTTTATGATTGGAGAAATTGATGTTAATTCTTTCTATAACTTAGAATTTTCTCCTCATTGTAAAGGTTAGCGGATTGAATCCAGATTGGCTACCTAAGAATTGGACACGTTTTATTTTACGATTTTATGCAAGATACTCGAACAATTCTTACAATTTTTTTAATGCAAGTAGGTTATTTTCAAAAGTTTGTTAGTTTAATGGTGATGCTGATAGACAATGGTTTTTCGTATGCCAGTGCATTTTTTTGTGCATAAATGTCCCTTATTTAATGAAAACCAATAGAATATTATGAGTTTAAAACTATCTATTGTGCTATCTATGGGTGATGTTTCTTGTTGTTTATTGATATGTTAATCTTGGTGATGAGCTTGTGGTACTTTATTATTGAAAAGGTTTTTTTTTTAAAAAGTGATGATGAATGATTGCATGTTTTAAATTTGTACTATGAATGGATGCGATGGCATGAATTATTTTCATAAATTGTATTGTTCTATAGTTTTGGTTAATTGGAAAATGCTCATTACAAGAATTACATGTCTGAATTGAAAGGAATTTGTATTCACGTTTTACTATTTTAAGCCCTGACTGACCTTTTTACTACCTAGTTTGTACTCACTTACCAACAAAGGCCCCTTGAACATTATAGTTGCATGAACCATTGAATAATGACAACATAGTTGAGAACCAACTACAGAGACCTTGGAAGATAGGTGGTTTTAGATTAGTTATCTTTTTCAAGAGAAATAGAGGAGAGATATTTTGTTTTAATGTTGCTATGTTATTTTAACCATCAATAGAACTGACGCTAGAAGGAGGGATAGAGGAACAAAATAGAGAAAATTGGGTCCTTTTTACCAGATAGGTTTGAAAGAGTTCTAAGACCTACTACGAATCTAGAGCCATTACTTGAACTTCGATCTCCTACTAGACCCAGAACCCATAAGGCTCTATCACCACCACTCACTCCACCTAAATTTCCACCAATACCATAGGTGGCACAACCAAAACTACTGCCACCAATGGCGTTCTTTGTGAATAATCCTTTACCACTGAGAACTATCCCTAGTGGCATACATGAGATGCCTAAGAATCTAGAGAATTTTTGTCCCAGGTACACCCATTAAGAGTCATGAAGTGCTGAAGAGCACATCCAGACATTCAAAGATGCTTGCATTTGAGCTTAAATAGCCCATCATTATGTTGCATGTAGACTATTCCCTATTCACTGGCGGATATGGCCTACAATTGGTACTTGAACTTGCCTACTGGATCCATCATCATTTGGACCAATTTAGGAGATGCCTTTATAAATCAATTCTAGGTCTATGTAGACCCAACTATCCTATACCACCAATTCGCCATGATTAGAAAGGAACCACATGAACCTTTTCCTCTATTTAACACCTAATTCCAGAGGATGTATAGGTGGTTGCAAGAACCATACATGGTGGCTAAAAATATAGCCATCTAGGCATACCTAAAGGCCATAGATACATTATTTGGCTTATTTATGCAAAGAACTTACCTTGCACTAGACATTGATTCGTTGTCTAGGGTATACCACCTGGCCATAAAACTGCAACAGATAAGCTCACAATTAGACGGTTTGGGAGGGTTCTTCCCTCCTTTAGGATATTTTGGGGTGCCTAGTGCAACCCCTCTATTTAATACAGTCACAAGGATGTCCCACTCTTCCTATGGACCTTTGTCTAAATTACAACCTCTCCCTACATTACCATGGGTCAATGGTGGGACCTTATATTCCTCCCAACAACATCAAAATTATCGTAATCACGTTGGAGGATATAACACCACTACTCACCCATCTGCTGCAATAACTATAGAAAGTGAGCAAACAACTCATTTGACCACATATTTAGAAACTCTAAATAAAAATTTATCCCAAGTAACCAACGATATGGCCCAGTTCAAGTTGAACCCCCTCAAAACCAAACTCAGAATCAGAGTTACCAGAATCAAGGAGGGTATTCCAACCAAAACAACTACTCCAACTTGAACACTAATCAAAATCAAAGAAATTTCTAGAACTAGAATTACTAGAATCAAAACTATCAGAATCAGAACAAGGGATACAACCAAATACCCAACAATTGACAATGGGACACTAGACCAAACAATGGAGGATTTCCCCATAATTATCAAGCCAATGAAGATATACCACATACTGCAAATGTTGTCGATTTGAACTTCATGACTAATTGGTGTAGATTGCATGACACTATCACGCATTCTGAGGTTGAATGCCCAGAGATGGAAAAAATGGTTAAGATGGCACAAGCTTATTCCCAACTGCCACAGGGTAATCCAAAAAAAGGTGGTGGATCTATGGATACAACCATGGATTTTGAGACCCATGAATAAGAATATCAGTTTCCCATGTAGGAAGAAAATGAACTAGAAGTAGATACATATGACGCTTAGGATTTTCAAGCCAAGGGAAGTCATTTTCTAAGAAATTAGAATAAGGGGTCGTTCACCACATCTACCCATCCAAACAATATGGTCCCCCCTAATCAAAATACCGACAACAATCCACCTCCACCAAAAGGCCCACCCAGGTTTTCAAACAGAGGTAATTCTTCTTTCATTCCTAAACAACAAAGTAATGATACCATGGAATTTGATTTCATTTCACAAATGTAGAAACATATGACTTCATTATCATTCTTTGATATTATGAAGTGGTGTCCCACTCAATGCGAAATTGTGTTAAAATCCTTGAAAGAGGCATATCAATTGAAAGGAAAGACTAAGGCGACTCCAGCTATTGACATGAATGCAACCCTTTATATAGGTAAGATGAGGACACCCCCATTCCTTTTGAGTCTGAGAATTTTCAAGAAGAATCTACATAAATTCCTTTTGGATTCTAGAGCCTCAGGTAATGTTATGCCTTCCTCTATTTGTAAAATTTTTTATTTAGCCCCAGTTCAAGCTCATAAGATATTCAGGTTGCTGATATTCTTGAAACATATGGAATGTTGTTAAGTAGATATTTGATGAAGGCTATAGGAGGTTACCTCTCCCTATATTTCTTGCACATGTGGCTGCCATGGAAAGGGGTAGCAACTCAGATTAGGATTGAAAGAGAACCTCGACTGAAGCATATGATCACGTAATATGACCATCCCAACGAAGTAGCCTATTTTGAAACTGAGATAGGTTTTTATAGGAGGGAAGAAATTATGAACTTTTCAACGTTTAATCTTGATTGCTTACAACCTTTAGAAGACAGTGAGCCTACAACTACTATTAACCAACAAGTTTTAATTCAAAAATTGCAATAAGACAAGCTAGTCCTTGGAGAAGAAGTCAACTTATGGAGTTTGTTACTCCTAAATTAGTATCGGGTCCATTACCAGAATCATTCTGAGTTGACATGTCATCCCTACTTAGACATTTTAAACCATGGTGATCAGGAAGTAGATTTTTGTAACGACAATCCTAGAACATCCCTGAATTGATTTCCATTCAAAGTCAGTCCCATGATTGTTCTAACAAGAAAAAATAACACATTGGAAGGAACCTCATTGTTGGCTGATCAGGTTCATACCCCATCTGCTGATTTACATACCAAGTTTATTGAATCTCAGAAGTTACTAGGTACATCTACCCATGCTAATCTTCCAATCTCCAAGGAATTACTCAAAATAAAATGAACTATACATAAAACTATTGATCAATATGAGGTGCAAGAAATAGTCTCTGCACATGTTTTAAATCTTAGTGAAATACTTGATAATCATCATTTACAAAAGTATCCCAATCTTAATATCTCAAACCAGTCTGAGTTGTCACCTATTTCTCTTAAACAATCACCCGCAACTGACCTGAAGAAAGAAACCCCAACCCAAGATCAACTGTAGACCCTCAAATTTGATGGTTCCAAGTCTAAAACTAGGAGTGGAGCTGAAGTAGAACTTACCAACATGAAAGGGGAAATTTACTTTGCTTCTTACAAGTTGTAGTTCGACTGTACTAACAATGTTGTAGAGTACGAGGCACTTGCTAGAGGACTAATGTTTGTGCATCAGAAGAAAGTGTCAGCTCTGAAAGTAATGGGAGTTTATGAGGTAATAGTCAAGCAGGTTTGCAGCTAGTACACATGCCATGATAAAAGGTTGGCTGATACAAAAATAGGGTATGGAACTTGATCGAAGATTTCACCGCTTTTGATATTAAGTTGATTCCCAGATAAGACAACCAAATCATAAATGCACTCATGATGGTTGCTAGTACCTTGGAGCCTATGCAAGATTCCAAGCTAAAAGGGTTCTTTGTTGAATCAGTGTTGATCCTATCCATTCCTGACAACATCCAAAACTTCTAGGTTTTCTATGACAATGAACATATCCTTGCCTTTTTGGCAAGTTCAGATGTCTTTGAAGGACAAATCATTGATGAGTGTGATAGGGATCTAGGAGAATGGGATTTAGAAGATTGTGATGCACAGGGTATAATGAATTTGAAAACCAATAACATTCCCAAGGGAATGGTAGCACTAGAGAGGATCTTCAATTTTGATCCTTGAACCCGTGAGAAAATGCCTACCAATACTGATGGAGGAAAGTTTGAATCATACAACTTGGTAGATTCGGGACCAGAGAGAAATATATTCATTGGTAAAACTTGCCTGAAGCACATTCAAGACAAAATCTTGAGAGTACTGAAAGCAAATATAGCAACAATTGCTTGGGGTATGAGGATTTGAAAACCTTTGATACTTTGGTGATAATGCACACTATCCCTTTGAATCCTGAAGCAAAGCCATTCCATTAGAAGCAGTGTCCAATGAATGCCTTAATCAAACCTATGATTCTTAAAGAGGTATAGAAGTTACTGTTAGAAAGAATAATTTTTTTGGTGAAGCATTCAAATTGGGTTGCAAATCTAGTACCTATTCATAAAAAGAGGGGGGAAATCAGATTGTGGGTCAACTTCAGAAACCTCAACAAAGATTTAGAAAAAGATAACTACTCGCTCCCTTCTCTTGACGAGGTGCTACAGATAGTTAACGACTCACAGATGATGTCATTCCCAGATGGCTATTCAGGATACAATCAAGTTTCAGTTAACTATGAGGACAAAATGAAGACTGCTTTCACTACCAAGTGGGGGAAATTTTCCTATCAAAGGATTCCATTTGGTCTCATTAATTTTGGAGCCACCTTTTAGCATGCAATGGACGTTGCATTTAAAGATCTGGTAGGTAAATCTATTATCATTTACATGGATGATTTGACTGTATTTTCCAAGAATAGGTAAGACCATGTTGGTGACTTGTCAAAGGTCCTTCAAAAATGTATAAGCTACGGTGTATCCCTCAACCCAAAGAAATGTGTGTTTGGGGTTTTAAAAGAAAAATTATTGGGTCACATAATATCAGAAAGTGAGGTTTCAATTGACCCAGACAGAGTGGAGTCCATATTGAAATCATTAAACCCCTCAATGAGATGATGAAGAAAGATGTGAATATTGAATGGAGTAATGAGGCTAAGGCTGCCTTCACACAAATAAAATAGTCTATCTTAGAGGCACCTATTTTAACCAGTCTTGACTATTTAATGCCTTTTTACATTTATTCTTTTGCATCTAATCATTTGTGTGTTGTTGTTTTGACCATCAACAAAATTGTTATGCCTTGTATAACCACCTCCTTTTTTATTAAAATGGATCCCCCTTTATTTCTTTTGTCTTTGGTGTTCTTGTTCAGGATTTTGGAGTTGTCTTTTTCTCTTAATTCCTTGTTTTCTTTGTTTTGTTGGATTCAGGTTTCGAATCAGAACTGTCACTTTATCCCCTGAAATGGTAAGTTATTGTTCTCGTTCTAATCGTGAATTTCACTTCTCTTGTGAATTTTTGTTTGTCAGAATCAGACTTTGGAGTAGAACCAAAACCAAGAACTCTTTCAAAGTTCTTGTTTCTATTTCCATCGCGATCCTAATTTTCATCTTTCTTTTCCTTTTTCAGGATCATACTTTGGACGAGAATTGGAACCAAGAACTTTGCCAAAGTTCTTGTTCCATGTTTTGTCTTGATCCTTATTCTCGCATTTTTGTACATTTGTCGGGTTTAGATTTTGGACCTTCACTTACACTTTGCACTCATTGAAAGTTTGGTGTTGTGTCATGACCCAATCCTGACTCTTGCTTGCCTTCATTCTTGTGATGGTACATTTATGACTCCTGCTCGAGTCCCAAGGCTTGATCTACCTACATTTATGGACTCTTGTTCGCACAAGTGAGCGAGTTTTTATTTCTATTGATCCTCAATTTTTGTTCATTTTGGCTTGAATAGTTTGACATAATGAACTAAAGCGGCACTGAGAGTTAGGGTTTGAGGTTGTGCTATGTTTTCTTGCATTGTTGTTAGATTTTTGGTTGCATTTGGAGGTAGGCATCTTTCTTGTGTTTTCCTTTTTGTTTTTGGCTTGTGTGTGCTTTTTTGTTTGTGTTTTCATGTTTCTTGCTTGTTCATTTTGGTTTGTTTTTTTTCCTTAGCCCTCTTTTGGTGCATTTTTCTTCATTCCCAAACCCTTAGGTTCATTTGTCTTTGTTTTGTTTTGGGTTTTTGTTTGTTTTGTTTTTTCTAGCATATTAGGTTTGTCTTTTGTTCATGGGATTTCCTGTTCCAACCATGCCCTAGTTTACCTATGGTTTGTTGTACTACCTAGTCATATTTGTGTTGAATTTGATAAATTTTGAAATCTGGTCCATTGAAAATCATAATTCGATCCTAAGGGCATGTTTAAGGATTTAGTTGTATCTATTTGGATGCCTTAGTATTTCAAGATTTAGAATTGAACTTTGTGTTTTAAATCATCATTTGGGTTAAGTCTCTTGCCATGACCCAATCTCGACTTCTAATGTTCCATCAAGATTAGAGTTTAGGTCACGACTTCAAAATATTCTAAGATGTTGACAATGTATCAATCACTGCCTTGATTTTGAACCCCACATTACCATCAAGATTGGGTCTCGAATAAACACCAAACATTTGATAAGGCTTTAGGTTCCACCACTTAGTGCCATTCTGATTCTGAATTTTGACACAAAATCAGGATGGGAACACAAAGTTACCTCATCCTCTCTACCCATACCAAAGGTCAGGTTCTTAACGAAATCCAATTCTAAAAGCTAAAAATATTGAGTTAATTGGTAAAATGGAAATCTTTCTTGAATGAATGGGGATTAATAACAATTCTTGTGCTAATCTGCTCCTCACTTTTCTCCTCTTAGCCTGATAATGGTAAGTATTATAGGTGATTAACAAATGTCTGATTCAAACGAAGAAGTTACTGGTGAAGGAACATCAAAAGGAGCAAAGGTTAAAAGGCTAAAACCATAGCAGGTTCCCATTACCATGAAGTATAAGTTCCAAGGAACCCCAATACCATCCAAATTCGGCTCAGATATCATGAATATTACAGACACATTGGTGGGTCACATTGATTTGAAGCAGTTTTATGATGACACTTTTTCAAAAGATGCTTCCCTAAGGGAAAAGAGAATTGCAGACTTTGAGTTATCCCATGTAGCTACTTTCCCTATTGTTGTGCAATGTCCTAAGTTCATTTTAACTATTGCAAAAAATTCTAATCCAACTCAAAGGTAGTGTATTGATTCTAAAAGCAATGTGATCATTGATTTGACCTTAGCAATGATTAGACTAGTTTTTGATCCTCCTCCTCACCCTAACCCCAAGATTATGTTTGAAGCTAAGGAACTTGAACGGTGGGTAGCAGATGAGAATGGGAACAAAAGACTTATTAATATAAGATGGCTAAAGACAAAGAAGAAATTAGTAAAGAGAATGCCACCTAAGCCAAATAGGTCATATTTTTCTGAAGACATTGGTGATATGATTACACTGTTGACAAGGGTATTTGGAAAAGAAGAGTCTCATACTTTAGAGCATTGGATGTTTCCATTTATTCAATTAATTCTAGATGGGAAAAAATATTTAGATTGGGGATAGATAATCTAAGATAAGATCCATGATCAATTATTGAAATTAGAAGAAACTAAGACTTTCTATATGTGTTTGTATGTGATATATTGTGCCACAAAGATGGGATAGTTTCCTAGTTTAACTACTGAAGGATCACTGGATGAGGGACCACATCAGAGGAAAGTATGGGATTACTATGATCAACTCAAGTTCAAGGTAGTGGAGAAGCATTTCAAAAGGGTCAATGATGAATTTCTATATGTTATCATTAATCAGCTCACAGGTGATGTTGGTTTTAGATTATCCCAGGAGGCAATGGATTTTATTGAAGAGTGAGGACACTAGTTTATCCAATACCATAGATCGACCTATTTCAGACTATTTGGATATGATGGGAACCCTTTCAAATTTCCAAGGTTTTGTGGGGACAAATGGGTCTTGATGGATTTTGCTCGCCAAGCTGTCGAGGTGAATGTTATGTTCTCTACACAGTACAAGGTTGGATGCCACTCATTCCCAATGCAATTGGGGTTTTATTCTTGTTCTTCAATAGCAACTTAGACAACAATGGAAAATTTTTAGTCGATGAATTTCAAACATCGTACATCTAGAAAATATTTTGATCCTAAAGAAAATGTATGGTATATATGCTTCACAGTTTCCCCATCATTGACCACTTCTAGAAGACTTTTGGGCTAACTTAATGGATCAATTTGAAGTAAAGAAAACTAGATTTGAAAGATTGACAATTCCACAGATGAAGGATTTTGAGGTTAAAAAGGATATACCAAAGGGAACTAATGATGATGGGATCACTCTTGATCCCTGCTATGAAATGGATAAAGTTGCTACCAAGGATTTGGAGCCAATCAATTGGATGGGAAAGGAGGAAACTAACATTCATAAAGTGTCACAGGTAGTAGTTGATAGAAGCCTGAAATGGATTCATCTCTGTTTAAAGAAACCAAGGGTTAAGGCTTTGAGAAACATGGATTCTTGTAGTGAACATACTTCCTTTACTAAAAAAAGGCAATATAAGAGGTTAAAGAAAATTGTTGCAACTACTGAGGCAGCCACAAAGGAACCTGCTCAAGTAGAAGAAGAAATAGTAGTGAAATAGGTCACTAAAGCCATGGAAAAGGCTAAGTTTACTTATCATGCTACCACTATAGGGCTCTTTTCAGGTCTTTGTACTACTCCCATAGCCATTGTGTATCCTGGGAAAGAAACTACCAAGGAAGGCTCTTCTACCGTACCTATGTAAACTAAGGATATCCCTCCAACTGCACCATCAAGTTCAAGAGTTATAGCTCCTCAAGAGGAAAGGGCCCTAGTGATTGATGCAAAATAATCTCCTATACCCTTGGGCTCTGAGAAAACCCTGCCTCTAGAAGAAGAAAGAGAAAAATGGGAAGAATATATTAAGAAGTATGAGGAGGAACAAGGAGAAGAAGACACTGGGTTTGAGCCAGGAAGTCTTTGGAATCATGCTACAATGAATGTTGTTTTGATAAAAGATTAACAAAAGGAAATATTGGAAGCTGCTACAAAGCAAGCTACTAAAGAGTTAGCTAGTGAAGAAGAAGAACAAAGAATGAAAGATGAAGAGCTAACTCGTGAGAATGAAGCTACTAAAGCACGAAAAAAGGAAAAACAAGAAGCCATTGCATGAGAGTTAGAGAAAAAGGAGAAAGATGAGCAAGATAAAGAAATAGAAGAACTTTGTGCAAAGGAGTTAAAATAGTAGAGGTTAAGAGATGAAGAGGAGACTACACAAAAAGAAGAGGAAATGAGAAAGCTAGAGGAAATCAAGGCTCAAAATGAGAGAATGGAATAGGAAAGTTTGCAAAAGGAACAAGAGGAGCAACAAAAGACTACTTCTGAGTAGACCATGGAGGTGATTTCTTCTACACCTCCTTCATCAACACCTCCCAATGCTCAACAGGTAGTAACCCAACCAGCTACTCCTACTTGGTTAAAATTAAATTTGGAGAAGAGACAAAAGGGTCAGGCCTAACCCATAGCATGGGATGAAATGATAAAGGAGATAGATAAAGTAAATCCAAAGAAGAAACCCCGTGTTGTCCATTCTACAAAGTTAACTGATGATGCAGACTTGATAGTGGATATTGCTACCCCTATGGTTGATAAAGATGACAAGGAGCTAAAAACTTCAGATTATCAAGTAAACACTGTTAATCTAGGTAAACAAACTAGGAATCAACAAATAAATCTTATTGACATTGTTACTACCACTACCAAGTCTAGGATAATCAAAGATAAACAGGCTAAAGATGAGCTTAAGGCCTGGGTAGGATAGATGAAAAGGTTCTTGAAATAACTCCCCACTTCTACTCCTGAGCAACCAACACCATCAGAAATTCCTATTTTAATGAGTTAGAAGGAGGTGGATGATTTGAGTGCCATGAAAAAGAAGGCTACTTGGTTTGATAGTTGGTTCGATGATTTTAAGAAAGAGGTTGAAGAACTTCTAGAGGAAAGATACAATTAATATGATGAAGCTCTTACTCTTATTAGCGAAATTGAAGAAAAGGCTAAAGAATAGTGGAAAGAAGAGGAAATGCACCAAAAGTATTTGAAGGGTTTGAAATTGATTGATAAAACATCTAGGGATATCATGGATTCTAGGTGATGAGGATCTCAAGTACCTTAAGAAGGCCATTAAAATCACTACTTATAAATCTGAAGTGCTTATTGAACATAGAACAATTCACCTCAAAGATCAATATGACATAAGTTAGTATATAGGTATGTTTGAGGAGATTGTTAGATAACTCACTATTGAAGATTTTCCTCAGAATGGACTATGGATTTCTTTGCAAGAAATAAATGATAGTTGGGGTAAACGATTAGAGCAACTACTAAAAGAGGGCGATGGACCTGAGCAGATTATCTTGGATAGATTGATGAACATATGGTTTGAAACTCAACGGGTTGCAAAAGATATTAGTTAGATATGAGAAACAATTGTTGTGGCTACCAAAGAGTTCAAAGAAGCAAATTTCAAGGTAGATTGGGTTGACGGACCTGATGAAAGGGTGATAAATGAATTCTTCGACAACTATGATGAATTTTGTGGATTCCCAAAGGAGGCCGATAAAAGGTAAATGAGAATATTTAGTTTTTTTTTTAAAGGGATGGAGTCAAAAGTGTCAACTAGTTCCAAGCACCATTTGGAAAACAACACCTCCAGGTCAGTTTTGAGACAGATGGACAGCTCCAAATCAATTTTGATGAGCCATAGATTAGGTGTGATGATCAGCAGAAGACAAAGCTAGAACTCCCAATCAAATTTTGACTTAATTAACACAAGGCGTACCTTCAACTCCTACAATTTCAACAAAGAAAAAACTCCAACTTAACTAGGCATCTCTATGATTATGGACCTGAGCCTCGAATTTGTGGATCTTGATTTTTTTTATTGGAGAAATTGATGTTAATTCTTTCTATAACTTAGAATTTTCTCCTGATTGTAAAGGTTGGTTGATTGAAGTCATATTCACTACCTAAGAATTGGACATAGTTTTATTTTACAGTTTTATGCAAGATACTTGAAAAAAAATTACATTTTTTTAATGCAAGTAGCTTATTTTCAGAAGTTTGTTAGTTTAACAGTGATGCTGATAGACAATGGTTTTTTGTATGCTAGTGCATTTTTCTATGCATAAATGTCTCTTATTTGATTAAAATAAATAGAATATTCTGAGTTTAAAACCATCTATTGTGTTATCTGTGGGTTATATTTTTGTTGTTTATTGATCTGTTAATCTTTGTGATGAGCTTATGGTACTTTATTATTGATTTTTTTAAAAAAAAATTGACAATGAATGGTTGCATGTTTTAAATTTTCACTTTGAATAGATGTGATGGTATGAATTGTTTTCATAAATTGTGTTGTTCTACAGTTTTGATTAATTGGAAAATTCTCATTACAAGAATTACATGTCTGAATTGAAAGGAATTTGTATTCACATTTTGTTGTTTTAAGCCTTTACAAATCCTTTTTTTTTTGTTTATTTGAAACCCCCCATGTTAAATTGCTTTATACTACCCAGTTTGTACTCACTTACCAACAAAGGCCCCTTGAACATTATAGTTACATGAACCACTGAATAACAACAACATAGTTGAGAACCAACTACAAAGACCTTGGAAGATAGGTGGTTTTTAGATTAGTTATCTTTTTTAGGAGAAATAGAGTAAAGATATTTTATTTTAACATTGTGTTATTTTGACCATCAATAGAACTGGCACTAGAAGGAGGCCCAAAGGAACAAACTAGAGTGAATTGGGTCCTTTTCACCAGACAAGTTTGAAAGAGTTCTGAGATCTACTACAAATCTAGAGCCATTACTTGAATTTTGATCTCCTAATAGACTTGAAACCCATAGGGCTCTAACATCGCCACTCAATCCACCTAGATTTCCACCAATACCACAGCTGGCACAACCAAATCCACCACCAACAATGGTGTTATTTGTGAATAATCCTTTGCCACTGGGAACCATCCCTAGTGGCATACATTAGATGCCTATGAATTTAGAGTATTTTCTTCATAGGTATGCCCATGGAGAGTCACAAAGTGCTAAAGAGCGCATTGAGGCATTCAAAGATGCCTACACTCAAGCTCAAATATCCCATTATGACGTTGCATGTAGACTATTCCCCTATTCATTAGGGAATATGGCCTACAATTGGATTCCTTTTGTCAAAGAGGGGGGACAACCACGTCAAGGCCCCAAGTCATGGAGAGCCAAGAGTGGAGGGATTCCCTAACTTACCTCACTCTAAAGGGATGTTTCAAATGAGGGACAAGAATGATGAGGACTATAAGGCCCTGCAGCCACTTTTCAGACCCAAAATCCAAACTGGGGCTAAGTGAGCTGGTTTTTGGGTTCAACACTGTACCTTAGGTAGCACTCTAATTGAGGATGGAAGCATAGTTCTAGGATGACAACGCAATGTGCTAGTGTCTCTCAGGTGTGTTGGCATTCGTATGCCAAAGGACCAAAAACATGGTATGAACTGTCAGAAAACAAGCTGACAACCTAACTAGTCACTTCTAAGGAAACAAAACAAAGCTATGAAATAGGAGAGATACAAACAAATGTGAAAAAGTAAATATATGAGGGCTAAGGTGACAAAGATAATCTCACAAAGATGCTCATTCGCTAGCTAGCTCCAAATGCACTTCCACCTTCACAGCCAAGATAGCAACGATTTATGATAAAGAAGTAAAGAAAGAAAGTACACAAATAACACTACAAAATAGTATAAAGCTACTCAACAAAATCATAAAGGAGAGGAGTGAAAACATTACCACCTCAACCAAGAGCTCACTAGCCAATTATGGAGAAAGAGAGCTTGAACAATCACCACAACCTAAACTATGATGAAGGGAGGTGTTGCAAAACCTCAAGCCCTTGCTGTAATGGCTTGTTCCACGCTTTCTTTACAAAGTTGATGGAGTGTTGTTTATCCTACTATGAAGTTCCAAAATGTTTCTTGAATTGATGGATGCAAAGAATATGAAGTTGAAGTGCTTGAGAATGCAAAAAGAGATTGTGTAGAAGATGAAATGAATGAAGAGTGTTTCTAAAGGTGGGGTGAGAGAAACTACCATTTTTTCGGGTGAGGGATGTTACAAACCGACCCTAATGGGAAGTGTAACACCTCTGCTAGTTTTAGATAAAGGAATCCATCAGGGACATAAGAGCGCCATGCAGATGTTTGTGTACGATACATGTGTCTCTGATAAATATTCTTCTACCGACGCAAAGGACAAACACCAAGTGGAAAAAAGGTAGCAGGAATTTGCATAAGGGGTGAAGATTCATACCTATACATTTTTCCCTGACTTTAATGAGCACGAATACTAATGATTTCTTCAGTAAATTAGATCAGACAGATAGTAGGGTTAGAAATGTATACCTGAACCGTCAAGGAAGGAAACCATGATTTGGAAAGATTGAGAGCACAGGACAAGTAAAGGACTTCATAGCCCCATAGAACAATGAAGTTGTAGAATGAAAGTTTCTTATAGGCCCGCGGACCTCCAAGGAGGCGACCTCCAAGATCTCTCACATGAAGGAAGCCATAAGAAGTAAGTGCCTCACAGGCCTGTAGACCTGCAAGGAAGGTGTCCTTCAAGATCTCTCACATGAAGGATACCCATAAAAGCACCTTATAGACCCACAAGCCTGCAAGGAAGGTGTCCTTCAAGAACTCTCACATGAAGGAAACCCCAAGAAACTACCCTATAGACCTGTAGACCTATAGGGAAGGCATCCTCCAAGATCTCTCAGATGAAGGAAACCCAAAGAAAGCACCCTACAAACCCACGGACCCATAGGGAAGGTGTCCTCGAAGATCTATTCACATGAAGGAAACCCAAAGAAAGCACCCTAAAAACCCACAAACCTATAGGGAACATGTCCTTCAAGATATCTCACATGAAGGAAACCCAAAGAAAGCACCCTATAGACCTGTAGACCTACAGGGGAGCGACCCCCAAGATCTCTCACATGGAAGAAGATCAAAAGAAGCACCCCAAAAACTCACAGATCTACAGGGAGGTATCCCTAAAGATCTCTCACATGGAGGAAACCAAAGGAAGGGGACTCCACAAAGTCAAAAAGTGGCTTCACAAGAGCACCTACAAAGGGACATGTTTGAAAGCAGCCACATAGGAAAGTAAACAGACAGTCACACAAACTATCGATAGATTGGAAATATTTCAAAGGGATCCCTTGGGAACTTGGTGTGAAGAAAGGGGTCCACTCAAGGGACACGCTATTTAAAAGTACAAAAATAATATTTTTTCTCAAATCGATTCTTCATCAAGGAATCCTTTTGAAAGATGTTCACTTCATCAAGGAATTTGAAAGGAAGAAAATTCCCCCTCATGAGGGGAAGGTCGAAGCTACTCCCACATCAAAGAAAATGTTCTCAAGTTCTTTCTTTATGAACCCGTGATGAAGTAAACATGTTCCATTAGGGTTTCAAGTCGAGAATGTGATTCTTTGAAAAGAAGTTTGTGAAGATTCTTGAGAAAAGATTTGTTAGCAACGAATGCATTTTTTTTAAATTGAAATGTCATAGAAATAGAATTGTCACACATGAGAGGGACAACTCAAGAAAAGAAGAGAGAAATATAAGGAAAGAGAAAAAGAGAAATGAACATAAACACAAGGAACATGGGTAGCCTGATATTTTGGGGTCATAACTGCTCATAAATATATATAAGTATAATCATAGTATATAAAATGAACTGTCATCAACCACCTACTATATTAGACCATGTGAAGAATGCACGAGAAGACAAAGTACAAATAAAAAATTGGGTCAACTAGGAAGGGAAGCCCAAATTCCCCCAACACTTTGCATCATCCCCAATTTTATTGAAAATCAATCATAAACATGGAAGAATGACGATACACATAGAAGAATGTTTATGACACAAAAACCACGCCTGTATCCAAGCACCAACAAGGGTGGTAAGGGTCATCCAAGCACACATAGCATGATCATGGGGAAACACCTCACAACACACACACATCTATTCTAAAAATAAAGAAGGGGCCTCCTCCTAACACTAATCGACAAAGTACAAATAAAAAAATTGGTCAACATGGAAGGGAAGCCCAAATTCCCCTGACACTTTGCATCATCCCCAATTTTATCGAAAATCAATCATAAACATGGAAGAATGATGATACACATAGAAGAAGGTTTATGACACAAAAACCACGCCTGTATCCAAGCACCAACAAGGGTGGTAAGGGTCATCCAGGCACACATAGCATGATCATGGGGAAACACGTCACAACACACACACATCTATTCTAAAGATAAAGAAGGGGCCTCCCCCTAACACTAATCGAACAAGAGGTCATCCACTTCCCACTCTAGATCATCATAGGGGGAAGGAGGACAAGCTTGTAGTGGTGGGATGTTAAGAGGAGGAGCTTCTGACCCTCCTGCAACAAGGGCTAAGGAAGAAGGCCTCACAACGTCTCCTCCACTTGGCTCTTGTGGAGCTATGGTCAATGATTTTGTGAAGATCATTGACAAGGCCAAAACTTCATGCAAAGAGTTAAACATGCAATTTACAGGAGTGCCATGTTGTACTTCAATGGATAGAGAAAGTTGTGCCCAATATTCACCACTAGGCTCACTGACTGATTTGGGAGCAATGACGAACTCAAGAGAAGTCAGGATTGGTTCCATCACTAGGACAAAACAAGTTAGTGTGGGACCACCTTTTGGGGGAGGTGGACCTCTCTTACATCCTTTGTTTTCAGAAGGACCACTCTCCACCTTCTACTCCATCGGGGGATGTGAAATCCCCATAGACGAAGTGAGAGGTGCAGAGGAAGAGAAAACCACAATGGATACCACCGAAGTGTTTGACATATCTACAGGTTTCGGGAAAGGTGAGACATTCGGAAGGAACACCAACAAAGGCAGCTCCACCAAAGAAGCAATGAGAACTTGCACATTTTTAGGTTTAGCCACATTCATACTCACAACGGAAGCCAAAAGTGATGTAGAGCTAGATTGAACAGAAGTAGAGGTTTCTATGAACAAGGTGGTTTCTATGAATTTTTGAGCTAGAGACCAAAGGTTGCAAAAGAAAAAAAAGGCTCCTGCTCAGCCATGGGAGTGTCCTCCATAGTTGTTTCCAGTGGGGGGATAGGCTCTTGAATTTTTTGATGCTTGTGCTCACACACAAGGTGGTTTCTATGAATTTTTGAGCTAGAGACCAAAGGTTGCAAAGGAACAAAAGGCTCTTGCTCAGCACTGGGAGTGTCATCCATAGTTGTTTCCAGTGGGGGGATAGGCTCTTGAATGGGAACAGGACGAACAGGTTGAGAAGCAATGGGGGGAGTTGGCTCTAATGCCTTAGCAATGTGCTCCTTCTTGTTTATTACTTTAAGAGTAGAAGTGGTAGGAGGCCACGAAGGTCAAGACATAGAAGATTCCCCATGAGGGCCTTTCTTCCTGCTATACCGAATAGGTGTAGATTCTATGGGCAAGATAGGAAGCTCAAATGTGATACGTTTAGACTTCCATCAAGCAGGCGCCATAGCAGGGTGAGAAAGAGCATTAGATTGAACAAGGGGAGAGGAAGGAGGATCTCAAGACTACTTCTCTTCTTCCCTTCTACATGCCTTAGCGGCATCACTATCAACTTTTATGCAAGCCCTATGTGAAACAACATAAGGCGATGGATGGTATCTTACTCTTGGCATTAGGTTCCCTCTCTTGTAGTTCTAATAAGTTTGATACAAAAGGTTCTTCCTAGGTGGAAGAGGACCAATGGGCATAGGCCAAAAGTAATCCAAGGAGTAACTACCATGGGCATCCGGTGGTTTATAACCGGTATCATGAATTACATGCATGAAACCCTCATGGATAAATTTTAAACATTTATGCACGATCGATGGCACTACATTCATAGCTACTAACCAAGGGATACCTAACTTTACTCTAAAGAGTTCAGATCTAGGGATTATGTTGAATAAAAGCTTCACGGATTTAGGTCCAACCAAAACTGACAAGATGATACTACCCAAAGGAGGTACAGAAAGTCTATCATGCATGTAGATGGTGCTCACATGTGCATCATACCCATATTTGTACAAAAAGTTGATTAGCATGATCTCCTCAGTTATAATGTTCACTTGAGATGTTAGATCAACGAGAACACCTTCTACGATGTTTACGCTGGTTCACACAGGGATGTAGAGAGAAGATGGTTCCCTATTAAGACCCATTGGCAGATCTTATGAGGTGAAGGTTATACCAATACCACTGCTCATAGGCTATGTAGAGGGGATAGGTTGATGTAGGAAAGAGGCCATTGCATGCAATGAACGACACTTTCTTGAGACCCTCCAAAGGTTGCAAAGTAGGACAATGACCCAATTAAGGTTTTGTTACACGTAACACTTTCAGATCCTTCCAACTACACCTACTATGGGTCACAGGTTAGGTTGTAAGGAAAAGGAATCACAACACTCACACCTACAACACTCCTAGAATACGAGGAAAGGAGCTTTTAGTATCTCAAAACAAAACCAAAATGGTTCACGCCAGGTTCACCAAAAATGTAAGAGAGGGGGACTAACCACATCAAGGCCCCAGGCCAGGGAGAGCCAAGAGCAGAAGGTTGCCCTAACTTACCTCACTCTAAAGGGATGTTTCAAATGAGGGATGAGAATGATGAGGAATATAAGGCCCTGCAACCACTCTTCAAACCTGAAATCCAAACTAGGGCTAGGCGAGCCAGTTTTGGGTTCAACATTGTACCTCGAGTAGCTCTCTGCTCAAGGACAAAAGCGTGGTTCTAGGATGATAGTGTAGTGCGCTGGTATCTCTTAGGTGCAATGGTGTCTGTATGACCAGAGGACCAAAAACAAAGTGTGAACCACCAAAAAATAAGCTGACGACCTAGCTAGTTACTTCTAAGGAAACAAAATAGAGCTATGAAATAGGAGAGATACAAACGAATGTGATAAATTAAATATATGAGGGCTAAGGTGGCAAAGATAACCTCACAAAGATGCTCATTTTCCAGATACCTCCAAATGCACGTCCACCTACACACAATAAAGAGGGAAAATTGTTGGGGGTTGTATAGGGTTCAGCCTCAGTCAAACCATCGTTTTGGTGTTTCCACCTCCACGAACATCCAAAATAGCAACGATAGAGAAATATATGATAAATAACTAAAGAAAGATAGTACACAAATAACACTACAAAATAGTATAAAGTTACTCAACCAAATCGTAAAGGTGAGGAGTGAAAACGTTACCACCTCCACCAAGAGCTCACTAGCCAATGATGGAGAAAGAGAGCTTGAAAAATCACCACATCCTCAACTATTATGAAGGGAGGTGTTGCAAAACCTCAAACCCCTGTTGCAATGGCTTTTTCCACACTTTCTTTATGAAGTTGATGGAGTGTTGTTGTTGCTGCTATGAATTGCCAAAGTGCTACTTGAAGTGATGGATGCAAAGAGAATGAAGTTGAAGTGCTTGAGAATGCAAAAAGAGATTGTGTAGAAGATGAAATGAATGAAGGAAGAGTGTTTCTAAAGGTGGGATGAGAGAAATTTCCATTTTCAGGGTCGGTTGGTCAAAGAGGGATGTTACAAATTGACCCCAATGGGAAGTGTAATGCCTCTGCCAGCTTTAGATGCAAGTATCTGTCGAGGACGTAAGCATGCCACATGGATGTTTTCACGCCACACATGCTTCTCTACCAAATATTCTTCTACCGATGCAAAGGAAAAATGCCAAGTGGAATGAAGGCAACATGTTGATGTGGAATTTTTCCTTTGGATTGGGTTTTCTAAGGTGAGGAAGTGTAAAAGGGGAACTTGATCGAATATTTCACTATTTTTGGTATTAAGTTGATTCCTAGAGAAGACAACCAGATGACAGATGCAATCATTGTGGCTACTAGTACCTTGGAGCCTATGCAAGATTCCAAGCTAATAAATTTCTTTGTTGAATTGGTGTTGATCCCAGCCATTCCTGACAATGTCCAAAACTTCTAGGTTTTCAGTGATGATCAACATATCATTGCCTTTTTGGAAAGTTCATATGTCTTCAAAGGAAAAATCATTGATAATTCTGATAGGGATTAGCGAGACTAGGATATGGAAGATTGTGATGTAGAGGGTATAATGAATCTAAAAACCAATAACATTCCTAAGGGAATGGTAACACAAAAGAGGATCTTCGATTCTGATCCTTGGGCCCACAAGAAACTACCTACCGATACTAATGGAGGAAAGTATGAATCATACAACTTGGTAGATTTGGGCCTAGAGAGAAATATATTCATCGGTAAAACTTGCCAGAAGAACATTCAAGACAAAATCTTGAGAGAATTAAAAGAAGATATAACAACAATTGCTTGGGGGTTTAAGGATCTAAAAACCTATGATACTTCGATGATAATGCACACTATTCCTTTGAAACCCAAAGCAAAGCTATTTTGTTAGAAGCAGCGTCTAATGAATCTGTTAATCAAACCTCTGATTCTCAAAATGTACAGAAGTTGTTATCAACAAGAATAATTTTTTTGGTGAGGCATTCGACTTGGGTTGCAAATCTGGTACCTTTTCATAAAAAGAGTGGGGAAATCAGATTGTGTGTCAAATTCAGAAACATCAACAAAGCTTCAGAAAAAGATAACTACCCACTCTTTTCTCTTGACAAGGTGTTGTAGATAGTTAACGACTCACAAATGATGTCATTCCTAGATGGCTATTCAAGATATAATCAAGTGTGGGTTAACTATGAAGACAGAATGAAGACTGCTTTTACTACCAAGTGGTGGACATTTTCCTACCGAAGGATGCCATTTGGCTTCATTAATGTTGGATCCACCTTTCAATGTGTGATGAACATTGCTTTTAAAGATCTGATAGGTAAATGTATTATCATTTACATGGACGATTTGAATGTATTTTCCAAGAACAAGGAAGACCGCCCTGTTGACTTGTCAAAGTTCCTTTGAAAATATATAAGCTACGATGTATCCCTCAACCTGAAGAAATGTGTGTTTGGGGTTTCAGAAGGGAAATTATCGGGTCACATAATATTAGAAATGGGGATTTCAATCAACCCATATAGAGTGGATTTCATCTTGAAACTAATCATGCAAGGCAGCAAAAATGAAATGAGATATTTCTTCAGAAAGATAAACTTCGTAACGAATTTCATCATCAAATTCATATAAATTGTTAAACCCCTTAATGAGATGATGAAGAAAGATGCAAAGATTGAATGGAGTAATGAGGCTAAGGATGCTTTCACACAGATCAAACAATCTATCTAGAGGCACCTATTTTAACCAGTCCCAACTATTTAATGCCTTTTTACACTTATTCTTTCACATTTGATCATTCGTGTGTTGCTTTTTTGACCATCAACAGAATTTTTATGCCTTACATAACCACCCCATTTTTTTTTATTAAAATGGGTCCCCCTTGTTTTTGTCTTTGGTGCTCTTGTTTGGGATTTTGCAATTGTCTTTTTCTCCTAAGTCCTTGTTTTCTTTTTTCTGTTAGATTCATATTTTGGATTAGAACCATCACCTTATCCGCTTAAATGGCAAGTTCTTATTCTTGTTCCAATCCTGACTTCCACTTTTATTCCTTGTGAATTTTTGTTTGTGTTGGAATCGAACTTTAGACTAGAACCAAAAATAAGAACTTTACCAAAGTTCTTTTTTCTATTTCCATCCCGATCCTAATTTCTAACTCTCTTTTCCTTTTTTAGGATCGAACTTGGGACTGGAACTAGAACGCAATTCCCGCATTTGTCTTGGTTTGTTAGGATTTGAATTTCGGAGCTTCGCTTGAACTTTTAACTCATTGAAAGTTTGGTGTTGTGTCATGACCTGATCTCAACTCCCACTTGCATTCATTCTTGCAATGGTGCATTTATGACTCTCGCCACAGTCACAACACCTAATCTACTCACATTTATGGACACTTGTTCACACGCATGAGTGAGTTTTTGTTCCCGTCGCTCCTCATTTTTCATTAATTTTGGCTTGAAAAGTTTGAAAGAATGAATTAGAGCGGCGCCAAGAGTTGGTGTTTGAGGTTGCACTTTGTTTTCTCACATTGCTATTAGATTTTCGGTTGTGTTTGGAAGTAGGCATCTTTCATGTGTTTTCCTCTTTTTTTTGGCTTGCGTGTGTTTGTTTTTTTTGTGGTTTTGCATTTCTTGCTTGTTTCTTGCTTGTTTCTTGCTTGTTCATTTTGGTTCATTTTTTTATTTTTATTGGCCCCCTTTTGGTGCATTTTTCTTCATTCTCGAACCCTTTGGCTCATTTTTCTTTGTTTTGTTTTGGGTTTTTGTTTGTTATGGTTTTTCTCGCATCTTGGGTTTGTCTTTTGTTCATGGGATTTCTTATTCCCACCAGGCCCTAGTTTACCTAGGGTTTTTTGTACTACCTCATCGAATTTGTGTTGAATTTGATAAATTTTGAAATCTAATCCATTACAAAACATAATTCGATACTAAGGGCACGTTTAAGGATTATGTTATATGTATTTGGATGCCTTGGTATTTCAAGAATTAGAACTAAATTTTGTGTTTTAAATCATCATTTGGGTTAGGTATTTAGCCATGTCCCAATCCCAACTATCGATGTTCCATTGGGATCGAAGTTCAAGTCATGACTTCAAAATATTCAAAGTTCTTGACAATGTATCAATCACTGTCTTAGTTTTGATCCCGACATTACCATCAGGATCGAGTTTCAGACAAACACCAAACCTTTGGAAGGGCTTTAGGTTCCACCATTTAGTGTCATTCTGATTCTAACTTTTGACACAACATTGGGATCAAAACTCAAAGTTAACTCATCCTTGCTACACATACCAAAGGTCAAGTTCTTAACGAAATCTTGATTCTAACTCCTAATATCTTATCAGGATCAAAAATCAAGATGCTACTAAAATTAGTTTACTCCTAAGAGGTCTAGTCCTAAACCATTTCCTGATTTCAATTCCTGAACTATGTTTAGGATCGAAACTTAGGACCTTACCCAAGCTTATGCACTCTTTTGGGTCTAGTTCCAAATCACAACCCGATTCTAAATTCCAATGTTCCATGGGATCAAAGCTTAGAGACAACCCTCTACGAGCTCCATTCATTAAGTGTCACTATTTAATGAAGACCCGATCTTGATTTTCGAACACATTGGGGGTTTGGATCGTCGAATGAAACTAAAACCTTCTCTTCACTATGGGTATAGGTGCCCAATCAAAACATGATCCTGACTTTCAACATACTTCATTATTATGCTTAGAATGGTCAAGTTCTTGGTTTTGTCTCGAACTCAAAACTTGAAAATGTTGAGTTAATTGATAAAATGGAAATATTTCTTGAATGAATGGGTATTAATATCAATTCTTGTGCTAATCTTCTCCTAACTTTTCTCCTCTTTGTCTAATAATGGTTAGTATTGCAAGTGATTAACAAATGTTTGATTTAGAGGAAGAAGTGCTTGGTGAAGGAACATCAAAAGGAGCAAAGGTTAAAAGGCTAAAACCAGAGCAGGTTCTCATTACCATGAAGTATAAGTTCTAGGGAACCCTAGTACCATCCAATTTTGGCTCATATGTCATGAATATTACAGACACATTGGTGGGTCGCATTGATTTGAAGCAGTTTTATGATGACAGTTGTTTAAAAGATGCTTCCCCAAGGGAAAAGAAAATTGCAAACTCTGGGTTAGCTCATGTAGCTACTTTCCCTATTGTTATGCAATATATTGAGTTAATTTTAACTATGCACAAACTTATAATCCAATTGAAAGGGAGTCTATTTATTCCCAAGGAAATGTGATCATTGATTTGGCCTCAACAATGATTAGACTAGTTTTTTATCCTCATTCTCACCTTAATCTTTGAAGCTAAGGCACTTGAATGGTAGGAAGTAGATGAGGATGGGGAAAAAAGAATTATTAATAAAAGGTGCTCAAGACAGAGAAGAAATTAGTAAAGAAGATTCCACCTAAGCCAAAGAGGTCAAATTTTTCTGAAGACATTGGTGATATGATTACACTATTGGCAAGGGTATTTGGACAAGAAGAGTCTAGTAATTTTGAGCATTGGATTTTTCCATTTATTCAATTAATTCTAGATGGGAAACAATATTTGGATTGGGGATAGATAATCTCAGATAACATCCATGATCAATTATTGAAAGTAGAAGAAACTAAAACTTTCTATATGTCTTTGTATATGATATATTGTGTTGCACGGATGGGACATTTTCCTAGTTTAACTTCTAAACTATCAATGGACGAGGGCCCAAATCAGAAGAAAATATGGGAATACTATGATTAGTTGGACTTGAAGGAAACAAAGAAGCATTTCAAAAGGGTCAATGATGCATTTCTATATGTTATCATTAATCAGCTCACAGGTGATGTTGGTTTTAGATTGTCTTGAGAGGCAATGGAGTTTATTAAAGAATGAGGATACTAGTTTATCCAATACCCCAAATCCACCTATTTTAGACTATTTGGATATGACAAGCACCCTTTCAAATTTCCAAGGTTTTTTGGAGACCCATGGGTCTTGATGGAGTTTTCTCGCTAAGCCGCCGAGGTGAATGCTAAGTTCTCTACACAACACAAGGATGGCTACCACTCATTCCCAATGCAAATGGGGTTTTATTCTTGTTCCTCTTCAATAGCAGCTAAGACAACAATGGAAGAGTTTCAGTCAATGAATTTCAAACATCATACTTCTAGAAAAGAATTTCATCCTAAAAAGAAAATGTATGGTATATATGCTTCACAGCTTCCCCATCATCGGCCACTTCTCGAAGACTTTTTGGCTAACTTGCAAGATCAATATGAAGTAAGGAAAAGGGGATATGAAAGATTGAAAACTCACTAGATGAAGGATTTTGAGGTTAAAAAGGATATACCATAGGGAACTACTAATGATGGGATCACTCTTGATCCCCACTATGAGATGGATAAAGTGGCTACCAAGGATTTGGAGCCAATCAATTGGATGGGAAAGGAGGAAACTAATAGTCGTAAAGTGTCGCAGGTAGTAGTTGATAGAAGTATGGAATGGCTTGATCTCTATTTAAAGCATCCAAGGGTTAAGGCTTCTAGAAAGAGGGTTTCTATCAGTGAAACTACTTCCTCTATTGAAACAAGGAAATTTAAGAGGTTAAAGAAAACTATTGTAGCTATTGAGGTAGCCACAGAGGAACCTCCTCAACTAGAAGAAGAAACTTTAGTGAAACATGTCACTAAAGTATTGGAAGAGGCTAAGGTTACTTATCATGTTGTCGTTGCAAGGCTCATTTCAGGTCTCAGTGCTACTCCCATAGCCATTGTGTATCTTGGGGATGAAACTACTAAGGAAGGCTCTTCTACTATGCCAATGCAAACTAAGGATATCTCTCAAACTGTGCCATCAACTTTAGGAGTTACAATTTCTCAAGAGGAAAGGGCCCCAATCATTGATGTGATAGATTCTCCTATACCCTCAGGTTCTAAGAAAACTCTGCCTCAGGAAGAAGAAAGAGTAGAATGGAAAGAATATATTAAGAAGGATGCAGAGGAACTAGGAGAAGGAGACACTGGGTTTGAGGAAGGAAGTCTTTGGGATTAGGCTACAATGAATGATTTTTTGACAAAAGATGAACAAAAGGAAATATTGGAAGTTGCTAAAAAGTAGGTTGCTCAAGAGTTAGCTAGTGAAGAAGAAGAACAGAGAAAGAAATATGAAGAACAAACTCGTGAGAATGAAGTTGTTGAAGCACAAAAGAAGGCATAAGAAGAAGCCATTACACAAGAGTTGGAGCAAAAGGGGAAAGTTGAGCAATATAAAGTAGCAAAAGAAGAACTTTGTTCAAAGGAGTTAGAAGAACAAAGGTTAAGAGATGAAGAGGAGGTTGCACAAAAAGAAGAGGAAAAAAGAAAGATAGAGGAAATAAAGGCTCAAAATGAGAGTGAAATAGGAAAGGTTGCAAAAGGAACAAGAGGAGCAATAAAAGTCTTCTTCTGAGTAGAGCATGGAGGTAGTTTCTTCTACACCTCCTTCATCAACACCTCCTAGTGCTCAATAAGTAGTAACCCAGCTAGCTGCTCATACTTGGTTAAAATTGAATTTGGAGAAGAGACAATGGGTTTAGGCCCAACCTGTAACATGGGATGAAATTATAAAGGAGATAGATAAAGAAAAACCAAAGAATAAACCCCATGTTTCCCATTCTACAAGGTTAATCAATGATAGAGACTTGCTAGCAGATATTGTTACCACTATGGCTGATAAAGATGACGGGGAGGTACAAATTGTAGATTATCAAGTGAGCACTGTTAATCTAGGTAAACAAACTAGGAATCAACAAATAAATATTATTGACATTGTTGATACCACTACCACTTCCAGGATAATCAAAGATAAACATTTTAAAGATGAGCTTAAGGCCTAGGTAGGACAGATGAAAAGGTTCTTAAAATAACTCTCCACTTCTACCCCTAAGCATCTGACACCATTAGAAATTCCTATTTTAATGAGTTAGAAGGAGGTGGATGAGTTGAGTGCCATGAAAAAGAAGGCTACTTGGTTTGATAGTTGGTTTGATTATTTTAAGAAAGAGATTGAAGAACTTCTGGAGGAAGGATACAATTAATATGACAAAGATCTTACTTTTATCAGTGAAATTGAAGAAAAGGCTACAGAATGGTGCGGAGAAGAGGAAAAGTACAAGAATCTAAAGGGTTTGAAATTAATTGATAAAACATCTGGGGATATGTTGATCCAATCAGGGATTCTAGGTGATGAGGATCCTGAGTATCTTAAGAAGGCCATTACAATAACTACTTATAAATTTGAAGTGCTTATTAAACATAGAATAATTCTCCTCAAATCTCAATGTGACATAAGGCAACATACAAGTATGTTTGAGGAGATTGTTACACAACTCACTACTAAAGATTTTTCTTAGAATGGACAATGGAGTTCATTGCAAGAAATAAATGATAGTTGGGGTAAAGGATTAGAGCAGCTACTGAAAGAGGGTGATGGACTTGAGGGGATTATCTTGGATAGATTGATGAATATATGGTTTAAAACTCAATGGGCTGCAAAATATATTAGTCAGATGTGAGAAATAGTTATTGTGGCTACGAGAGAGTTCAAAGAAGTAAAGTTCAAGGTAGATTGGATTGATAGAGCTAATGAAAGGGTGATAAATGAATTCTTCAACAACTATGATGAATTTCATGGATTCCCAAAGGAGACCAGTAAAAGGTAAATGTGAATATTCTTTTTTTTTTAAGGGACGAAGTCAAAAGTGTCAACCAGTTCCAAGCGCCCTTTGGACAACACCTCCAGGCTAGTTTTGAGATAGACAAACAACTCCATATTAGTTTTTGATTAGCCGAAGATTGGGTGTGATGATCAACATAAGACAAAGCTAGAATTTCTAGTCAAATTTTGACTAAATTAACACAAGGAGTGCCCTTTAGCTCCTATAGTTTCAACAAAGACAAAACTCTAACTTAATTGTGTGTCCCTATAATTAAGGACGTAAGCCCCGAATTTGTGGATCTTCATTTTTTTTATTGGAGAAATTGATGTTAATTCTTTGTATAACTTACAATTTTCTCCTCATTGTAAAGGTCAGCTAATTGAAGTTAGATTGGCTACCGAAGAATTGGACATGGTTTTATTTTACAGTTTAATGCAAGATACTTGAACAATTTTTACAGTTTTTTTTGTGCAAGTAGCTTATTTCAAAAGTTTGTTAGTTTAATAGTGATGCTGATAGACAATGGTTTTTCATATGCCAATTCATTCTTTTGTGCATAAATTTCTCTTATTTGATGAAAATGAATAGAATATTATGAGTTTAAAATCATCTATTGTGTTATTTGTGGGTGATGTTTCTTGTTGTTTATTGATTTGTTAATCTTGGTGATGAGCTTGTGGTACTTTATTATTGAAAAGTTTTTTTTTTTTAAAGTGATGATGAATGTTTGCATGTTTTAAATCTGCACTATGAATGAATGCGATGGTATGAATTGTTTTCATAAAATGTGTTGTTCTATAGTTTTGGTTAATTGGAAAATGCTCATTACAAGAATTACATGTTTGAATTGAATTGAATCTATATTCATGTTTTACTATTTCAAGCCCTGATCAATTATTTTTTTTGTTTATTTGAAACCCCCCATTTTAAATTGCTTTATACTACCCAATTTGTACTTACTTACCAGCAAAGGCCCCTTGAACATTATAGTTGCATGAACCGCTGAATAATGACATCATAGTTGAGAACCAACTATAGAGACCTTGGAAGATAGGTGGTTTTAGATTAGTTATCTTTTTCAGGAGAAATAGAGTAGAGATATTCCATTTTAATGTTGTGTTATTTTGACCATCAACACTAATCATCCCCCAAATCATCATAACCATCTCTTCTCATCCTAATCATCCATTTTCATCCTAATCTTAGGATGTTAAGCTTAATTTTTCTAAGCCATTTGAGTCTTTAATCATTATCCTAACCATCCTCCATAATCCACACCAAAATATTTCTTTCTTAATCCATTTTCATCCTCTATCTATCATCATTCTTAATCCACATCCTTCATTATCTTCCTTAATCCACATCCTTCATCATCATCTTAATCCAATCCTCTTACCAACCTAATACCATTCGAACCAAATCCTAATTTAATCCATCTACCCCTCATAAAAAATCCAATAATCTATTATCCATCTACCTATCTCAACATACACCCAACTCCTAATCCTTAATCAAAAATCATCCTTTGAACATCAAAATTTGGTTAAGGACTTAATCTCCTTCATAGCCCATATCCTTTCACCATCATCCAAATCTTTCAACCAAAGATCCTATCCTTCATCCACTAGCATCCATTTCAAATCCAATCTCCCAATCAAAAATTAAGACCTTAAGTTGATTTCATCTTTAATCCAAACTTTCTTAAGAACATTAGCCTATCTTAAGTATAGTTATCAAATCCAATTAGTTCCTACTTAAGAAATTTTCCTATCTTAAGTAGAAATCAAATCTAATCAACTCTTGCTTAAGAATGTTAGTCTATCTTAAGTATAGAGAATTATAATATTTTTAATCATATCAAATAATTTTATGGTCTTGACATTTGATCCCAAGTGTAATCACATCCTCCATATCCATCCTCATATCTTATTCGTCTAATCCCCCATCTATTCCTAATTCATCATCATAATTTCCACCCTCATTCAAAATCAATCCTAAACATTCATCTTCCAATCAATCTTCCACCATGTCTAACCATCTAACCTATCCTCCATCCAACCTAATCTATTCTAATCCACCTTCATCCATTCTAACCAAATCCAATATCATGAACCCATATCCTAACCCAACGGGCCCAAAAATCACAATCAAATCCAACCCCAATCACATTGATGATGGCAAGGATAACCTTGTTGAACAACCTAAATATGATTCCTATGATGATAGTGAGAGCATTGTGTATCATATTGAATCCATGATCGTTAGAAAAAATCATCCAAGCCTTCACTAATCACCCATCCAAAGTTCCCCTCAAATTCCACCAACATCCTTACCACCCATGTCATCCCCACCCACCATTACTGATTTTATCCTCACTACTTCAATAATGATATGGATTACATGCTTAGATATCTTCTTGGCATTGGTGCTAAACTTCCATCCTCCCCACCTTGATCCAATCCTAATCCATCTTCTCTTGCTTATCCTTCACATTCCTTTGACAAGGGAAACCAATCCTTTTTCCAAAATCTCCCTCCAACCCCATCCACATCCCAAATCCCCATCTTGAAATCCTTTTCAAAGTCCTCGCCCTCATCCTCAACTTACCAATTCATAGAATATTCCACTTGTTCATCTCCCACATCCTTACAATCCACATCACCAAAATCTTACCAATCAAATGCATCTGATGTCTCTCATAATAATTGGCTCCAAAGACTATTTGCAAAGGTGCTTAATTCCCCATGCAAAAACAAAGTTGTGTAATCTTCCCATTTCATGTATCCACCTTCATCACCCTCACATCAAGATAAACCCCAATCCCCTAAATCGCATGAGTCCCCTATCACTCCATCTATCCAAGTTGAAGATTCTATCCAACCCTCCTCCCCCATCACACCATCCACATCAAATGAAATTTGTAAATATCCTAATCCAAAACATGGTAGCATAGTTTCCCCTCCATATAAAGATCAAGGAACCCATTCTCTTCCATCACATGATCCCCTTCCATCTCATGATCCCATTTCCAATCAATAACAACATATCCCTTCCATCCCATCCAATGATCCCCTTCCATCTCAAGAGAAATATATCCCTTCATCCCCCTCTAATGGTACCTTTGTTGGATATTGTGGATGTGTTAATTATATGTGGTTGTCATTGATTTCAACATATTATAATTTGGTGTATCAGACGTTGTATATGTCAAGGATATTGAGAAAATTGTAAAAGAAAGTGTTCTAGGTTCCTAGTGGAACTATGCAAGTCATGAAGGTTTCTTGTTCATTATGTTGAATTTTACCTATTGTGGACTAAAGGTTTTATTCTTTAGAGTATCTAGATCATCTACTAGAAGTTTCAGAGGTTTGCATATAGATTTGATCATGTTGTGGTATGACAGTGTGTTTTGTGGTCTCTATTAGTGTTCCTGAGTGAATTTTGTGTGATTTTGGAAATCTCAGTTGTTGTGGATGTTTCTTTGTTGTTTTTGGATGTCTCTAGATCATGCTCTATCTTTGTAGTACATCCGCATTAATTGTTGTGCTCATGGTCGAAGATCTTTTCTTGCGCATGTTCAGTTTTTCATGTTCCTAGCCGACATGATGATGGTAGCATGTTGTGGATCTTTGAGGTGAAATTAATTGAAGTATTTTTGTGTTGGAGATATTAATTTGGGTCTCCACTATGTTGTGGCTGATCTTGGTGGATTCTCATTAAAAATTTATTTGTAAATTTGGGTAGACATTGCAAATATGTTTTATTTTCTTGTTCGACTAAGTTGTTGATGAAATCTCATGTAGCGGATATATAAGAGCAATGGCTTCATCGGTGCCAAGTGTGCTTCATGTGTTGGGTGTGCTCCTATGTGTGTATGTACGAATATCATTCAATTGTAGAGTACAGTGTAAAGAAGATTGACCAAAGTGTGAAGTAGTCTAAGTGAAAAGAGGAGTTTTTTTTTCTTAATTAGAACTGTAATCAGGCTTGTGTAGAAGCTATTTTTTTCATTTCATACCCTCTGAATTATAATCCTATTCTGTATTGTTGGTTAGTGAGCCCCTTTCTGTAATTGAGTAGTGAGCTCTAGGTAGTGTGTTTGAATGCATGTGCATTCCCCTTTATTGATTTCATTATACTTTTAACAGGGTATAATCTTGTGGACTAACATCCACCGTGGTCTTTCCCCTAACAGGGTTTCCACACAAAAAAATTTCTTGGTGTTCTCTGTCTCTCTGATGTGTTAATTGTTTATGGTTAATTTCTTATTCATCATATATGAGATTGAGTTAAGTGAAGTTTGAAAAGTTTATTATTTTGTGACAACTGATTCACCCCCCCTCTTAGTTGTTTGTCCTTGTTTTTCCAACAACCTTCTCCTCCACTCTATTGCATGATCCCTCTCTAAATCAAGATCAAAGTACACCTAAGTCCACTCCATCTAATGATCCTCTCCCACCTCATGATCAAAACACCCCTCCTACTCCATGTCATTATCCCCTTCCATCTCATAACCAAGATCACACTATACCATCCACCCCATCCCATGATCCTACCCCAAGTCAAGCTCAAAGCATCCCTCCATCTCCATGTCATGATACCATCACCCCTATCCAAGCTACCCACAAACCCCATACTTATCAAATGGGTTCCTCCACCTTCATCCAATCTTGTTTACTCCAAGAACCTATAATTCCTTCCATAGTTCATATCCCCCTAAAAATGGACTTGCATCTTGCTTCTAAAATAATAAGCATCTCATTGGAAAAATAATTTGTCAAACTCTGAATTATCAAGGCAGAGGGTTAGGCCACCACGAGCAAGGAATCTTAGAACCCCTTAATATCAAAGAAAATCCAAATATCATGGCCTTGGATACCAAGATCAAGACATTGGCATTCCTTCCACTCATCCTAAATCCAAAATCCCTCCGTATAAATCCAAATATCCACATTCCCCATCCTCCAAATCTATATTGGGACCTTATGTTTCAAATCCCAATAGCTCGTCCCTTCCATCCATTGTGGTTCTGTATATCCCAAAACAAAGTCCTTCATCCCCTCCATATATCTTGGGTCCTTGCATTCCACCACCTAACATTACTCTTCCAATTTCCCATTATCCTCTCTATCCATCACCTTATATCCCTAATCAACATAAAAAAAGGCACACATATTTAAAATCCTTCCAACATCCTACCTACATTCAACCGACCATAATACATCCACATCATTCATATCCATCCACCAATCACATTGCTCTTGGAAGCAATTTGGGTGCCAAATCTCAAATGCATAAAGCCAAATATCCACAAAAATCAAAGGATCAACATGTCCCCTCAAAAAAAAATGCAAAAAAATAAAAAAAATATGATCCAAAATTAAAAATCCAAAAGGTCCTAAAGGCCCATGAATCCAAAATCAAAGTCAAAAACCACGTGGATTTCCAAAATACTCATAGAATCAATGCATCCCAAGGAAAATTCAAAATTGGCATCTAAACTTTCTAATCCAAAAGCTTCATCCAATTCTAAGTCCTCCACCCCATCTAATAATCCTTCATCACCTCCATCCATTTTGGGTCCTTATGTCCCAAAATCCACACCCACTCCTCCATCTAAAACTCCAAATTCAAATTCCACTTCTCTTCCACAACTCCACCACCCTTCAAGGTGTGTGCCAATATTGATCTTGCCAACATTTTTGCCCTCTTATCTATAAGTATTCCATCAATCCATTTATTATCCAACATCCATTTTCCATCCTTCCATCTGTCTTATTTGATCCTTTGCATAAATCCATAACCTTCTCCATATTTCAATCCATTTTATCCCCTCACCATCATTATACCAATGTCTATGAGAATAATAGCACATAATCAAGGGATACCATCTATGGAACTAGATGCTTGAGTCCTTCCTCCCCATCCCCTTACATTCTATGATGTCAAATGTTAGGTTCACAAAAATAAGACATAAAAATGTGGTGACCCTAAGTTTAATTTTTAAAACCTAAGGTCATTGGTGCCATAATTTCTAGGATTTCATTAGGATACAAATCAACAAGGTGCATACATTGAATTTCAACCCTTAAGGTGAATCAATCAAACCTGGATCTGATCCTTTTGAGTCTTAGGAATGAATTGGAAATTATCTTGATTGATTTCTCTAATTAGACTATATGTCCTAATGTAATAAATGTAATTATCCAATAATTGATAAACAAAAATAGTCAAGTTTTGACATATCCAAAAGGTGTAGACTGATGTGTATTGGTTCATAAAAAATGGTTCTATTGTACCTACAAGGATTGGGTTTCCCAGTGGTGATTAGGTCTGTGTTAGTGTGTCTTTCTCAAATTTTGGGGTCCTCTGGTGGATCCGAGCTTTTATTTTCTAGTTGTTCACTTGTCAGAATGTTGTATGTAAATTTTATAAATGAGTTTATGTGGCTTGACAAGGTTGGTGACAATAAATGCAATAACTTAAAATGGATCTTTAAAATATTCTCAAGCCTACAACCTGCACATTCATAAAGAGGGAAAATGTGGTTCCATATAGGGGCTTGCCTCAGTCAAACCTAGTGTAAGTATTTCCACTTCCACAATGGTAACGTCAATGATAAATCGATAATAAAAGGGAAGGAAATGATGAATGAACAAAATGTTACAACTCAACGCCCTTTAATGGCTTCCTTGAAGGACTAAATTCATACACATCTCTTCAAGGATCTTGGATCTTGCTTGGTAGATTTTCTTGAATGCTTGAATGCGTGGAGACCTACAACAATGTTAGCCTTCACATAATATGAACATGAATACACATATAATTTGACATGATGTTGGATCTTGAATTTTTGCAACAAATCTCTAAAATGATGCTCTTGACTTGCTCTTGATAATATTTTTTGCTCTTGAATGCTAGAGAGTGTGTTAGATTTCAAATGATCAAAAGACTAGGTATTTATAGGTGTATATCCAATTTCCTAGAAATTATATTCCAAAATCCAACACTTCATATTTGAATTTTAGATATTAAATCACCACCAACAACATATTTAAATTTGGGTCCTAACTAAGAAGGGGGGCCTAATCACCCATGGGCAAATGGGTCTTGGCCCAAATTTTGAGGACACTCAAATTTGGGGATAATTTAATGATTGGATGCATTTTTTAAATTATTGTCCCCCAAAAAATGGTAAAAATTAGGCTTTGAAATACATAATTTGAAAAATTAGAAGCTTAATTAAGTCCAATTAATTAGGGGGACCAAACATAATGTGAAATTGTAAAGGTATACAATTTTCTACACTATAGATATATATCTAATGTGCCTCTTTCGTAGAAGTCTTGGAGTTCAAGCTATTGAAAGGGTTTCACATTTACCTAATGGGATCAAGACCTTTCATGAATTGGTAGATAAATTCATTGAACACTTTTCATACAACATAGAATGTGAAACCTCATTGAGTGACATTTACAGTGCAAAACAAAATGAGGGATAATCCTCTCTTTCCTTCTTAAAAAGGTGGAGAAATTTGGAAAGTAATCTTCCTAATCCTATATCTAAAAAATAGTGTGTCCCCATATTTATCCAAAACCCAAATCATGAATTGGCCTTTCACCTTCAAATTCAAGGTGGTAATATATTTTGAGAATTCATTGAAAGGGGAATTAACATTTGAAAATATCTCATTTCTAAGGGTCTTGTGATTTTTTTTAAAGATCATAAGGATAACCCTTCAACATCTAAAGACAAACTAAGGATTTGGACCAAAAACAAGAACATTGTCAATGATGGTGTGGTAGATACAAAAATAGTTTAGAACTTTCATCCTACCCTACATGGTAGTAAATAATCCTCAAAACAATTAAGGTGGTAGGATACTACCTAGGAAAAACAATGTTCCTAAAAGGAAATACACTCCTTTAGGGAAATTTCTTGAATCTTTATTGAATAAAATATTCCAATCTAAAATCATAACCCTACCAGAAGTGAGAAATCAAGAACCAAAAATTAAACCTCCATGGCACAAAGAAAATCAGTATTGTGAGTACCATAGGATCAAAGGACATAAGACTTTTGATTGCTAAAAATTAAAAAATCTTATTCAAGACCATATAGATCAAGGTGATGTTGGCGTAGACAATCAAAATTCAACTAATGGTGATCTCAATATTTACCAAGATCCTATCCCTAATCATGGAAAAGGGGAACCTTCAATTAAAAATAGCAATCCTAAAGTAGCCAATTATATTTTTGTTCCATATGATTACACCATAGATCGATTAAAAGGAATATCTTCCATCAAAAATGCAATCCCTAAGTGCACAATCACAACATGTAGGGGAAAAATATCATCCAATGATCCCCTTCTTAATCAAGATTAAAGTATCATTTTCAATGAGCCCTTTCCATCTCAAGATGTAGATATATTCCTTCTACTTCATAGTCCACCTCCATCTCAAGGCTTAAGTATCTCTTCCATGTCACCTCATGAGCAATGCATTTGTTTCACCTCCATCCCATCCAATGATCCTCTCCATATTATGACCCCATATATTTCACTCTATGTAGTGATCCCCTCCCATCCCAAGATCAAAATATCCTTTCATGTCATGATCCTACTCCTCCACAAGATTCCAACTTTCCTATCCAAATAAGACACATCAAAACATGAACTAAAAGGGCATCCAAATTAACTCGTTCAAAAGATTCATTCACCCCTAAGACATCCATTCCATCACATATCCCGCATTCCATCCAAATAAATCCTTCCTTCCTTATTTTGATATTTACTATTGTATCCATATCCTTCATCTTGTCTAATCATCCCCTTACCCTTGGTACTTTTTTCTTGGTAAATTTGGGGGAAAACCTTATCCAAGTACGTTTTAGACAATGCAAATCCTTACAATCCATATCCTTTAGGCATTATCCCTTTATCCAAAGAATTTTTTTTATATTATATCCATAATAGCAATACCTCTAGAAAATGAAATCTCATTCTTTTACAATATAATCCTTGGAGGTCTCTTCTCCTATCATCCACCTTTCCACCTGTCACGACATGGTCAGTCCATCTATCCTATGACAAGTGATCCTATTGCCTAACTAGAGCACCTTTTTCATTGAACTTGGTTTTGGGTTTGATTCTTGTATCTTGAGATTATATTTAAATCCTAAAACATTAAGCTTTAATGAAAATCATGAGAAAAATAAATGTCAACTATTGACCTAAATCTTTAGCTTCTATAGCTTGTTGCCTATCTTTTCATATAACTATTAAAACATTTTCATGTCCTGATAGAATTATCTTTCCTATGATGGGCATATAATCAAAACAAATCCTACAATGAACCTTATCTATCAAAACTGATATTATCCTTTTGGCAAGAGATATGTTGGTTGTTGATTTTGTTTCTTAGTTTCTTTTCTTTTTCTTTCTTGCTTTTATCTTTTTATCCCATTTTTTTGATGAAATCCTATCTTAATGATTTTAGAGCAGATTGGGTCATAGCATGAGTGCCTTTTGTGGCATGTTTGACTTTCTTTTGTTTCCCATTTTCTTGATAAATCATATCCTAATGTTTTTAGAGAAACTTGGGTTTAGACACGAGTTTCCTTCTTTTCATGTTTGCATCTATGTTATGTGTATGCAAGCTGGGTAAATGACAAGCGATATCCACTTGCTAAGGTTCCTCTTCAAAGTAACATCGTGTCTTATTTTTCTTTGTTTGTTTCTTTGCATATTTTTATATCATCTTTTTTTGTATCTCCTCTTTATAGGTTTTGATTTTGATATTTGATCCTTGGTGGAGATTGGTTTATGCATTCACAAGTGTTAGTATGCATCATAGTATCATAATCATAACATGTGCATCGTAATAAAAAAATTATAATAAAATAAAAAACCATAGATAATTCTTCTTGTCATGAGATTGACCAAAAAGTTGCTTTCTCTTGACAATATCTCGAGGGGGCATCATGTCCTCCATCCCTTAGTCTATTGGGGCATGCTAGGGCATATCAACAATCCTTTTTTCTTTGAAACAATACTTTAAACAGCATTATCTCAAAGAGGGGAAAAATGTAGACACCTAAAAATGGCTAGTGCATTTTCATCTTGTCATTTCGTCATTTCTTCTATCTGTATTAATTAAATAACTTTTAATTATTTAATTAAGCTAACATTTTCCTCTTTTCATCCATAATAATTAATTATTTTTTAATTATTTAATTATCTCAATATTTTTATCATATCTATATTAAGTTAATAATTTTTAATTATTGATTTAATTCACCTCTTATCATTTTCCCTTCAACATTAATTAAAATTAAATTCAAATTTAATTTTGGCCCTTTATAATTAAATAATTTTCAAAAATTAATTTATTAGCTAACACTCCTCTTTTAAATAAATTAAAAATAATTTATTTAAATTAAATATTTTCCTCTATAATTAAATAATTTTAAAAAATTATTTAATTAGCTAACTCTCCTCTTTTAAATAAGTTAAAAAATAATTTATTTAAATTAAATATTTTCTTCTAAAATAAATAAATTAATATTTATTTATTTATCCAATCTATCATTTGAATTAAATAAATTTTATTTAGTTAATTCCCTCCTTCAAAATTTAAAATTTGGGTTTTATCCTATCTTGAATTTTCCTATCTATTGATTTTGTAAATCAATCTCCACCATTGATCAAATGTTGAGTGAAGCATATAAATAAGAAGCTTTCATTTCATTCAAAGCCCCTAGCTTTATCGTTATCAAAATCATTATAGCACTTTTATAATTTCAAGCATTCAAACATTATCAAGCATTCAATCATTCAAGCATTTATCGTTGTCATTTATCAAGCATAGGTATTATTTATCTTTGAGAATTTTATCATTTATCATTATATTGCATCATATCATTGTTTTTCTTTCATAGTTTGTTTCTTTGAACAACCAACAATGGAGCAAATCAAGATCTTAGCTATGATGACTTTGTTTGTTATCTAAATTATATATTATGAGCCAAGATCTTGAACTTCATTGTGCGATTGTGAGAGTGTGAGTTTTGCATTGTTCAATTTTGTGATCCACATTTTCATATATCCACACCTTAAATTCCTATCCACTAAGTTACAACTATTTCTCTTTTAATTTCCCTAAATATTATGCTATTTTTTTCCAAATGTAGAAAGTATAAGATGCTCATATTCAATACTTAGAAGGGGTATTCCCCATGCTTCATATCTATCTATGCCATTATCTTGTCCTGATGAATTTAAGATTGAAATTATTCAAAATAGATATTAGAATAATACTCTATCTAATTGTAGGGCCAACAAATTTGGAACCATAAGCTTATCCCTAAAATTATCTTCTTTTGGTGGATGATGGCCCACAATAAAAACCTCATGCAAGATAATTTGTAAAAGAGGGGTTTTCTACTCTCTAATAGATGAATTCTTTTCCAAAAGGAGGAAGAATTTGTGCCCCATATATTTTTCTATTGTGAGTTTGCTAGAGAAGTGTGGGAAAATTCCTTACAAAAATTTGAAATGTGGGGTTATGAATGAGAACATGAACTCCTTTGTGGATGTATGGTACTCCCTTTCCATCATCCTATTATTAAATAATTTTGGATCTAGACCCATCCTCACCTCATGTGGTTCCTATGGAAAGAGTGAAATAACTGTATTTTCAAGAATGTTGCTAAGAATTCTTAGGAGGTTTTCTTTACCTTTTCTAAACTACTCTCAGAAAATGTCTCCAATTGTAATTTGAAAATTCTATAAGTTATTCCTAACTCCATTGAGATCTTAATATATAAGAATTTGGGTTTCCCAATGGATATAAATAAGGTTGGCATAAAAAAAAGATAGCTCATCAGAATACTCTTTAAAAAACCCCTCTTGATCGTTGGAGTAAACTGAATTTTGATGGGGATGCAAAAGGTTTTTTTTTTTTTTTAGACTATAGGAATCGGTTAGGTATTCATCGCCCTATAAACTGCAGTGTGCTTGGTAAACTTTTTTCACATGACCAGTGGCACTGCTATGACATGCCCTTCGGTACCATGGGTTTGGGGGGGGACTAGACCTTGTGACCTCTTGCCTACAACAGGATGCTTTAGCCAATCGAGCTAGGCCCACTATCGATGCAAAAGGTAATATTGGTCCTATAAGTGGTGGGGGATTTCTAATATCTCATAATTGTGAGTTCATTTCTACTTATATTTGAGGCTTAGGGGTTAAATCTAACAACTAGGATGAAGCTTTAGCTATGTTGTGGGTAATAAAATTAGTTATGTCTTTCGATATTCAAAAGTTACAAATTGAATATCACTCCAAGTTAATCATCGAATCCACCTTAGGAAGGGTGAGAAATGGATGAAACATTACAAATATTGTGTTTGATATTTAAGGCCTCGCCAATGATCTTGATGAATTTTAAGTTCTTCACATATATAGAGACAAACTAAGTGGTTGATTCTATTTTCAATCTAGGTACCAACACAAGCTCATGGAATTATTGGAGAGATTTTGGGAACCTTCTTATTTTCCTTCCTCCTCTCCTTCACAAGGACTTAATGAATTAGACTCTTTAATACAACAATTCCATAATAATCTATGTTCCCACATTCGTCTGGTGAAGAAGATTTTTGAAGGTGATACTAACAATAGAAAAGGTAAGAAAATCGAAGGGTAGCCATGTTTTTGGAGGCAAAAGTCTAGATAAAGGCATGACCCAATTTGTGGTTACTACTCTTTTTACCTATGTGGAAAAGGATCCCCAAATAGATGCTAAGGAGGATATAGGGACCAACGCAAATAAAAATAATGAGGAGCTAAGTATCAGAAGGTCTACTAGGTTGGTTGGGGTATCATAGTCTAACCTTAAGGATATTGAAATTTCAAGTGATTCTCAATAAGTGACGGGTAATTCTGAAGATAATGGTAATGATAGTGATTCTTCTCTTGAGCCTTTCCCATATTATATGAAGTTTAAAACATGTTTAATGATATGAAAGCCCTAGATATTGATTCTAAGTTTGAAGATTCCCCCAAGTCCCCCTATATTGTGTCTGATGACTCCCCCAAGGCCCCTAAATTTGACCAACAATAGTATGAGATGTATCCCTAGAATATGATGGAGGCTGAGACTATGAAGACCAAAATTGAGGAAATGGAGAAAAATATGAAGACTATGATGTGGATTAGTGTAAAAATCATGCACATGTTTGTCACCACTCTTTCCATCCTATATGATTTAGAGCTGAAGAAGCATGGGATCACTATTGCCAATAGGGGTAATTTGGATGCAATAGATAATTTACTCAAGATTGGGGAAAAAATTTTCCCCTAATTTTTTTTATTGGGTTCTTTGTCTATTGATTTTGATTAAGCTTTTTTGATGTTTTATTATTTCTTGGAGTCTTAAATGTTGTTTCTATCTTATTTTGTTCTTCCCTTAGGGATAATTTTGTATAGGGTTCAATACCTTGTTTCCTACTTTCTCAATCAAAAATAAAATAATAATAATATAAAATTTAAATATTTTTAAACATTTATTTTAAAAATATTTTCATATAATAAATCTATCAAAAAAAGGTTGAAGTTTTTTTTAATGATATTTAGACAAATAAATTAAAAATAACAACATATTTGGTGGATGACTTGATGAGACTTAAGGGGATGGATTCAGAGGACATGAAATTACTTACTAATTGACAAAGGGCGTGCTACTAGATAAATTAATAATTCACTTAATCCTAAACTTATTAAGCTAAATCCCAAAATTATTAAATTGAATCAATTACCTGATTTATGGAACATAGTCAAGGGATAACTCAAGGGGACTTAAGAGAATGACTTAAAGGTACATTATTTTTTTAAGGACATGATACTAAATAAATTAACTATTGACTTAATCCTAAAACTACTAAATTAAATCCTAAAGTTATTAAAATAAACTAGTTAATGTAGTTAGGTGATGGCTTAAGGGGGATTAAGGGAATGGATTAAGGGGGGATTTGTTAATTTACTAAGAGCATGATACTAAAATATTTAACTATTTACTTATTTAAAATTATTAAATTATTTATAATAAATTATTAGAGGAATTTCAAAGTAAAATATATAAACTTATAAAAAATTAGAAAACTAAATAAATAACTTTCTCAAAAAAGAAAGATTAAGATAAAGAAGATAAATTTCTCCAGTGTACCATTTACATCCTCTCTTTTTGTAATGCATCTATAATTTTCTCATGTTATTTCATATAAAATATTCATAACAATTTTGTAATACATTTATAATTTTCTCATGTTCTTGTTATCTACTGAAATTGCACCCTTATCAAGTTGCAGAACTTGATACTTCAAAGAAACATGGGAACTTTTCCAGGTTGTGGGTCACCTAAAAATGGAAAAGAACCTTCAGAGAAGGCCGACTTCCTTTGGTATCACCTAAACTACTGATCTTTGTAAGGAAAAGGAAGGAGTACATGAAAATGAAAACTAAATCCTATGGTGATACACCAAATTGACAAGAGCAATGAGACACTCAGGTTACACTTGAATATTGATGATGGATATGGGACTGCACAACAAGTTTCTGTAGATTATGCATAAGTATTTCACAAACAGGTTTGACATGCACACACTTTTAAGAAGGAAAAGCAATTTTTCACAAATCAAAAGGGTCATGTGCAATTCAGTAAAACAAAATTTGTAACCTACATAATACTACTTTTGCAAAGAAAGGCATGCTAACATGAGACAAAGCTATAAGGAAATAGAAAGATGTCATGAAGTAGCTTGATCAATCACTTGAAAATGCATAATATTTTGCAAGAACTGGAAGGAAAATTGAACCATCAATGGTAACCAAGGTAAATTCTATATATCATGCTCCAAATCAGTTACAAAATTTTGCTAATCTGAGAGAGGATTACAAAAGTCACAACTTCAGAAAAGCATAAGAAGAACTCCCTTACAAAAAAAGGCAAAAAATGCCATATATACAACAAAACTCCGAAGTGTCGGCCTTTTCCCTGGGGTTTACAAAAAATTAGTAGGTGACAAAAGGGTTGGCCCTCAGATCTTTTGGAATAAAGTTAATGCATTCAATGTGCATCCCTCGTGTCCATGTCGGTGAAGGATCGCCCTTAGGAGTAGCCCTTATATTTTTTGAAACCATCGCATTAACTTCTGGCCTCCATGTCCACCCTCAAGAGCTTCATTAGAGTTGCTTTGAACATTTTGAAGTATGGCATTAATGTCGATCCACTTTTGCTAGCCAACATCCCAGCTGTCATTGTGACTTGCGGCCTCTTCCCCTTCAACTTTCTTCTTGTTCCAGATCTTCCTGCAAGTTGACCTCCTTCAAGAAGCAGCATCAGGCACCCTCTGAACTGAATTCACATGCCCTGATCATCCATCGAACCAAATTAGATCCATTTCGCTTATGCTCTGTTGATCTTCCTCACAAGAATAGTCAATCAGTCCAACTGCCATTGGTTCTCCTTTAGCTTCCTCTAATTGGTTGAATAGACACCACGTAAGATTTTTAGGCTGTCAAAATTCATTGAAACAAAATTGCATGTTAGTGAGACACTAGCCGTGTCTCCCCGATGCTTACAATGCTCCACAGCATCCATCGGCATAACACACAACTGTCAGTGAGACTTCATAGCAAGCGAAAAAAGTTACATTGATGTCAAAGATTGTCGCCCAAACTATCGCTATCGGCCAGACATTATATCGAGTCCTCAAGAATCATATCGTTGTGCTCCTCTATTGGCAAAATACCCACACTCGGCAAGACATTGTTTAGTCGACAAGAGGTCATAGCGGGTTCCCATTAGTCACACCAAAGATTGAAACCATCGGCGAGACTCTTCAATCGGCAAGACCTCATATGAAAGACAAAAAATTCGGCCAGAAGTCTTACCAATATCCATATACCCTTTCGATAAGACTCCCATGTATTGGCAAGACATCATAGCGAACGATAGGACATTATAGCGAGAGCACCCTCCATCGGTGAGACCACTGATCATTGGCAAGACATCACGTTGAAGCCACAGACTTTCCCTGAGTGTAACTTCTTTTGGCGAGACATCACCCCGAACTCAAAACACTACATCGAAGCCACAATCCTTTGGTGAGACTTCATCGGGTCGGCAAGACCTCACACCGACACCCCTTCATTTTGGCGAGACCCCCCTAGTCGGCAAGACATTATGCTGAACTCATTCCATTCAGCCTGAAGTCTCCCCGATGCTACAATCTTATGAACCACTATAGGTGAGACCTCCCAAGCAGGGAGATATATAAAAACTCATGGCGACCGAAATGTCTTGGCGACCTGGGTATCTCAAATGAATATAACACAACAACCAGTTGGCAAGACATTCGGCTGGTCTCAGCGACTTTATTCTCTGAGGAGTTTTGTGCCAAATATGATCGAGGCATGCTTTCCAACAGACTTCCTTGTGAAATAGCATCAGATGTATGATTTAACCCTATGAAACAATGCCTCCATTAGTTCTCAAATGCATTAGATGAAGACCTTCCCAATGAAAACTGAACACCTGCACGTTGGGCTCAACCCTTATGGGAGCCACATTTAATCCATGTGCCAAATTTAAAACATAATTTCCCCTGATTGAGCCCGTAGGTGAAAATCAAGTAATATTTCTGGCGACCTTAACTAGATGTTTTCCTACTAAACATGCAAACCAGTAGCCTAGGCCTATCAGTTGGGCATGGAGTCATTTTGCTCTGTTTTGACTAAGAAAACTATAACTCAACCTCAAAACACACAAACTGAAAGAAACTACTACAACTCTATTGAAGACAGAGTTTGGAAAAAATAGGTGCAGCAACTACACTTATTGAAAACATGACAAAACTGAAATGAAACGTGCCATCAGGCACTTATTGAAAGCAAAAATTGAAACTACAGCTACTCTATCCCACACTACCCAGCAGTGGTAGTGATCAGACATAACCGTTTACTGGTTGTGAGAAAAAATTTCCCTTTCTCACTAACATAGGACGTGCTTCCTGCTTTCAAATTATCCAACAGTGATGAAGGAAAAGTAAATGTTGAGTGCATAGATTAAACACCTCCTCAATCATGAAAATTTCCTCCCTTTTTGTGTTAGACAAGAGGTGCCTATAGCTGTTCTGAACATGGTAAGCCACCTGCATTGATGACTTTTGATATTGAATCCCATGCTCCCAAGCAGGTAATCCAACTGGTAACTCCTCTTGGTTGTCCTTCAACTGTGCCAGGTGCCTTATAGGACATCCCCTTGTTAGGACACTGAAGTTGTACCTTTCAGCCCCTTGTTTATCTCTAAAGACTTCATCTTTTCCTTGAAAAGATGATGATTGGAGGTAATATGCAGGTTGTTCACTGACTGCTACAATCCAATCTTCTTGAAATATTTTTCTATTACTGTTTATAGGAGGATCAACCATTCTTTCTTTTAGCTCTGCAATGAAAAAGGAGTCCTACTTCTTTACATCATGTATAATAGTCTCTAAAAAGAAACCATTAATGTTTTCGATGGTCAGACCTTCTTGACTAAGGAGTTGATATCCCTGTTGGATAATTGAAAACAAATCTTCAAACTATTGTTCCTTATGCTCTTTTTCCATGACAAAATATAACTCCTCCTCAACAAAGTGGGGCATCTCATCAAATAAGTTCATAGGCTGCAAGGCATTATCTTCTACAACTTTTTCAATAGTCTCACTGACTTGAATGGGTTGATCACATGCTTCCCTTTCATATGATACTAGCTCATCATCTATGTTAGACCAAAAAGCTTCTATGATATCATCTAACTCATAATTTTGCGTTAAATCTAGATGAGTTTTATCATTTATTTGCTCCATACTAGGCATAGATGTTACCATGCATGTTAGATCTTCATTTTCACCAACAAATTGAGGAAGCTCATCGAAAAAGTCAGCAATATTCTCTGGCCATTCCAAATCAACTGGTAAAACAGGTGCCTGTATGCTCACTTCAACTTGCTCAACATAACCAAGTAGTTGGTCAAATAAAGAAATTGAATCCTCCTCCTCAATTAGTGCCTTTTCCAATGAAACTTGGGCATCCTCTTTCTGCAAGTGAATCTCCTTAACTGGTAATTCCTACATTTTTCTTTCAACCATCTTATAAACAACATTAGAAAAAATTTCAAATGAGTCAAAATCCAAGGAATTCTTCAGTAAGTTTGAACCAATATCATTTTCGCATGTAATATGGTAATTTTGAGCTGGGGACATAGTACAATCAGCCACAACCTCCTCCTTATGTTCATTCTTTTCCTGCTCTAACTAGTAAACCTCCAAAGCTAAATGTAATGGGTTTATGTTTCTGACCTTTTCCATGAGGAGTAAGGTGTCTTTATCAATGGTTTGCTCTATAACCACACTAGACTGTACTAGATTAGTTTCTTTTACTTGCGAAGGATGCATGGTTGTAAAGTTTGGAACTTCATACCTTGGAAGTTTTTCCTCTTGAAACCGATCTAAAATGCAAGAAGTTGTTCAGATATCATGCCTTTGAGGAAGCAAAGACTTCACCTGCTCTTCTTTTGTAGCTAACTCCCTCTTGAGCTTATTCTCAAACTGTCTCCTTTGTGTTTCCAATTCTTGCTCATGAAGGTAGGCCTAATACTCTAATTCCTGATGTTGTGTATCAAGCTCTTGTTGCCTCCTAAACTCTTCTATCTACTGGTTTTCAATTTCTTCAAACTGCTTTTGGAAATATAAAGACATATTCTCCAAACTCGTATTATTAGAATTTTGAGATTCATAAGAAAAATTGCTTTGTTGGTAATATTATGTGAAATCGACAACTTAACTGCTTTGATATGGCATATTAGAAGGTATATAGATAGCATTTTCGTGAAATGGTGAATGGTAAGACATATTACCATAAAATCAACACTTAGTCTACTGAAACCAGTTACTTTGGGCATGGAGTCGCCAGATATGAAGATTTCAACCTCTTAAGGTCTAAAAATTGTTGATTGCATATCAAAATTAGCAATAAGATGTATCTTCTTTTAGCTGTCTAATTCAACAGTCCCACCGGGCGTGCCAAAAACTGTTATCTACTAAAATTGCACCCTTATCAAGTTGCAGAACTTGATACTTCAGAGAAATATGGGAACTTTTCCAGGTTGTGGGTCACCTAAAAATGCAAAAGAACCTCTAGAGAAGGCCGACTTCCTTTGGTATCACCTAAACTACTGATCTTTGTAAGGAAAAGGAAGGAGTGCATGAAAATGAAAACTAAATCCTATGGTGATACACCAAATTGACAAGAGCAATGAGACACTCAGGTTACACTTGAATACTGATGATGGATATGGGACTGCACAACAAGTTTTTGTATATTATGCATAAGTATTTCACAAACAGGTTTGACATGCACACACTTTTAAGAAGGAAAAGCAATTTTTCACAAATCAAAAGGGTCATGTGCAATTCAGTAAAACACAATTTGTAACCTACATAATACTACTTTTGCAAAGAAAGGCATGCTAACATGAGACAAAGCTATAAGGAAATAGAAAGATTTCACGAAGTAGCTTGATCAATCACCTGAAAATGCATAATATTTTACAAGAACCAGAAGGAAAATTGAACCATCAATGGTAACCAAGGTAAATTCTATATATCATGCTCCAAATGAGTTACAAAAGTTTGCTAATCTAAGATAGGACTGCAAAAGTCACAACTTCAGAAAAGCATAAGAACTCCCTTACAAAAAGAGGAAAAAAATGCCATATATACAAGAAAACTCCAAAGTGTTGGCCTCTACCCTAGGGTTTACAAAACATGAGTTGGTGACAGAAGGGTCAGCCCTCAGTTCTTTTGGAATAAAGTTAATGCATTCAATGTGCATCCCTCATGTCCATGTCAGTGAAGGATTGCCCTCAAGAGTAGCCCTTAGATTTTTTGAAACCATCACATTAACTTCTAGCCTCTGTGTCCACCCTCGAGAGCTTCATCAGAGTTGCTTTGAACGTTCTAAAGTATGGCATTAAAGTTGATCCACTTTTGCTAGCCAACATCCCAGCTGTCATTATGACTCGTGGCCTCTTCCCCTTTGGCTTTCTTCTTGTTCCAGATCTTCCTACAAGTTGACCTCCTTCGAGAAGCAGCATCAGACACCCTTTGAACTGAATTCACATGCCTTGATCATCCATCGAACCAAAGTAGATCCATTTCGCCTATGATCTGTTGATCTTCCTCACAAGAATAGTCAATTAGTCCAACAACCACTAGTTCACCTTTAGCTTCCTCTGATTGGTTGAACAAACACCACGTAATATTTCTAGGCGGTCAAAAGTCATTCTAACAGAATCGCATGTCGGTGAGACACTAGTCATGTCTCCCCGATGCTTACAATGCTCCACAGTAGTTATCAACATAACAGACAATTGTCAGTGAGACTTCATAGCGAGTGGCAAAAGTTACACCGATGTTAAAGATTGTCACCCATACTATCGCTATCGGCCAGACATTATAGTGAGTCCTCAAGAATCATATCGTTGTGCTCCTCCATTGGCAAAATACCCACACTCGACAAGACATCGTTCAGTCAGCAGGAGATCATAGCGGGTTCCCATTAGTCACACCGAAGATTGAAACCATTGGTGAGACTCTTCAGTCAGCAACACCTCATATCGAAGACAAAACATTCGGCCAGGAGTCTTACCGATATCCATATACCCTTTCGATGAGGCTCCCATGTGTCGGCAAGACATCATAGCGAATAACAGGACATTATAGCAAGAGCACCCTCTGTCGGTGAGACCACTGGTCATTGGCAAGACATCACGCCGAAGCCACAGACTTTCCCTGAGTGCAACTTCTTTCGGTGAGACTTCACTTGGTCAGCGAGACATCACCCCGAACTCAAAACACTATGTCGAAGGCACAATCCTTCGGCGAGACTTCATCGGGTCGGCAAGACCTCACACCTATGCACCCCTTCATTTTGGTGAGACCTACCCCAGTTGGCAAGACATTATGCCAAACTCATTCCATTTGGCCCAAAGTCTCCCCGATGCTACAATCTTATGAACCACTGTCGGCAAGACCTCCCAAGCGGGGAGATATATAAAAACTCATGGCGACTGAAATGTCTTGGCGGCCTAGGTATCTCAATTGAATATAACACAACAGCCAATCAGCAAGACATCCGGCTGGTCTTAGCAACTTTATTCTCTGAGGATTTTTGTGCCAAATATGATTGAGGCATGCTTTCCAACAAACTTCCTTGTGAAATAGTATCAGATGTATGATTTAACCCTGTGAAAAAATGCCTCCATTAATTCTCAAATGCATTAGATGAAGACCTTCCCAATGAAAACAGAACACCTGCACACTGGGCTCAACCCTTATGGGAGCCACATTTTATCCACGTGCCAAATTTAAAACATAATTTCCCCTGATTGAGCCAGTAGGTGAAAATTGGGTAACAATTCTTTCATATAAAATATACATAACTCTCTTATAATAGGTTTTCCTTAATATATCACCAATTAAATATTTGATGCCACCACCAAATGTGAATAGTGCACAATTCTCATATGTGTTTCATAATCTTAAAATACAATCAAGTCATTCTTCCTTGTCAAATATTTTAGTAGCCAAGTACCAACATCAACCAAATAACCTGTTAGATACTCATGGTTATCATTATCTACTCTAGGCTCTAACAATTTATCTTTTATTTTAATGCACCAATCGAACCAATTATCTATTTCCTTTTCATTTCCCTCATGTGTAATAACAACATACATATGTCCTACAATAAAAAATTACTAATTCAATGAAGTAGGTGGTGATATAATTTAAAGAAATGTGTACATGCATAAAATAGATCATTTAAGGATTTAATGAAACTCTAGATGTTGTTCATGTACATTGTTGTATAAGGTCTAAAACATGATGACTGTCATATAATGACATTAATTGGTTATATTCTTCAAATTTTGTTTCATATCAATCATGTTTCTATAAGTGTAATGGGTCTTTGTTTTCATTCTTCAACCCATTTAATATTTTTACATACTTCTCACTCACTTCCAATATAAAATTGATAAAAATAAACAAGCTCCTTACTCCACATGATCTATTTCATTACATTTGAGCTCTTAAATGAATGTCATTTTGTTGATCTACTAATTGTCTTACAATCATGTCAATGCCAAATTTCTTTTTCTTCAACTATCCAATTGAATTTTCAAACTTTTGAGTTTTTACGAGATCATATAGACAATTTTACATTACACCTATTCACAGCCACACATGCATCTTTAAATCACACTGCATCCATAAATTTTAGTTGCTCCATGGTAAGATCTCTTTTCACACATGCTTTAGCTCCATCATGCTCTCTATTACCATGCCAAACTTCAATGTAACTTTGGACATGTGTTAGGTATTCTTTTCTATATGGACCCTACACAACTAAAAAATTTTTTTTGAATTTTTGAATTGTCCAATTAAATTGTCTAATCATGTGAGATGTGCCATTTAGATTTATCTTTCCTTGATATTATTGTAAAATACATTGAAATAATACTACCCAAACTCTAATAAATGTACTTGGTTATCATTAAAAATAAATTGAAACAATACTAAAAAATGCATGTCTATATAACATGAATAAAAATAGTTGCCTAGATATTATCATGGAGCAAGAGTGTATTATTCTAGAAATTCAACCACTAAAACTATAGTTCCCACTAGAAATGTATCTCCACATGTGGAATCGTTCATAATCCATCATCGAGATACAATAGCAAGAGAGGAGAAATGATCCAAAATATTGATGGACAAAACTCTATAAATTCCAATTTAGAACATCCAATTACAACTTATACATTGTGCCTTCTTGAGCCATATGGTAGAAATCTAACTTAAGATAATTGGTCTTTTGAGTACACAAAAATTTACTTCTTTACCATAACCATCCATGCACTTAACATTCTTAAAGGTAAAATTTTGACAAAGCTTTGAGTATGACATCATATGAACCCACAAGGGCTACATATACAAGTTAACTTATCTTGAAGAATATGTAACTAAATTTCTACCTCAAAGACACTTATCCACTAGCTTAGTGAAGTGGTTTTCATAATCTAGTTTCCATGTATCTACATTACGTGTATTACTCTTATAAAATTATTTTATGCTTTACTTCATGGTTATTCACTACTATATGAATCATTTGTTAAGGTTTTTATTGCCAATTTAGAGGGCTATTGCTCTACTACTACTAATGACAAAAATTAGATTTCTTATTATTATTTTTAGAACATTAGTTAACATAGCATTATTTTTAAAAATATATAAAGACAGTTTACCAAAAAAAATGACAATATTGTGTAATTGTTACCATTATATATTTTAAAAAAAAAACTATTACCATTATGATTTAGAAGTAACATAAGCTTACTATATCTATCTATTCTAAAACTATTTCAATTTTTTCATTTATTAACTTGTTAAAATTAATTCTAAGAAAAATAAAAAGATTGACCCATCTTCACATTATCTTTATATCCCTTTTAAAATTAAATATAACATATACTTCATGTTCCTAATTTATAAATTTAGTCAATAAATATATTAAGTATAATTCTATCTTAATATCAATAGACTCTTACACCTCTACAAACATTCTCATTTTAACATTATTTTAAATAAAAAAAACTTATTTAAACTAATATCATACATGATCAAGTAACAAAAACAATGCCTTTTATTGTTGGATTAAAAAGTGGTAAGTTTTTAGGTCTATTGCCCATTTTTTTTAATCATAATGTTTTCCACCATGCTTTGTACCCTTTCATTTAAGTGGACCCATACTTCATGCCTTTTCCTCCTTTTCACCAAAATGCCTTCCCTTTCACTCTTAATTTCTCCACTAATAAAAGTTTGCAAGTAGAAAAGACATGTACTCTAAGTCCTTAAAAAAAAGTGTTACACTCATAACACTCATTTAATGAAAAAAGTATAAAAAACCAAAGTTTTACATGTTTTCTTGAATTCTCAAAATGAAACGGACAAAAGTGTAATAATTAAAGCACATGTTTGAAAGAGTAATGGATTCCTTTGGCTCTCAACCAAATTGTTGTCACCTGTCAAGTCAATCTTGTTTTATTCCTCACCCCGAGAAGAGATAATTATTAACATCCTACATGTAATACATACTAGAGATCCGGACCTATATTTAAAGGGTATATTATATTTATCATGGGATGCTCTTGAGCCATTATTTCTATAAATATTTGGGAGGATATTTTTAGCTAGAGTGGTCCTCCCCACCATAACAATTGTAGGTAAGATCAAAGCTTATGGTTGGATGATTGTATTTGGATATTTTTATGGTAGAAAATAGCTTAAGTTTCTCTTAAATTATATTTTATAAGAAAATGATATTTTAAGTATATGTTAAAAATCTTATAATTTTTAATAAATATAAATAAATTATTTTTATTTAAAAATTATGTGTATGTGTAGTTTAAATTGTTTTATTAATTTCTACACTATGATTATTGTTGGTTGGGATTATTAGAAGTAGATCAAGTGGGGTTGTAAAGTGGAGAAGAATCACAAAATCGCTTGCTAAGGGAACACTATGTGTTAATAAAGCATGTTTAGTCAAGTTTATCTAAACAAAACTAATGGCATTGCATAATTAGAAAAGAATATGAAGAAAGTAAGAGGATGAAAAAAGAGTTGCCCACTTGAGTGGAAAGAGATCTCCTTGACAGAATGTTAAGTAATTTGTACACGGATGATATTGCAAACCATGTGGCATGAAAAGTGTCAAAGAACAAGAAGAATAAACCCTAGCCATGAAATTCCAAGAAAAAATATTGACCAAGTAATTCAGGTGCATAGAAGCTAGATAAAATGAGTGAACCATAAACAAGAGAGATATTACAAAGTGAAACAAATTCTTATCGATATTTTGTAGGGATATAAATAATATAATCATTCATTTTGCACAAAGTGTTGTAATGATATGTGAATGTAATGATTTGAAATAAATTGATCATAATTGTTTTATAATGCTCCTCATATTTATACTATCAATTTATTAACTAAAATAAGAATAATGAATTATTAGATGTTATGTTATTTAATTAAATTCAATATGTATATGAATGGTTGATAAGAAACTACCTTAATAAATCAAATTAGTATGTAAAATTTATAACAAAGGCCGGTTATATAGCATATAATAATTATGATACCTATATTATAGTTTGGTTTAAAATTTTAAGCATAATATAATTGTAGAGGAGGGGGATTGACTGCTCAAGACCCTAGGTCACGGGAGGGCCTCAAACGACAGGATTCCCTAATCTACCTCAAGCTAAATGAAAGGTTTAGGAAATTGTGAAGTTTTTAAGGTAGAGAAAGAAGAGCACTCTCAGTATTGATGTCTTTCTATTGACCTAAGAGTTTTAGGTGGTTAAGAGAGTAGGTTTCCAAAACCTAGATTGTACCTTAGACAACTCTCTACTAGAGGATGGAAGCGCGAGACATGGCGAACAACATGGTGTGTTGGCATATCAATGGGGTGTTGGTGTCCGTACAGATAGAAAGTGCGAAACACAACCAAAATCTATAAAGAACCTACTAATTTGCTTAAAAGATAAGGTTTGATGTGAATATACAAGGTAAAAGCTACTAAACAACAAAACAACAAGAAGAATACTTCAACTACTTGAATCATGAAATGAAAAAAGAGGATGAGGAACACACACCTTCCTACCCACAAGTTAATTATCTCAAGCTCTTCACTTCAACATGAACCTACACACAAAAAAGAGGAAAAATGTTGGGATTGTTTTAAGAGAATTGTCGCAATCAGTCCCCTGCTTTGGTGTTCCCACCTCCACAGATAGCCAATATAGCAACGATAGGAGAAATATGATAAAGAAAGCACTGAAAGGTAGAATAACAAGCAAAGCTAACAACAATATGATATGTAAACAAACAACAATGCTAAGTAAAATGAGAGATAGAAAGATATCACCTTCAATCACATGATCTCAAGGAAAATGAGAGGAGTGAGTTTGCAAGCTTTGTAGAGTCAACGTTGCCGCAACAACGAAGAAAGTAGTCTTGCAAGACACCAAGTTGTAGCTCCAATGATGGTACAAAATGTTGTGAATAAAGTGAGGTATGAAGAATTATGAAGAGGATCAAGTGAAGTCTCAAGAACTATGAAGAAGAAGAATTGAATGAATGAGATAGTGTTTTGAAGATGAAAGGGAGGCCAAAGGAGTCATTCAAGGTTGGTCAAGTGAGCAGAGAAGTTACACTTTGACACCAATGGAGAATTGTAACGCCTCTACGAATTCTAGAGGCAGGAATCCTATTAGGATGACAATGCACCGTGTAGACATCTACACACTGCACTCACGTCCTCGACAGAAATTCCCCCATCGACACTACATACAACTCCAAATGGATGGAGAGCAAATGAAGGACATCAAATAGCATCGTCGATTTGATTTTTCTAAGGTAAGGGGTGTAAATGGGGAATTTGCAAGGGATGAAAATTCATGCCATTACATTTTTCCCCCAATTTAGCAAGCCTAGGTGCTACCAAATGTGAGGTAAAGTAGATTAAAAGAGTTTAAAGAAAGTATACCTAAACTATCAAGGAAGCAGACCGTAATCTGACACACCCAAAAGCACAAAAAGAGGAGATGGCCCCATAGGTACTCAGTCCTGAGGAGATTTGAACAAATTTGTCATGGGCCCTCAAACCCATGGAAGGTGAACAAAAGGCTCTAGAGGTGCTTGGTCCTACAGATTCAAAGAAAGAGATCTCGCAGGATGAAAGTGCTTTACAGGTCCTCAAACTTGCAAAGGAGGCGCCTTAGGTGCTTGGTCCTAAAGGAAGCTTGATGTGAGAGGCTCCACAAAGTCTAGTGGGCCCTTACAGGTGCTTGGTCCTGCAAGGTTGATTGAAAAGAAGCTTCACTGGTGCTCCTGTAAAGCAACATGTTAATTCGTAGAAAAAAAATATTAGATAGAAAAAATCCACATAGGCAGACAAACAGTCAAGAAGACAATCAACAACTAAAGGAGGAGCTTTCAAAGGGATCCCTCAGGAACCCTTCAAAAGAAAATGGGTTCATCCAAGGGACTCTTTTTTTGAAAAGCAATAACATTTTTCACCAATGATTCTAGCATCAAGGAATCCTTTTGAAAGATTTATTTCATTAAGGAATTTGAAAGAAATAATACTCCTTCACAAGGGAAAGTTTTTAGACTTCTTCCTAAAAAGAAGTGCTCCCTTCTCGAAGGCAATTTTTTTAAATTCTATCTTACAAATTCGTGATGACAAAAAGATTCTGCTAGGGATCCTTGTTGAAGAATGCGATTTTTGAAAAATAAAGGATTTTTAGCGAGGGATTCATTGGCCATCGAATGCACGTTTTTGAAAATAAAATTAGTATGATAGTACCCCCTTAGGATGGTGCATGCTAAACTTAGAGGCACATGACATCCTAATGAGAGAAAAGAAAGAATAAAAGTGATGTTTTAGCCTATGGAACATGACGAGATGTAACTGTGGTAATGTTGTCACACATGCAAAAGACAACACATAAGCACCACAACATCAAAAAGCAAGCAAAGAAGAGAGAAAGATAAAAAGAAAGGAAAAAAAATGACATAAGGAACAAGAGACAAGGGGATCTGATAATTCAGGGTCAGAGCTGCTCATAAATATAGATAGATAGGTGTAATATATAATATATAAATGAACTTTCATAAAACCCCTGCTATATCAAATCATGAAGAAGGGCACGTGAAAACAAAATAAAAATTAAAAATTGGGTCAACATGGAAGGGAGGCCTAAATGCCACCAACACTTTGCATTGTACCCAATTGTCAAAAATCAAGGCACAACAAATTAAGAATGATGTAAAAAATAGAAGAAGTTTATGACACAAAACACTCTTGTATCCAAGCACCTACAAGGGTGAGAAGGGTCCTTCAGGAACACATAAGAACAAGCACGGGGGAGCACAACACACACAAATAAAATCTATAGATAAAGAAGAGGCACTCCCTAGTCCTCATCAACCAAGAGGTCATTGTTCTCCCAATATAGATCATTATAAGGGGAGGGAGAATGAGCCTACAAGGGTGGGATAGCCAAGGGAGCACCTTTTGACTCTCCTATGACAAGAGTTAAGGAAGAGGGCCCCTCAAGGTCTTCTTCGCTCAACTCAAGTGAGGTAAACATCATTGACCTTGGATGACAGAGCTGGGACATCATCTACCGAGTTGAACATTCACTTGATGGGAGTGCCATGCATCAATTAGGTAGGAGATGGAGGAGGCACTCAAGATCCACTACTAGGCTCACTGAAAGACACGGGACAATGACGAACTCAAGAGACATCGAGGCTACCTCCATCACTAAGACAACGCAAGTCAAAGTAGGACCACTTTCTGAAGAAGGTAGTCCCTTCTTCCAACCCCCCTTCGAAGCATGGCCATCCTCCAACTTGCACTTCATAGGAGGATGTGGGATCCCCATAGAGGAAACATAAGGTGAGGAAGTGGAGGAGAAAACTACAACAGGTACAACTGAGGTATTTGACATATCCAAAGGCATGGGAAAAGGTAGGATGTTCAAAAGGGACATCAAGAGAGGAGGATCAATTGAAGGAGCAATGAACACTTGCACCTTTTTAGGGTGAGGATCATCCACCCTTGCAGGGGGAGCTAGAAGCAAGATCAAGGTGGAGGGAACTAAAGAAAAAGGGGTGGAAGAGGAGGACATAGCAAAAGACATTGAAATAGGAGCTACTAGTTTCCTTTCCTCCTTTTGCAAAGCAGTCTGTTCAGTCGCCAGAGCCTTCCTTTGATGCTTACGCTTATGCACAAGGCATTTTCTTCAGCTATGAGAGCTAGAGGCTATAGCTTGAGGAGGAGAAAAATAGTCTTGTTCTATCATGAGAGTGTCTATTATAGTCATTTCCGGTGGAGGGACCGACTCCTGGACATAAACAAGAGGAAGAGATGCAAGAACAAATGAAACAATAGGTGGAGAAGGAGACTCAACCGTCTTAGTGACGGGCCACTTCCAATTTTCCACCAAAGAGGTGGGAGCAATAGAAGGTCGCAGAGACTAAGATGCAAGGGAAACTCCACAAGGGCCCTTCCCCTTACCATAGACAATAGGTCAAGGTACCATGGGTAATACGGGAAGGTTGAACACCTGACACTTGGCCTTCTATCAAGTCGACACCATTAGACTTGTCATGAGATGCATGGTGGAAAAATTCAAAGGTGTTGTAGCAGGACAGGAGGAAGAAGTAGGTGGAATTGCAAAGGAAGAAGAAGGCTCTTGAGTGGACTTCTCCTTCTCCTTTTTTCAAGTAGTAGAGGAAGCTTGATTTTGTGCTATCATAGAAGCCTTAACTGAAATAGCATAGGGAGAGGGAGGATAGGTCACTTTCATCACTATGCCCCCATTCTTGTATTTTATGTAAGTGAAATAAAATAGGCCCATCATAGTAGGAAGCAGACCAATAGGGGTAGGCTAGAAATGATCTAAGGAAAAAGCCCCATGTGACACTAGGGGTTTGTACCAAGTGTTGTGCACAACATGCATAGAGCCCTCATGGGAGAATTTCAAGCACTTATAGACCACCGAAGGGAGTGCATTCATGGAAACTAGCCAAGGAATGCCTAGCTTCACCTTGAACAATTCAAACTTTGAGATAATATTGAAAAGAGCATTCACGATCCTGGGACCAACTATGAATGAGAGGGTAATGGAACCAATTGGAGGGATAGAAAGCCCATCAGAGAAAGAAGAGGCACCCCCTAGTCCTCATCAACCAAGAGGTCATTGTTCTCCCAATGTAGATCATTATAAGGGGAGGGAGAATGAGGCTGCAAGGGTGGGATAGCCAAGGGAGCACCTTTTGACTCTTCTATGACAAGAGTTAAGGAAGAGGGCCCCTCAAGGTCTTCTTCGCTCAACTCATGTGAGGTAAACATCATTGACCTTGGATGACAAAGTTGGGACATCATCTACCGAGTTGAACATTCACTTGATGGGAGTGCCATGCATCAATTAGGTAGGAGATGGAGGAGGCGCTCAAGATCCACTACTAGGCTCACTGAAAGACTCGGGGCAGTGACGAACTCAAGAGACATCGAGGCTACCTCCATCACCAAGACAACGCAAGTCAAAGTAGGACCACTTTCTAAAGAAGGTAGTCCCTTCTTCCAACCCCCCTTCGAAGCATGGCCATCCTCCAACTTGCACTTCATAGGAGGATGTGGGATCCCCATAGAGGAAACAGAAGGTGAGGAAGTGAAGGAGAAAACTGCGATAGGTACAATCGAGGTATTTGACATATCCAAAGGCATGGGAAAAGGTAGGATGTTCAAAAGGAACATCAAGAGAGGAGGCTCAATTGAAGGAGCAATGAAAACTTGCACCCTTTTAGGGTGAGGATCATCCACCCTTGCAGGGGGATCTAAAAGCAAGATCGAGGTGGAGGGAACTAAAGCAAAAGGGGTGGAAGAGGAGGACATAGCAAAAGACATTGAAATAGGAGCTACTAGTTTCCTTTCCTCCTTTTGCAAAGCAGTCTGTTTAGTAGCCAGAGCCTTCCTTTGATGCTTACGCTTATGCACAACGTGGTTTCTTTGGCTTTGAGAGCTAGAGGCTATAGCTTGAGGAGGAGAAAAATACTCTTGTTCTATCATGGGAGTGTCTATTATAGTCATTTCTGGTGGAGGGATCGACTCTTGGACATAAAAAAGAGGAAGAGATGCAAGAAAAAATGAAACAACAGGTGGAGAAGGAGACTCAACCGTCTTAGTGACGGGCCTCTTCCCATTTTCCACCAAAGAGGTGGGAGCAATAGAAGGTCGTAGAGACTAAGATGCAAGGGAAACTCCACAAGGGCCCTTCCCCTTACCATAGACAATAGGTCAAGGTACCATGGGTAAGATGGGAAGGTTGAACACCTGAAACTTGGCCTTCTATCAAGTGGGCACCATTAGACTCGTCATGAGATGCATGGTAGAAAAATTCAAAGGTGTTGTAGCAGGATAGGAGGAAGAAGTAGGTGGAACTGCAAAGGAAGAAGAAGAAGGCTCTTGAGCGGACTTCTCCTTCTCCTTTTTTCAAGCAGTAGAGGAAGCTTGATTTTGTGCTATCATAAAAGCCTTAACTAAAATAGCATAGGGAGAGGGAGGATAGGTCACTTTCATCACTATGCCCCCATTCTTGTATTTTATGTAAGTGCAATAAAATAGGCCCATCATAGTAGGAAGCAGACCAATAGGGGTAGGCTAGAAATGATCTAAGGAAAAATCCCCATGTGACACTAGGGGTTTGTACCAAGTGTTGTGCACAACATGCACAAAGCCCTATTGGGACAATTTCAAGCACTTATAGACCACCAAAGGGAGTGCATTCATGGAAACTAACCAAGGAATGCCTAGCTTCACCTTGAACAATTCAAACTTTGAGATAATATTGAAAAGAGCATTCACGATCCTAGGACCAACTATGAATGAGAGGGTAACGGAACCAATTGGAGGGATAGAAAGCCCATCATGTGTACGTATAATGCATTTAGACTCATCGTATCCATCCTTATGTAATAATTTTATTAGCGTGATCTCATCTGTGATAAAATTAACCTAGCATGTGGGGTCAACAAGAATGCCAGTCATGGTATTCCCATTGATATGAGAGAGAATGTACAAAGGAGAGGATTCCCTATTATCATTCATCAGTAAATCCTGTGAGGTAAAGGCTATAGTAGGAGACCCACTTTCAGGCTGCACATATGAGATGGGAAGATGCATGAAAGAATCCATCTTCTATTACTATTTTAGGATCTCAGAAAGTGCCACCATGTGGTTTTCACTCAAGGATCTGCATGTTAGTTACATTTCATTAATTTTTTGACTGAAGGACTCAATTGTCTCCCCTTTTTATGCCTATGTATCTAGCTCTATCTCAAAACCCACTTTGTGATTTTCCCATGGTAAGTTGTCACGAAGTCCCATGAATTCTGAGATTGGTTCATCATTTTTGAATAAATCAAGAATCGATGGTCCTTGTTGGTCCAAGTCAATGAGTTGTGGGTATACTAGGCATATTTCAATTGGTTGATTTCTTGGAGCAAAGGATGTTACAGATATCATGAAGAGGGAGTTTTTTTCAAACAAGTCAGCAACATCAAGGGAGAAGTCATCTAAGGTCATGTCACGTGATGGAGGTAACCAAGAGGAAGCTTCAACTCATTTAGTGGAAGTAACTTTTCCAATAAGGGTGACCTTGCTAGTAGTACAACCTAGGCCTAGATTCTTTAGTCATTTCTCAGGAACAGTGGGTTCTAGTAAACCATTATCATTTTTTCCTAGCTTCTTGTTCTTGTTATAACCCATTAACTGCATTAGTTGTAAGCCTTTGTTAGCATCTTCCATGGGAAGAGGAAGGATAGGTCATTCATCCTAATAGAGGAGTTTAGAGATAACATCCTCATTTTCATCTTCTTGGTTCAAATCCCCCCACTTGGTGAAGGTAGTAGCTACCATCTTGATAGTTTTAGGCTCTTTGTTGCTAGATGTGGGTTTCCCATGATATTGAGGAGAAATAGGTAGCTCTCCCAAGACAAAGGTATTCTTCATTAACTTATAGTTCCCACAACCATCATCTTGGATCACTACTTTGATATCAGGAATGTTCTACACAATGGGCGTTTTCATTGCTGAGGTAGATGGAAGGGATGATGGGCCAAAAAATGTGGTAAAAGGTGTAGGCCCTTTTTCATTCTTGGGTATTTGGGGTATCTTATAGAACTTGGCCTCATTATTCTTGCAATAATAAAAAGGCTCAGGATCTCCATGGATGGTAATCTCTTTTCCCTCGAAAGGAAACTTTACACATTGATGATAAGTTGAAGCTACAAATTTTAGGGCATGGATCCACGATTGCCCGAGTAGGATGTTATAGGGAAGATCAAGGTCTAATACTTGGCATGTAGTTTATGAAATAAGAGGGCCCACTTGGATGGGTAGGGAAATGATGCCTTGTGATACCCATTCTTGGTCACCATATGCCCTAATGTTGGTACTCTTTGTCTTCTTAATAGTTTCCTCTGAATAGCCTAGATTTTTTTATCAACTAAAGGGTACAAATGTTCAAACTACCACCTCCATCTACTAAGAATCTTTTAACCTTGTTCTTATGAATGATAACCTCAAGGTGTAAAGCACGGTTATGAGATGGTTGCAACGATAGGTCTTGTTCAGAGAAGGTGATAACATGATTAGCCATATGCCCCACCATAGCTTGAAACTGATCTGTATCAATATCCTCGGGGACCTCTGATAAAGCTTTCTCTAAGATTTCCCTATGCGTGAGGGATAACTTAAATAACAGTTCTAAGATTAAAATTTGTGTGAGGGTCTTTTTAATCTTCTCTAAGAGGTTATACTTGTTGGGATTCGATGTTGGTGAAGTAGGTTGTGCTCTAGATTGGGATGGGACTCCTTGGACGGTAATTTTTCTATGTCGTGTGGTGACTCCACACTCCGCACTAGGTCCTTTGATGGTGACAACCGTGATGATTCTATTACAGGAAGCAACCACATTGGAATAGGTATGTTGCACGTTTGTGTAATCCTTAGCTTTTTTGATATTGTTTTCTTTGTTATGATCTGGCATAGGGTTCTTTTATATCTTAAGATCTTGATTCCCGATTGGTACCTCAATAGATATGGTGTCATTCTCTATGAGGTCTTGGATAATGGTTTTAAGCCCCATGTATTTTGCTGTTTTGTTTTCTTTGACTTTGTGAAATTCACAAAGGTTGTTCTTGTTGTACCAGGATGGTTTCTATTGTGGTTCTTGGTAGTTTTCAAAGTTGGGAAGCGCTATCAGGTTTGAATCTACCAACTTTTTTATGATGGTTCTGATGGGTTTAGATAACTATGTGTACTTGTATTTAGGATAGTTGTTCTTGTTGGGGGTTCACCTTTGTTGTATTTCAGTGTTATTGATCTAATTTTTTTGAGGAGGTGTTGTTTGCTACACATTTGGTTGAATGTTAGCAACTTGGTTGTTGTTTGGCCTAGGAGCACTTAAGACCACTTTAGCATCTACCATACCATCATTCGTTATGTTTTTGTTTTTATCCTAGACATGAGGCTTGTCATTTGAAATAGTTGATGGGAAATTATCTTTGTAAGTTTGGGTATTTCCCTATGACATTAGAGCTCTCTTGATGTTAAGGGCTCTAGGGACAAGCTTTTCATAAGATGTGATGCACTGCATTTTCAAGTGGAAGGATAGATCTGGATCTAGAATTTCTATGATGATTCCCACTTGTTGTTCATCGGGAAGAGGCCACTTTCTCTTAATAGCTCTTTTTCTCCATCATTGCAAGAAATTAGCAAAAGATTCTCCTTTGTTTTGTCTGAGAGTGTACAACTCTTCTAGACTTATGTCCATGCCAAGGTTTAAGAAGAAATAATCAATGAATTTATCGATAATCCCTTGAAAATTTTTGATACTAGGAGGCAGTTGAGAAAACCAATCCATGGGAGGACCTATTAGACTTTGGGGGAAGAGGCACATTAAATAATAATCATTGTAGGCCAGCTCCATACGCATGACGTTAAATTATTTGACATGGTCCACAAGACTTCCTCTCCCCTTATATTTATTGAATTTGGGGATTTCAAAGCTAGGAGAGAATGGTACCATTGCGATGTTTCGATCAAATGGATAGGGACATAAGTTATGTGTATGGGGCTTCTTTGTCTTGCCCATCCAAAGGTCCTACATTTCTTGTCACAATGCCTTAAGTTGTGATGTTAGATAATCTTGTGGGTTTGGGGGAGGAACATATGATGGGATGATGGATACATTTTGATATGATAAGGTGTTGGCTGGGGTGTATAGGGGCATGAGATTATGTGAAGGTGATTGGGGTATTGATGTATATGTTCCTAATGTATTTGTATTGATGATGTTCGATTGAGGGTTATAATAGGAACTTTGTTGTTGTTGTTGTTGTTGTTGTTGTTGTTGTTGTTGGGTATATTACTAAGCTAGTAAGGCTTGCTATTGAGCTTGATGTTGTTGTTGTGCCACAAGGGTTTGTTGTTGTTGTGCTACTAAGGTTTTTTGATAGGCTTGATGTTTTTGTTGTGCTAAGGCTGCTTGTTGTGCTGTTAAGGCTGCTTGTTGTTGATGTTGTGTTGCAAGTGCTACTTGTTGTTATTGTTGTTGTTGTTGTGCTGCTAGGGTTGCTTGTTGTTGTTTCTATTACATTGTTGTGTTGTTAAGGTTGCTTGTTGTTGTTGTTATATAGGTTGTTGATAAGCTTCTTGTGTTTTTTGTAGGGCTAAGGCATTCCCTTTTTAATGTAGGATCAAGTGGTTATTGGGACATCTGTGATGGATTGTGGGTATTGATTTTTTGAGTGGGTAGCAAATTGGTGATGAGAGGTTGGGGGTTCCCTTGGTTCAAAATTCCTTGTAATATAGTGGATTGAGGTGGAGGAATGTACATTTGAGATCCCTTTTTTTTGCATGGTAAAGGGGACTATGGAAAAAGATGAGGATGGTGCCGTTATATTATGCAATGGGAATGACACACTAGGACCTTGAGTCCAATAATTAAAAAAAATTCTTTGTCCCATATCTTGAGGATTTCCTTGTGTTAGGGATGTAGATAAGGTATTACCCGTGTGGGTGGGATTCATGACCAAGGGAGTGTTTTGAGATGGATTGTTAATGGATGGGATAAATGTGCTTTGAACCACTACTATGTTCAATGTATCCATGAGAGGATTGGATGAATATGTCCCTTGTGGTGTTAAAGGATAATTTTGCATGAGGGTATTTCCTTTCCTTTTTTGGTCTAGTTGGTCTGCACTACCTTGCATGATGTTGGGCACACTTTTGGTACTCATGGGTATGGATGAAGAGGGATGTCCTCGATATGTGGAGGTTGTTGTGGAGTAATGAATTTCAAGGGGTTTATATGGATGTTTGGGATCTTCAAGAATGAGAGGAGCACCAAAGGTAGGTGTCCAAGTGGTCATGTGAGATGGAGGGTTGGTTTCAAGGGTACCCACAAGTTTGTTGCTTTCAAATGGAAGAATATGGCCAAATTCCTTAGTAAGGCTTGTTGCAAGACTGGGAATGTATGTTTGATTTATCCCTAGTGATGGAGTTCTAAAGCCCTGTATCAAATTTTGTGCAACAAACAATGGGGAAATAGGAGCTACATTTTCAAAGGCTTGATGTTCCATGATTTCATCCCTAGTAAGTTCAAATGTATTGCTCATGATGTATTCTATCTCATATGGTCCCAAAAGAGATGATAGTTGTTGTGATGGGGTAACTTTACTTCTTGGATAAAATTCTAGAGGATTCGGATCACTTGAGGAAAATATGACTTTGGTTTTCTCCATGATTATCTTGTGTTGTGATCTTATCTTTACCATAAATTTTGTGTCACCTATGGGAGAGTTGTGTTGAGATTTGTAATGTTTGAACTCTCTAGTTGACTCAAATCTAGGTAAAAACGATGCTATAAGTCTTTTTGGACCAATGATGATTATGGGAGATGAAAAGATGGGTGATGTGGAGAGTTATCTTTGAAAACCTTTTGAGACAACACTTTTGACTTAAGTTTGATGTTTTGATGTTAGGATAAAGGATTTTTATGAACTTGGAAATCTTTAGGGTAGACTCATGACCTTCAAGATAGACTAGTTCAAAGATGATAACTAACTCAACCAAATGCATGGAAAAGGATACATTTCACATACAAAGTAGCTAAGTTAGGGGTTGTATTGATAGATTTTTAAGTCAAAAAGTGTTTTTGTATTCAAAATTTTGCAAAGTTTGGTGAAGTGAAAGATGAAATTTTGATGAAGGGGTGGATGAAATGTTTAACCCAATGTTGACCTAAAGTGAACCTTTTTTTGACAAGACCAATGTAGTGAGAAACATGCTATACCTCTAAATTTTTCAAACCTTAAAGACCCAATGACTTAGAGAAGTTCAAAATTTTGAAAAAGACCAGGGTTCTGATTGTAAAAGAAGGAATACAAGTTTGGATTGTTCCTTGAAGTACATTTGTAGAAGTTGTATACCAATCTAGTTTTGGTTTCATGAAGTGCCAAAAGGTATTTCTTGAGAGCTTTTGGACTAATATTCCTAAGTTTGAAATGATGACTTGTAGACCTTCTTTTGGGTATCCTGACTTTGTGTGAGATCATTTACAAAAGTTCAAGTTTATGGAAGAAAGGAAGATATTTATTGGCACATAGGTGGTGGTAATATGGGAATTCAAGCCTCAATATCATCTTTTTCCTCTTCTTCATCTATAACATTTGTTGTGTTTCTCCACTGGGTAGGTGTTTCTTTTGTTTCAAAAGTGAAGCTTCTCAAACTACTAATGATATTGGTTTTTTCTCTGTTAATGAGTTCAAAGTTGGTTGAATGATAGTACCTTCAAGATTAGGTTGTTCAACGGGAGATATTGGTCTCCAAATAGTCATTTGGAGTTGAAATTGTCAATTTGTCTTGCTTAAGTGAATTTATTTTACCACAAGCACTTGTCTTGATTAAGTTTTCAAACTAAATGTTTATGTCAAAAACATCATAAATTTCATAATGTCCATTTGTGAGAATCATGAGGTTGAAGCCATAATTGCCTATGTTGTCTTTGGAAAATATGGATTGAGATATAAGTCAAGATATTTAGAAATCTCTAAGGATATAAATCCTTAGGAAAAGTAGTAATATCAAGGCTACTTCAAAAGGTATTTGTATTTAAGCCAAAGTGTTTGAAATTTTGAGGAAGATAGTGAATGTTTGTTTGTAACATGTTGGAACCAAACAATGTATTAAACTGACTCAATCATTTACAATCCTAGGTTGAAATGGCCATACTTGTTGAGTCCCCACTCAAATTTCTCCAAACACTAAGACATTGTGAATAGTTAGAGATTTGGAAACACTGGCTCCCCTCCATGAGACACACTTCTTGAGGCCACCAAATCTAAAAACCCTAAAGATCCTAAGGATTTTTTTGTTTCAACAATGAATAGTACAAATGTGGGGCAGCTTTAGAACTATCATTCTTGCACCAACAAGCATTAAGGATTTTTGGTAACTAAACAATTTGGTTCTTAGTAACAAATTGAAAACACCCAACTGTATACACACCCGCTTTGCCACTTAAGGCATGGTACTAGGTGTAGTATGTTATATAGTCCAAGATAGAAGGTACTTTCTCATGATTTCCCAACCTTTAATATAGCTCGCTGGTAAACATACTTGCAAGAACTTTCCTATGAGTTTCTCGTTGCGGGGTATGTCTCATAATAAGTCCTATCTTAAGGTTGACACAAAGCATAAAAGTGTACTTAAGTATTTCTCTTCACCTAAGATCGCATGAAGTGCAAGGGGAATGGATACGTACTATAAGTGCACATAAACAATGAAGTACACTTGGAGTGTTTCTCTTCACCAAAGATCACACGAAGTGAAAGGGGATTGGATACACACTACAAGTGTGTCACAACAAAGCAAGCACTCATTCATTTTATCGACTAAAGCTAAGATGAATTCATTTTATCCACCAAATGAAATGTTAAGTTGCCTTGTTCAATTTTAAAACCCAAAAGACAATGATAAAATGAGGGCTCAATTTTAGTCCCGTTTGAGCATGCGTTTTAAACCCAAATAAAATTTAGTGAGGTCCTAGAGCATAAAGTAAAAATCATAATAATATATTGGATTATAATTGCCCCAAAGCATCAAATTCTTGTTACAATCATAAAATATTAAGATGAGAATGCTTCTTCACTTTAACTTTGTGTCGTCCAATCTTGCAAAACCCCATTAGTATAAAAACTAGAACAATGTTAGATGCATATTAGTACTCTAATAAAGTGAAAAAATTGAGACACAAGCTGAAAAATGATCGTTAATTCTCGTACCAAATTTGGGTGTCGCTATTCATTTTAGTGTCACTCTGGTGAACTAGGGCATCACTCTGCAAAGAAAACAGTGACAACGATAGCGTCACTATTTGGTTGAGCATCGTTGTTTACAAATATTTGATACCTCTAGAAATTATTAGTGTCATAGTTTGTCTAATCATCATTGGTGTATTTAATAGGTGTCGTTGTTTTAGATTAAGATAGTGTCGATGTATGGCGATGCCCACCAAAGTGTGTTGTTGAAATTGTTTTGGGTGTTGCTCTATATCCTACAAAAGTCAAAATGAACGAAATTTGAGATAAAAATTAATTAAATTTGATCAGTTTTTCCCTCTTTCTAGCACTAGAATGTGACCGAGGATATTTGTATGGTCTGATTATTGCTTGATCCATGAAGAATCAAAGCATAATGAAGGCACTAATACTCAATCTAAATAGGATCAATTGAATTGAAGTTAAACTAAGCATTCATTAAAACGAAGCATTCTAAATTAAGAAATATTTAAAATGTCTAGTCTAACCCATTTGAAACTTATCCTATTTTGGGAGTGGTGTCACGTTGATGTGGAACGACAATCCTTTCCCAATCCCATGATCAATGAGCTTGTTTCAATCAATTCTATTGAAGAGAATTGATGAAACAATTGTGAGATGTGATTGAAAACATGATTTATGCTAAAATGTGTATGATGCAAAAGTTAATCTACCATGATTTATGCTAAAATGATTTAGATATACAATTTCTAAGCTAATCTAAATGAGATTTAAACTAAAAAAGATTCAAACCTTGATTATCTAATTAACTAAATGGATGCATTATGGAATCCATTAATGGAAGCTAAGCTATTATGCAACTAAAATGAACTGAAATATGCTAAATGTGTGTTAAAAATGAGTGAGTGTGAGTGATTTCAACAACATAAATTTTCTCTAAAAAATATGGATCCATTTGTCTCCAAATAGTGTTTTATTTATAGGAGAGAAAATGAGAAATGAAGGGTTGAGATTGAAAAGGCTAATCAATGGTAAAGGATGAAAGAAAGAAGAGGCATGGATCATGGATTCTCATCAACGAGTGAGAGTACAAGATGAGATTCAATCAAGGGTTCTCATTCCTTCCAAAAAAGCACACTTTCAAACTGTACGAGAGGTCAAAAGTTAACTTGCACAAGAAGTCACAAGTTAACTTGCAATGAAGCTAAGTGAGAATATTGATTTCTTCAAATGATTGGAGGAGAGAGAATATTCTTTAAAATATTCTCATGGGTGAGAAAAAAGGATATTTTGCAAATTAAAAAAAAAATTAATTGTGCAAAAAGGGGAAGGAATATTCCATGGGAATATTCCCCTTTTGGAGGAATGTGCAAAGGAAGAATATTCCCTTGCAAGTGGGAGGAATTAGATTAATCAAATAATTGTTAATTAAACAAGGGTTTAATTATGCAATTAGGGGATTTAGAAGAATAAAGTGATAGTCACTAAATTAAATGATTTAATGAAAGGGGGAAAGGTGAAATAACATTTAATTAAATAACTTAGGGTTATTTAATTAAATAAGAAGACTTAGCGAATTAAATTAAATAGTTTGATTTACTTAATTTAATGAGATGAAATGTTAGCATGAAAGGGGGGAATTAACCTGATTAAATAAATTAGGTTAATATATGCAAATGATGCAATTAATTAAATAGCTAAGCTAATTTAATTAATTAAGCAAAAAGAGGACGGGTTTCAAGAGGAAACGATGTTAGTATACCTAATTCAAGTGCACGATATCATTTAGGACATTTTTTAGTGTCTCTAGTAATATATAATTTACTCAAAATTGGGGAATTTGTTCCCCTAAGTTTTTTTTTATTGGGTTCTTTGTCTATTGATTTTGATTAAGCTTTTTTTTTATGTTTCATTATTTCTTGGAGTTTTAAATGTTGTTTCTATATTGTTTTGTTCTTCCCTTGGGGATAATTTTGTATAGGGTTCAAGACCCTTGTTTCTTGCTTTCCCAATCAAAAATAAAACAATAATAATAATATAAAAATTAAATATTTTTAAAGATTTATTTTAAAAATATTTACATATAATAAATCTATCAAAAAAAGGTTGACATGTTTGTTTTCAATTATATTTAGACAAATAAACTAAAAATAATAACATATTTAGGGGATGACTTAATGAGACTTAAGGGGATGGATTGAGGGGACATGAAATTACTTACTAATTGAAAAAGCTCATGCTACTAGATAAATTAATAATTCACATAATCCTAAACTTATTAAGCTAAATCCCAAAATTATTAAATTGAATCAATTACTTGATTTATGGAACATAGTCAAGGGATAACTCAAGGGGACTCAAGAGAATGACTTAAAGGTGCATTAATCTTTTAAGGACATGATACTAAATAAATTAACTATCGACTTAATCCTAAAATTCCTAAATTAAATCCTAAAGTTATTAAAATAAACCAGTTAATGTAGTTAGGTGATGGCTTAAGGGGGCTTAAGGGAATGAAATAAGCAGACATCTATTAATTTACTAAGAGCACGATACTAAAATATTTAACTATTTACTTATTATAAACATATTAAATTAAATATGATAAATTATAATTTTGTAATACATTTATAATTTTCTCATGTTCTTTCATATAAAATATCCATAAATCTCTTATAATAGGTTTTCCCTAATATATCACCAATTAAATATTTGATGCCACAACCAAATGTAAATAGTGCACAATTCTTGTATGTGTTTCATAATCTTGAAATACAATCAAGCCATTCTTCATTGTCAAATATTTTAGTAGCCAAGGACCAACATCAACCAAATAACCCGTTAGATACTCATGGTTATCATTATCTACTCCAGGCTCTAACAATTTATCTTTTATTTTAATGCACCTAGCCAACCAATACTCTATTTCCTATTTATTTCCCTCAGGTGTAATAACAACATACATATGTCCTACAATAAAAAAAAATTACTAATTCAATGAAGTAGGTGGTGATATAATTTAAAGAAATGTGTACATGCATAAAATAGATCATTTAAAGATATAATGAAACTCTAGATGTTGTTAACGTACATTGTTGTTGTAATGACCAGTCGCGCAAACCCCAAAGGACAACTAATAATGCACAATTTTTTTTTTAAGTTAATATATAGGATATGTGCATTAAGTTATCCATTGCATGACATTCAATTAAATGAATACACTAGTCACCTAAGTCCTCTAGGGTACACGAGGAAAAATTACATAAACTAATCCCTATCAATGATGATGAATGAAATTCATGCTTGCAAAACATCTTGTGATAGGATGCATTTACTAGACCATACATTCATAATAATTTCATCGATAAATGGCATTCACATGATTAAATCAATATAAACAAACTTAACTCATTTTCCAATAACCATAACATATATTATAATCATGAGAGTACAAGGAAGCATATTTCCACAGATACAACATGTTCAAATGATGATAACCACAATCACTAATCGTATAAGGAATACAAAGGTACACTTATACATTACATCTACTTCTAGTACATTACATCAATCAATAACATGAGTTTACATCATTAATTTCCCAACACACGTGGATGTAATACATCAATTCATAAGTATGATAGAATAAAGAATATATATAGTAGAAGATATAGTGAACTCTGGAACAATCTACATCTAAATAACATTCTACTGTACGAATGCTGACAGGGAACCCAACGGGGTGCATGGCACGTTCTACCCAACTGTGTGAACCCAACCCAACCCTTTATGCCAAGAGTAGAAAGGAAGACCCACGATCCAAGACAGTTAAATGGACAACAACAAAACCAACCACAGAAAATAGCCAGAACATAACGACCACCAACATCAAACAACTACAACAAGACGATTGCTTCCAAAGACATGCAAAGACAAAGACAAGGGGTACTACAAGAGAGTGTCATCACATGACCCTAATATGGGTTATCATGGTTGCCTCTCTGCCAGCATTGGTCCCCATCTATGGTTATCCTTGTTACCCCTCACTGGGTGTCGACCCCATAAAGAGACACGTGCAAGACCATTAACCTCTCGTGGGGATGAGGTAATGACCTTTCCAACCACGACCTTCTAAGTCCACCCTTAGTTTGTGAAAGCACTAACGACATGGATGAGGTATCCGATTCATCTTTAATTATTGTTAACCTACCCAACCCAGTAGTTTGTTTTATTATGTTTTCACTTGTTTAACCAACTCATTCATGGGTTATCTAGGTTGCCCCTTTATGTGTCGGCCCCCATGATGAGCCACCCTCCCAGTTAGCCCCAAAAAAAACACAAGAAGAATGGGTGTACAAAATCATATGAAGCACAAAACCACAAAGGTCACAATCATGTGTGAGGCATAACCTTCTCGCTCAAACCATAATCCAAGGCACAAACCCATGAAACCAAGTACACCCATTAAAGCACAATGTAGAAAATAACTCACAAGCCATAATGAACTAACCACGAAAAAGAAAATCCAACGTACATCACTCTACCCCACTACCTCTGGAATCCTAAATAGAAAGTGAGCAATCAAGGCGTTGCCTCCAGGGTTGCACACAACAGCAACCAAAGTATAAACATGATATTATTGACGGTGAATCCACCACTTGAAGTGGAAGAGAGGGGCGCAGTTGACAACGATAAAAGAAGAGGAAACAAAAATATAATATAAGGGGCTTCCAAATGCTTTACCTATCAGAGAAATCTCATGTTTTGAAACAACCCAACATGTACAGGCTGAAAACCTCATGAATTCCAGCGCACATGCCAGGCATGGGAAGAACCCAGTGTGTGGAAAGAAGGCATGACTATGTCTAGGCGCAACCACTATACAACAATTTGGTAAGCACATAATTGTGATTCTATACTGGGATTAACGTAAATATATAATATGCAAGCTACGACTCACATGTATCCAATCATAAAATACTAAAATTTGAAATTACATACTATCGCCTGGTGAACATAATGGACCCACAGTATGAGAGAAAAGATCAACCCTAACTCCACCTGAAGCATGCGTTGGAAACCAAAGTTGCACCAAAACTAAACAACTTAAGACTTTGTCATTTCCCAAAAGAGCCGCATAAAAGAAGGCTACATCATGGTTGGATGCCCTACAGATGAGAGGAGACAGACCACTCCAATATAATTTCATAGAGTTTGAAGCAACACTAGAGAAATTGGCTTTTGGGTTGCGCACCTCCGTTTCAAGAATAAGTCATACAGTTATGGGTGGCTTAAAACAAAAGCAGTAAAGCTTCTAAAACAATAGCACCTAGCGGCTCAAACTACTTAAACATTTACCTAGGAAAACAAGGAAAAAAAAAAGCTCAAACTTTACTTTTTTGAATAAATAAAATATTCACAGGAAGGCCAACTACCTGCAGGCCAGACACCCCCAGCCGCATCCCTCAAATCAGGAATCAAATAAGCAAATATTTACAGAGCAAATACATCGACTATATATATATATAACTCAATTACATTTTCACAAATGAAGGCATGGATCACATGAAGACATAAATATATACCAGAACACAAGCTTTTTGAAGTGCAAGAAAAGGGATTCAAGACCGACTTGATATCCCACGCTCAATCTCGGAGACGATGATCGGGATGAACTCCTGTGCTCCTTCAGAATGAACACTGTCTTCCAAACAAACAATTCCCGCAATATTCAAAAGGCTGTATTTTAATTGACAAGGCCAAAACAATCCCAGAAAAAAAAATATATTTTTCTTGCAACAAAACCCCCAAAAGAATTCCCCGAGAGATTTAATTTAACCCCCTAATGCCTTAACAACTTGTCCCTTTATGTTTTAAAATAAATTGCCTCCCCCGAATTTTCCAAAGGTAAAAATCAATTGATAAGTCATAAAATTCACCGAGACGGCAAGTTGTCATCTTTCTTTCTTTCTTTCTTTTTTCTAACTTATGCATGAGTTTGCATGTGAAATATTTCCACTTTTAATTCTCTTTTAATTACTTTATTACGATCTAGCTTTATCTCTGATTTTTTTTCCATTTGAATTCCATCTAATAATTTATTTAAATGGCATTATCTATTATTTAACATTAAAAATAAACATTATTATTAAATAGAATAGTAAATCATTATGTTGCATTTAAATATTCCTTATTAAATTAGAGTTACAATATTTATAAATTTTCCACACACAATAACTCGCGAATTAATTCAATAATTAATTAACAACAACTGTGTAGTAATCTAATTTTAATAATTTAATTTAGTACTTTAATCAAACCACATCAAACTTACGAACGTTGTTAACTAAACCAAAACTAGAGTGACGATAAACTTAAGACTCCAAGAACAATAACTATAACATTAAATTAAAACCACATTAAATAAACGATTAAAACAAACAACACCAAATGAGATGACACCATAATGATGAGGGGGTCATAGACGAATGACATCATCAGACATAATGACGAACTGACGGACTCGAATGGGGACTTTCTTGTCCACTCCATTTTCAACTTCATACCTGTTGGGATTGTGCGACACGCTCAGACCTGACAACATAGGTAGAGTTGATGTCCAGTACCGGCATCCTGCATTAGACCACGTTAAATACATATAAATCTCCAGTTACAAACACGCCATGAAAGGTACTCGTGGTGTAGCAGGGTGCTCGCGAATGAGCAATGCTACCCCGTCCTTTCACCAAGACTCAACCAAAAAAACATCATCATGAATATCCAGCAACAAGCATTAAACTATAACCTCACAACATAGTATCACATTAGAACAATAACATAACCAGGTAAAACGAGCACCACATGTCATAATTTCATCAATCATCATAAAGCAGTATCATGAACATCAAAACAACTAAACTGCAAATCCACACAAGTCCAACTGGTGAAACAATCACCATCTAAGTCCCAAGTCGACAATAACACAAGAAAGAGTATCAGGAAAGTAACAACAATGTGAGGGGTATTATAGTTGTATAAGGTCTAAAACATGATGATAGTCATATAATGAAATTAATTGGTTATATTCTTCAAATTTTGTTTCATATCAATCATGTTTGTATAAGTGTAAGGGGTCTTTGACTCTTTGTTTTCATTCTTCAACCCATTTAATATTTTTACATACTTTTCACTCACCTCCAATATAAAATTAATAAAATAAAAAAATCTCCTTACTCCACATGGTCTATTTCATTACATTTGAGCTCTTAAATGAATTTCATTCTGTTGATCTACTAATAGTCTTAAAATCATGTCATTTCCAAATTTCTTTTTCTTCAACTATCCAATTGAATTTTCAAATGTTTGAGTTTTTACAAGATCATATAGACAATTTTGCATTACACCAATTCACAGCCACACATGTATCTTTAAATCACACTGCATCCATAAATTTTGGCTACTCCATGGTAAGAGCTCTTTTTGCACATGCTTTAGCTCCATCATGCTCTCCTTTACCATGCCAAACTTCAATGTAACTCCACATGTGTTGGGTATTCTTTTCTATATGGACCTTACACAACTAGTAAAAATTTTAAGAATTTTTGAATTGTCAAATAAACTTGTCTAACCATGTGAGATGTATCATTTAGATTTATCTTTCCTTTATATTATCCTAAAATAGATCGAAATAATACTACCCAAACTCTAATAAATGTACCCGGTTATCATTAAAAACACATTGAAACTATACTAACAAATGCATGTCTATATAACATGAATAAAAATAGTTGCCTAGCTATTATCATGGAGCAAGAGTGTATTTTTCTATAAATTCAACCACTAAAACTATAGTTTCCACTAGAAATGTATCTCCACATGTGTAATCATTCACAATCCATCATCAAGATACAATAGCAAGAGAGGAGAAATTATCCATTATTTTTATAATTATTTGGGAGGATATTTTTAGCTAGAGTGGTCCTCCCCATTATAACAATTGTAGGTAGAATCAAATGGTTGGAGGATTGTATTTATAAATTTTGATGGTATAATATAGTTTATATTTTTTTTTAATTATATTTTATATGGAAAAGATATTTTAAGTATATGTTAAAAATATTATAATTTTTAATAAATATAAATAACTTATTTTTTATTTAAAAATTATAAGTATGTGTAGTTTAAATTGTTTTATTAATTCCTACACTATGGTTATTGTTGGTTGGGATTATTAGAAGTAGATCAAATGGGGTTGCAAAGTGGAGAAGAATCACAAAGGAACACTATGTTTAATTAAGCATGTTTAGCGAAGTTTATCTAAACAAAACTAATGACGTTGCATAATTAGAAAAGAATATGAAGAAAGTAAGAGGATGAAAAAAGAGTTGCCCACATGAGTGGAAAGAGATATCCTTGAGGGAATGTTAAGTAATTTGTATAGAGATGATATTGCAAACAATGTGGCATGAAAAGTGTCAAAGAACAAGAAGAATAAACCCTAGTCATGAAAATTCAAGAAAAAATCTTGACCAAGTAATTAAACTACATAGAAGCTAGATAAAATGAGTGAACCATAAACAAGAGAGATACTACAAAGTGAAACAAATTCTTATCGATATTCTATAGGGATATAAATAATATAATCATTCAATTTGCACAAAGTGTTGTAATGATATGTGAATATAATAATTTGAAATAAATTGATCATAATTGTTTTATAATGCTCCTCATATTTATACTGTCAATTTATTAAATAAAATAAGAATAATGAATTATTATATTTTAAGTTATTTAATTAAATTAAATATGTATATGAATGGTTGATAAGAAACTACCTTAATAAATCAAATTAGTATATAAAATTTATAGCAAAGGTTGGCTATATAGCATATAATAACTATGATACCTATATTACAGTTTGGTTTAAAAATTTAAGCATAATATAATTGCAGAGGAGTGGAACCAGCTACTCAAGACCCTAGGTCATGGGAGGGCCTCAAACAACAGGTTGCCCTAATCTATCTCAAGCTAGATGAAAGGTTTAGGAAATTGCGAAGTGTTTAAGGTAGATAAAGAAGAGCACTTTATGTACTAATGTATTTTTGTTGACCTGAAAATTTTAGGTGATTAAGAGAGTAGGTTTCCAGAACCTGGACTGTACCTCAACAGCTCTTTACCAAAGGATGGAAGCGCAAGACATGGAAAAAATCATGGTGTGTTGGCGTCTGTATAGACAGAAAGTGCGGAACACATCCGAAATCTATAGAGAACCTACTAATTTTCTTAAAAGATAAGGTGTGAGGTGAATATAGAAGATAAAAGCTACTAAACAACAAAACAACAAGAAGAATACTTTAACTACTTGAATCATGAAATTAAAAAAGACGATGAGGAAAGCACACCTTCCTACCCATAATTTAATTATCTCAAGCTCTTCACTTCAACATGAACCTACACACAACAAAGAGGAGAAATTTTGGGGTTGTTCTAAGAGGACTACCATAGTCAATCCCTCGCTTTGGTGTTCCCACCTCCAGAGATAGCCAATATGGTAATGATAGGAGAAATATGATAAAGAAAGCACTAAAAGGTAGAATACCAAGCAATGCTAATAACAATATGATATGTAAACAAACAACGATGCTAAGTAAAATGAGAGATAGAAAGATATCACCTTCAATCACATGATCTCAAGGAATATGAGAGGAGTTTGCTCACAAGCTTTGCAAAGTCAACATTGACAAAGAAATTAATCTCACAGGACACCAAGTTGCAGCTCCAATGGTGGTACAAAATTTTGTGAATGAAGTGAGGTATGAAGAATTATGAAGAGGATCAAGTGAAGTCTCAAGAACTATGAAGAAGATGAATTGAATGAATGAGATAGTGTTTTGAAGATGAAAGGGAGGCCAAAGGAGTTGTTCGAGATCGGTCAAGTGAGCAGAGACATTACACTTCAACACGAATGGAGAATTGTAATGCCTCTGCAAATTCTAGAGGCGGAAATCATGTCAAGACAACAGCTTGTTGTGTAGACCTCCATGCGTTGTGCTTGCATCCATGACAAAAATTCCCTTACCGACACTACAAATAGCTACCATATAGATGGAGAGCAAACGAAGGACGTGGAATAGCATCATCGGGTTTGATTTTTCTAAGGTAAGGGGTGTAAATAGGGAATTTACAAGGGATGAAAATTCATGCCATTACACTTTTCCCCCAATTTAGTGAGCATATGTGCTACCAAATGCAAGGTAAAGTAGATCAAAAGAGTTTAAAGAAAGTATACCTAAACTGTCAAGGAAGTAGACCACAATCTGACTCACCTGAAAGTACAAGAAGAGGAAATGGCTCCACAGGTACTCAGTCATGAGGAGAGTTGAACAAATGTGTTGCAGGCCCTCGAACCCATGGAAGGTGAACAAAAGGCTCTGTAGGTGCTAGGTCCACAAAGTCAAATAAAGAGATCTCATAGGATGAAAGCACTTTACAAGTCCTTGAACTTGCAAAGGAGGCACCCCAAGTGTTGGATCCTCAGGGAAGCTCAATGTGATAGGCTCCACAGAGTCTAGTGGGCCATTACAAGTGCTCAGTCCTATAAGGTTGATTGAAAAGCAGCTTTAGAGGTGCTCTTGCAAAGCAACATCTTAATCTATATACAAAACATGTTACATAGAAAAAATCCACACAAGGAAACATATAGTCACACAAAAATTCAACAACTAAAGGAGGAGCTTTTAAAGGGGTCCCTCAGGAAACCTTCAAAAGAAAAGGGGTCCACTCAAGGGGTGCTCTGTTTGAAAAGTGATAACATTTATCACCAATAATTCTAGCATCAAGGAATCCTTTTGAAATATTCTTTCATCAAGGAATTCGAAAGAAAGAATGCTCCCTCGCAAGGGAAATTTTTTAGACTTCTTCCTCAAAAGAAGCGCTCCCTTCTCAAAGGAAAGTTTTTAGATTCTATCTTACGAATCCATGATGAAAGAAAGATTTCACTAGTGATCCTTGTTGAAGAATACAATTTTTGAAAAATAATGTATTTTCAACGAGGGATTTATTGGCCATCGAATACGCCTTTGGAAAATAAAATCAATATGATTTCCCCCCTTAGGATGGTGCGTGCTAAACTTAGAGGCACATGACATCCTAAGGAGAGAAAAGCAGGAATGAAAGTCATGTTGTGGCCCATGGAACATGATGAGATGTAATCGATGTAATGTTTTCATGCATGTGAGGGACAACACATAAGCACCACAACATCACAAAGAAAGAAAAGAAGAGAAATATAAAAATAAAGGACAGAAAACATCATAAAAAATAAGAGACAGGGGAATCTGATACTTCAAGGTCATAGTTGCTCATAAATATAAATATATAGGTTTAATATATAAAATGTAAATGAACTGTCAGCAACCCCCTACTATATCAAATGATGAAGGGCACATGAAAACAAAATAAAAATAAAAAATTAGGTCAACATGGAAGGGAGGCCTAAATGCCCCCAACACTTTGCATCGTCCCTAATTGTCAAAAATCAAGGCACAATAGAGGAAGAATTATGTAACAAATAGAAGAAGTTTATGACACAAAACACTCTTGTATCCAAGCACCTACAAGGGTGACAAGGGTCCTTTAAGAACACATAAGAACAAGCACGTGGGAGTACAACACACATACAAATCTAATCTATAGATAAAGAAGAATCACCCCCTAGTCCTCATCAACCAAAAGGTCATCATTCTCCCAATTTAGATCATTATAAGGGGAGGGAGGACAAGCCTGCAAGGGCAAGATAACTAGGGGAGCACCCTCCAACTCTCTTGCGACAAGAGGTAAGGAAAAGGGCCCCTTGAGGTCTGCTTCGCTCAACTCCTATGAGGTAAACGCCATTGATCTTGCAAAGATGTTTAGAGGACTACCCTCATCATAAGGAAGGAGTGTCCTAAGAGTGGAAATGATGTTTGTTTATGTGGTAGTTGTTGTGTTGACTTGACCACTCTCTTCACAAGGAAGGATTTTTTGATGATGGATGATGGTGTTGATTTGTGGTGTGGTGTGGTGGTTAAAATGTGAGGGTGAGATTTTAGAGAAAAAAATGAAGAGGTGTTGTAATAGTAATGCTTGTATTATTAGGTGCATTATTAGTGAATGTAATGAATTTAGAATTAAATCAAAATTTTAAAATGATATTTAAAATTCTTACTCTAAATACATGCAAACCTTAGATCAAGATTGATTCAAATTCTCTTGCACTTCAACAAAGCATTGTGGATGCTCAAATATTGTGAAAGCTCTTCAACAACATGAAAACATGATTTAGATATATAGAAATGGATTAGATATTTTTCAAAGAGATCCTTAGATTCCTAAGAGGAATGATGGATTTATAGACTTTTAGGTAAAAATATGAATGATCAAGTTGATTTGATCATTTTGAGGACTAAAGACTTGATTTAGAGTTAACTAACTTGTGATTGAATAGTTAACTCAATTGATTAATCAATCAACAAACTTGACTAACTAATCAACTAGCTTGATTGATCAATCAATTGAATTGATTTTTTAGTCAACTAATTGGATTGAGAGTTAACTTGAACAATTAATTAGCTAACTAATTTAACTGATAAGTGGAAAGTGGAACTAACTATAAGAATTGGCTATGAAGGTAGCCACCCAAGATCTAGAGGCCTAATAGAAAGCACAAGCATAAGAGAGATAGAGACAATATGACAAGAATAAACTGTATTCTACCAATAATGCAAATAGAATGTAATGAGTAGTACAAAAGTACATAGGAGACCCCTTGGTTATATAGCCAAGGTGAGAACATAGAAGGGAATAAGATTATGACAAGTGTCGTAATCTTATGACATGAGACAACTATGAAAAGTTATCACTCCACCTAAAGTGGAAAAGTGATAATGTGATAATCACCACAAAAGGTGGAGAGATAATCACATGATGTGTCCACAAAAGGTGGAAGTGATAAAATAATGACATGTCAATTCCACCAAAAGTGGAAATTATCCAACTACCTCCTATGTGGTCCCTAAGTAAACTTAACTAAGGTGTAATAATGATCTAGGACAAGGTACAACACATTTAATTACACCAACACTAACTAAATTGACATGAGTGAAATGTGGGATTTCCTCATTGGTTAACTAAATTTGTTTGATAAGTGAAATGTGGATGAGGATAATTAGATTTATTTATTTATTTTAATTGGATATATGTGCATGGATTAGTTATGAGCTAATTAATTAATTAGATAGGGGTGATAAAGGGGGAATAAAATTAATCAATTAATATAATGTAATTAATTAATCAATGAGGCAAAATAACTATATTATCTCTTATAAAGAGAGTGTTAAGAAACAAGATCCTCCCCTTGATGGAGCGAGCAGGAACGGGCAAGAGAGGGAGTGAGGAGGGCTGATTTCAAATCTAGAGAGGAGGATCAAGGTGATGAAGATGGGGATTTAGATTCGTTGCCCAAGTGTGATGTTGTTGGCTATGGTGGTTTCTCTTTGTGGCATGGTGGTTTGCTTATGACTGTTGGTGAGCTCATGTTTGATGTGGCTTATAATGGTGATGCTCCTATCCATTTGTTTGGTGTTTCTCAAAATTTTCTTCCTACATTTTTGGAGTTGTTTTCTTTTGGTGTTGGCTCCTTTGGTGGTGCTTTCGGTTGGGTTTCCTTCTCTCTTTGTGAGAGACTTGGAGGTGTTGTTGTTTTGGCTCTAGGGTTTCTATATCGCTAAGTTTAGTGGGTGATGGGTTGCTTCTACTAGTTTCATATGATGGGTGGTATGGAGACTAGTGTTTTGGGTTTTTCCATGCCTAGTTTGGTGTTGTTGACCCTTAGTGGTCTGTGGTGGTTCTTTCTCAAGGGTGGATGGGGTTTTGTCTCCCTATTTTTTATTCACTTTTGTTTGGGGATTTTGGAGGTTTCCCCTTTCAGATTCTTTCTTCACTCTCATGTTATGAAGGTTGACTGGTTAAAACCCTCTAAGGGAGCTTTTGTTGCCTTTCCCTCTATCAAGATGTTTTTGGTTGGGTTGTTCTCTATAAGGTTTTTAAAATCTCAGATGATATGGGTGCTAAAGGGAGTGTGTGTTTCCCTAGTTTTTGACTTGATATTGTGGATTGGGCTATGCTTAATGATTTTTTTGTTATCCCAATTGTTTTTAGATTTAAAGGGAGCTTCTACTACTCTTAAGCCATTTAAGGGAGTGTTTGTTGCCCTAATTACTATTTTTATATTGATGGTTGGGTTGTACCCAAAGTTTATTTTGAAGACCCGGATGCTTTTTTTCCTTAAGGGATCCAGTTTGAACCCCATATGGATTGTAATTTCTTAGTTGTTGATGGGGTTAGATATTTGTATGCTCAAGGTGGTCTTCTACCTTTGGGGTTGACTCTAGGTGGATGCTAGTTCTCTGCTGATGATGATCAAGGGAGTAGTGATTGCCCCTATTTTTGATATTTTTTTGATGGTTGGGTTGTTCTCTATGCCTTTCATGAAAACCCAAATTCTAGTGGAGCTTAAGGGAGCTAAGTTTTCCCCTTTTGTTGGTTTATCTTCTCTCTTGCTACCTTCACAGTCTAGTTTTCCAATTGAGGTGGAAACCTCTCCTATTGAGGTGGATATTTTTTTTGTGGATGTGTTGGGAGGCTTACTATCATCTTGCTAGATTTCTCTCTTGTAGCTCCTATTGAAGTGGAGTTTACTATTTAGGAGGAGTTTGGGTTTGTTGGTGAGTTGTGCTTGGAGTGGCTTGTTTTTCATGTCCTAGTTGTTTCAGGCAGTGTCGAATGTTGATGGGACTGTGGTTTCGCATCAAGTGAATCCTTTTCTCCTATTGAGGTGGAGAAATAAGGAGAGTTGTGAGGCTTATTGAAGTGGAGAAATAAGAAATAAAGAGAGTTATGAGCCTTATTTTAATGGATTTTCTATTAGGGGGATGTTGCTACCCTTTTTTTCTTTATGGGTCTGATTTCTCCTACAGAGTTGGGGATTGACATCATTGTTGGTGATACTTTCTGGTATCTGCAACCTTGGAAGCACTTGTAATGTTTTGATCTAGTTGTTGGCTAGTGCTTGTTGGTTTTTCCTTGCTTTGAATCTACCTTTGTTGTGCAATTTTTTTGTTGTAGTTTGGTTGTTGTTTGTCTTTGTATTATCTTTGGCATCATTTCATGTGGATTGGGTTTTGGGTCCCATCAAAACCTACTTGTAAAGGGTCTTGGGTCCCTTCAAAACCTGTTTTACCCTTAATCAAAAATATGATGAAGTTGATAAGTTAGTGGCATCATGGACAATAAAAAAAATGCAAATAGTTGATTGAAAAATGAAAAAATAATTGATTAGTTGGAATGATGAAGTTAGTCAACAATGTGAGAATAGGATTATTATGAAAAATTTAAGCTAGCAAAATATAGGTGTCTACATTTTCCTCTCTTTAAAAGGGTGGTTTCATCTAAAATAAGCATTAGATTTTTAAATAAAGAAATGAAAGAATGGGTGTAGGAGGATGCCCCAAATGACATGATGGTTAGAGAGATTCCCTCTTAACAGGGAATGTGATGATGAAGAAAATGGATGAAAAATCAAAATGAAATGAAAGAACTTGGCATAGAAGGGATGGATTAAAATCAAATGATAGAATAGAATAAGTGTTGTTTATAAATAGCTAGTCAAGAATAAATGAAGATGAGTGTGGATGATGAATTTTGTGAAGCTTGCACAAAATTCTTGATGTTTGAGAAACCTTATTTATTATAGCACATAATGGGATGCATCATGGTAAGGAAGATCATGATGACACAGCTACTATGTGTTGTACAAGAGAAACATACAAATAGGAAAATGACAAGATGTACCATGATATGGAAGACCATGATGACATTGTTACCAACTGTTTCCCCAAAGATTAACTCAAAAATATAGTCAAAATAATAAATACACAAGAAAATGTGAAATCATTAAAAAATAATTAAAAGAAAAGAAAAATAATATTTTATACTAGACCAAGCTGAAAATTGAATCTAGATGATGAGGATGATAGTATTATTGATTTGGGAATGATATATCCTTAGAACAATGTAAGGATGAAGAATAATATATCCCAATGAAAATGTAATTATTTATTGAAAGTAAACAAGGATTGTATTTCAAAAATACTAAGGGAAAAACAAATGGATTCTTTCTTTCCGAATGTGTTTGGATTGATTGGTAAGATTTATTAGATTTATCTACTTTTCTACTAAGGAAAATTGTACTAAGATTTGGATAGGATAATTGTAACTAATATGTTTTGATGGATGAGATTGTTTGTGATCGATGAGATTGTTGCATGGGATTTCCTTTGGATTTTATTTGGGACTGATTAGATGGAATAATTGAGGCATTGTAATTAATGGATGTGGGATGTGGGATGTTGGATGGTTGAAGAATTCTAGAAGGAATGGATAAGGGATAAATAGATGGAGGGATTTGGGATGTGATCTCTAAGGGCTACGTTGCATAGAAATAATATGCCCCATTCATAATGCTACATTGAAATTCTCGTAGATATCAAGCTATGGCTAAACTACTTTTACAAAACTTGTTTCATAACCTTTGATAGTATACTACAATTCTTGTTGAAGATTATATATATCAAGGCATTTTCAAAGAATATTTGAACACTTTTTTCCTATCCTTTTTAAGGTCAAAAAGAGTGATGGAGGATGAGTATGATGGGATGGATAGGTATGAGGGAATAGATAGGTATGGTGCTTCAAAGATATAGGTACATTGAAATGGATAGGTGAGATAAAAATAGATAGGTATGATGGAATGGATCTACCCCCAAGTGTAAAGTACATATAGACAACAAAGTTATGAAAGATACCCAAAATTAATTTTCATCATGATACTTGCCCAAGGTACCATAAGAATGTTTTTCACTATTGGATTATCTTTCTTTTTACATTTTTTTTAATTTCTTATTGTTTTAAGAATAGTTTTTATTTTTTATTTTTTGTTATATTTTCTCATTGCTTGGATAATATTGATATCTTTAAGTATGAAATCACTTTTCATGCCTAACATTCAAGGGTTCTTTCCAATTTGGTCCATCTGATGTAGCCAACTTGTACACTCATATCAAGACATGCCAATAGTATTCTATTATGAGTAATTATTTTGTTAAGATATTTCTACTAGTTTATGATCCATAAATGTTATTTTGAACCTCTTTGATAATTAAGTTAAGTTTATTTAAATGTGAACATAAAAATAAGGTACCATGATAGCCCCTAAGGTACCATGATAGCCAAGATATGATACATTTTTGTATTTAAGTCTTGACTTGAGATTTTGGAATGGGGATTGGGATGTTTAGACTTAGATTTGGAGCTAATATTGGGTTTTGGATATTTGGATTTAAATTTTGGATTATTGGAGTAGGATGTTTGGTTATCTATAATTGGGATGTTGGGTGATCAAAGTTGGATTTGGGATGGACATTTTTATTAGGGCCAACAATTACACACATCATATTGGATATTGGAACCTTGTATGTTGGCATTAATAATGTCTACAAATATGGTGCAAACATTTTAATACCAAGTGCTCCTTGTGAGTGGGTGTCATAGTTTGATTGATTTACTTAATATTGATGTTCTATGTCATTTGGATTTTTGTTTCATTTTGATCTATTTCTTCATATAGATCATTTGAAGTGGTTTGCTTTTTAGTTTCTATTTTTTTCTTGAATTGTCTTTTTTGGATCCACCTTTCTTTCATTCTTCCTTTTAGATTGTAGGCTTAAGTTTCCCTTTGCATTCATTTTGATTTTTTTATTGATTTTGACTTGGTGCTTCATATTTATTCTTTTCTCATGGAAATTATTGGATTCTTTGCTTAATATGTTAGGGTATCTAGATTAATTTAAAATCATTTGTGATGATCCCTTGGTGGTATGCTTTCTTTAATTCCCATGATTTATGTTATTGCTTCATAAATTTGGACTAAATAAAATTATGTATTATCATGCTGGTCCCAATCCATGGGTTTAAGATGTTGGAGGTCAAAGTTGATGACATGGATAGTGGTATCAATGAAAGGATTGAATTCAACTATATTTTCATAGGGGCTATAGATGGAATTAAATGTTGCATTGGATAAATTTCCCCAATGATTGCCAAAAGATCACAAAAATTATTAAATTTCTTAGTAGAAAACTTATATATAATGTATTGATGTTCATGATTTACATAAAGTGATATAGGTTCTCAAATTCCTTACTCACGATGGCCCAAAACCTTCCCTTTTTAGTTCATTATTTGATATATTTTATTTCTGATACGATACTTTTTACTACAAAAACATGATGCTAGCTAGTTAGTGTACTACAAAAAAATATTAGAATTTCCAATTTTCTTGTTTGCAAGGAAACTAGATCTGATAAAGGTGATTGGAAAAAACTTGATAGTATATTTGTGCTTTCTCCTTGTTATTTTTTTTAACTTGATTCTATGTATACTTGATGTTATCAATTCTAACTTGCATATAAAAATGTTCAGTATGATCAATATCAAGTATAAATTACTTGTCGATATGCATAATGTGATTTTTTTTAATCTATGTGTACAATGGGAACCATAGTCTCATTGTGGTAAGGGGAAGTTCTTGGGTAATGGATTAGATTGGTTTGGATTTTTTAATTTTTGGTTTTTTGTATGATGGATGGGATTAGCTTGGATTTTTTGGCCTTGAATTGGTTGTGAAAAAGGTTTATCATGCTTTAGAATGGGCTCTTGACATATCCTTAATTAATTTGTTGACAAGATGGATCATGTACCTCATTTTAATTGAATATGCCCTTGATCAATAATATTTTGGATATAGTCCTTTAATCTCTTGCACTAATTAGTGGAACACTGTGCTTTATAGATATTATGGGCCTCAACAAATTTCATCGTTTATCTTTCTACATATGGGTGGATTCGTAGAGATGTTAATGTTAGGAGTGGATTGAACAATCTAACTATGGTTAAAACTAGGTTCATTCTTTATTCTTTATTCTTTTTATGTTTATTCCTCATTAATAGTATTTGAAGACAATAAGTTAAATATCTTTTAATAAGGTATGATTATATGGGTAATTATATGTTTTGTAGGGTTGTTGATTGGATAGTTGATTGAGTTGTGAATGTTTAGATTATTCCAAACTTGCATAGGAGGCTAAGATGTACAGTTATTTTTGTAGGATTTGGAATTTAAACAAGAAGTGGTGTAGAGGATCTTATGCTTGAATGTCATTTCCATTATCAAATTTGGCACGAGGATGAAAATATAGGATTTTTTGTGGCCTAGGGGATAACTTATGGTAGTATGTGCTTGGTCTAAAGGATATCTAGCTTGATTTGGACTAAGGAGTTGTGGATATAAAATTCCTTGAGCTCCCTTCAGGTTATTTGTATTTTGATAAGTTTGGCTCTCGCCCCATACATTTGAATATTCCCTGGCCCCTTTTTGAAGAACTTTTCCTACTATCGCCATGTTTTTTTGTGCGCTCTTCACAAGGATTCCCTCCATTATTTCTTTGGTGTGCCCCACCATGCTTCCACATGTCAGTAGAATAGGAATTTAAAAGCCTGCTTCCTTCACTTCTCAACCGAGCCCTGTCTATGTGCCACATAGCATCGTTCCACATACACCTTTGGTGGGCCCCACAGTCAGTTCTTGCAATGAAGAATTCACCACGTGTCTTCTCTACGGGGATTTCTTTGAAGGGAAGGAAAGAGCGAGCAACAAGCCCCACCATGTCGCCACGTGTCGTAACTAACTTCATGGGTGAGTGGCACATGTTTGGATGAGGTTCTACTGCTTATACATTGGGACCACCACCATCATTTGCAGGAGATGCATCTGGCTTAAAGGTGAATACATTCTATGGATCACATCTTTTTCTATTGCAATGGCCTTAGGAAATCATTGCTCTGGGCATCATTGCTCATGATGAGGGAATCTTTTATGTTACTGGCTTTCAAGTGGTGGGATTCTTTTCTTATATATATTGTTTCTTCCTTCTAAAAATGAGTTCGGAACATACAGAAAGAATTGTGAAAGACACCAAGCCTTTTGTACTATTTTTAGATTATTGTATAAGACTCTCAGACTGTGCCATTGTTTGGCCTTTCTATTTTCTTAGCTATTTCACAAAACATTATACTGTGTTATCATTGTACTGAGTAATTTATTTGCAAAAATTCTATGATTTCAATATAAGTTTGTTGATTTAGACCATTTCTTTGACTCTTATTTTCAGTAAATGTGTATGGGAGTTATTTTATGTTATTGGATAAATTATTCATGTTTTCATCTTTGATTTTTGCTATTCTTGGACTTAGCAGATTGTTGAACGGGCCCTTAAATCTCATCCAAAAGATAGATTATTGTGCCTACATCTACATCTTGGTGCATCACCTTAGTTAGATCTTTATTTTTTATATTTGCTTCCTTTTCCTATTCCAAAACCCCAATTATATAAGAAGTCAGCTTCTTTAAAAACCTAGAGGTTACTCAGTTTAGCGCAATTGGTCCCCCCACTAACTGAGTTTCCCATAAGGTTGTTACCTTGTCAATTTTTGGCATCAACAGTTTCTTTTTCTAGCATGCCCAGTGGGACTACTTAAATGTACCTAAACCTAAAGTGGGTGTATGAGCCATCGACTTGTTACTAGATCCCAAACAATGAATAACCCTGCCTTGCTAGTGTCACCACTAGTAATAGTATGAACTAGAACCCATCCAGTGTATGTTTTGATCCCTCCACCAACCATGTTGCCAATTGCTAACATAAATTATGTGGCATGGGATGCTAGAATCCCCCTTATAGCACTAGTATCACCCACCATTTGGGCCCCGATCCCAGCCTCTACTCTAAAATTTGTACCAAAATTCACTGAGGAAGGCTTAAAATTCCATCTGAATACCTGCAAGATGTGGCGGATGTGTGTATGGTGCACGGAGTCACCAACCAAAATATAGCACTAAGGTTTTGCATAGCCTCTTTCAAGGGTAAGGCACTATATTGGTCCACACTCTTCAAGCTAACACTATTGGTACCTGGGATCAACTCAAAGATCCCTTCTACAAAATATTTTTGAATGATGGAGATCAATATTTGCTATACTATCAACTGGTGTCCATAAAGCGGGCCCCATATGAAGCCATGACTGACTTCAATGCCCAGTTCCATACAACTTGGCAAAGGATCCAAGCTACTATCCACCCACTGACTGAGTTGGCATTTATGTTCTACTTGAAATCCATCAATGTCGACATCTCAATGATGATCCAGTCTCTTGGCGAAACCACTTTACCAGATGCATACAACATTGTTGTCAAAACAGGGAATAACATGATCAATGCCAAAAATTTGTCGCCTCAGCCCACTATGCCTATATTTCTAGAGATATCATTTCCCACCCAAGAGATGCCATCTACCAGTGTGTATGCTCCTCCCCAATCTATTTACACATATTTGAATGTGCCACAAAATGTTGCTTCTACATCTAGCTCTTCAAAAGATGAGATGAGTGACATTAAAGATATGTTGAGGACCATTGCCAACGAAATAACTACCATCAAGTAGAACCAATCCACACCTTTGAATCCAACCTACCAAAATTATCAAGGCGGAAATCTTCCTAACAACAAAATCAGTTCCAAGGAGGCTTACGCGCAAATCCATAGACTCAAACAACTAATCAAATAGTGCCAATACCTACTCCACTATAGAATTCTCACCCAAGCTTGAGTAGAGAGCTGACAGCCAGGAAAAACAATTTAGTTGATGACATCAACCCCTGGTGCTTCCCCTGTTATGAGGCACATATGCCCTGAAACTTTCTGTGTTGCAACCTACAACAAAAGGTGGTGGAATAGCATAGCTAAGGTGCGACATCAGACCTTGGAGGTTATGTATACGCCTCTCTGTAAATGAAAAACGTGGTACTCACCGCACAAATGTAGGGGATGTCCCTGGAACAAGAAATAGATATAGCTCCTGACCATGCACTCTTCTCATGAATGGAACAAGAAGACGCAGTGTTTGCAAACGATGCATCCACATCGAAGGCCCTGCAAGTGCAATATGATTACAACACTCACTCAAAGAGGAGATTCATGGGTGAACTAGTTGTATTGTAACCCAAAAGTTCCTCTAACCAGACTCCTAGTACCTCTGCAATTGCACTGAAATGTCATCCACGAAGGGAAATTGTTATAACCAAGGCCAAGGAATAGAAGCCTTCAATCTACCACCATTCAATGTGGTGGAACAATTAAAAAAACTCTCCGCTAATGTGTCCCTTTGGGATATCTTAGATATTCCAAAGTAGAATTCATTACTGCAAAAGGCCCTACTTGAAGATGCAATCATTGAACCAATGGAGCACTCACTCAAGGGAAAATTCATTGATCCATCACCTCCTACCAAAGTTCTTACCAATAGTACAGAGGAAGCCTCTACCGAAGTTAGAGATAAGTTGAAACACAAGCCCTTTTTCCTAACTCTTATCGTGGGTAAAAAATTATTGCATAATTCCATTATTGACTCTGGTGCTAGCACAACAGTCATTCCCAAGTAGATAGCTCAAGCCTTAGGACTTAGCTATGAACCTTTCAAAAGGGGGGTTATGTAGTTTGATGGGAACAAGGTTGAAACTATAGGTGTCATTAAGATCCTCCCCCTGACTCTATTATCCTTCCCTAGTATCATAGTTCCACAAGATACTATGATCATAGGCATTCCCTCTATGTTCGGTCTTTGCTTATCCCGAGAATTCACTTCAAAGATAGGTGGATATATTTCTTTGGATTGCTCACAGTTGATCCTCAGGACCAAGCATGGAGCTAAAATGAAAATAATATTTGAACCTCTACATTCAGAACATATAGCAAATGAAGCCATGACCAACTTTGAGGCCCCTCATACCTCTTTCACTAGAGAGGAAATGTATTGTACCAAGCTACTAGAGGATGAAAAAGTGACCGCAGACTAGACGGATTCAAAGGAGGTCCTCTTGAGAAAATATATAGACACTAATTCTTTCAGCAACTATCAAGCCACCAAGTTGGGGACCTATGTCATCTATGATAAAGATCAAGTGCTTCTGAAGTTCATGAAGGAACCTGAGAGTGGTCAAGCCTCAGAGCTATGGACATTGCACTTTGATGGAGCAAGATGCAAAGTTGGCATAGGATCCAGGATATGTTTGACATCCCCATCCAATGAAAATACACTCTAGTCCTTCCTCTTCCAGTTCACTTTTTTGAACAATGAAGTCGGATATCAAGGCCTACTGCAAGGTCTAAGCCTTGTAGACCAGATGGGAATCAAGCAAATAATGGTGTTCGGAGACTTTGAACTAGTGGTCAATCAAGTCTGAGGGATCTCCGCAACCAAGAATGTCTACATGAGATCCTATAGACATAGAGTTTGAGACCTGATTGAGGGCTTTGAAGCCTTCAATATCCAGACAGTGCCCAGAGAGAAAAATATAGATGCAGATTACATGGAAGCAATTGGATCTCAATTTGATCCTGCTTCCAACCTAATTCATAACATACACTCGATACGAGTGATTGTCTAACCAAAAATTATAGATAATGATCAAAGCTAGAAAGTGTTTGAAAGTGATGAACACATCTCCTCATTCATCCAATAGTCAGGAGATTTTTTCGAGCAACTCCAACCAAAGATTGTCGAGGCCTACGATGGAAAAATCATTCAACTAAAGTCAACCAAGCTTCCAAAGGGACTGGTCACTCTCAAAAACCTATTCGATTATGATGATGCAAGAAATGACAGGAGGAAGTTTGTAGCAGATAAAAACGACTATGCAAATCTTCAAGTCAGAGACTGAAGGAAGCTCAAGGTTGAAAAAGATGTCGCATATCATGATAAAGAAATACTCACCCATTTCTATGAGAAATATGAAGGAATAGTGGCCTGGTCATATGATGACCTCAAAGGATATGACCCCAAAATCATCCAGCATACTATAGAGCTGACGAAAGGAGAAAAACCTATATGCCAGAAGCAGAGGTCAGTGAATCCTAAGATTGAGGAACTAATGGTGCAAGAGATGAAAAAGCCAATTAAATCCTGGATCATCTTCATGATCAAACACAACACATGGGTATCCAACCTGGTTCCAATATGAAAGAAGAACAAAGACATTTTCCTATGTGTTGAATTTTGGGACTTGAACAGAGCATCTCTAAAGGACCGCTACCTGTTTCCTTCCATGGAATCTATCTTAAAAATAGTGGCAAGGTCAGAGATGTTTTCTCTACTAGACAGTTTCTCCAGTTATAACCAGATCTGGCTCAAAGAAGAGGACCGATACAAAACAATGTTCACTACTAAGTGGGAAACATTTGCATATGTAAAGATTCCTTTTGGCCTCTCAAATACGGGATCCAACTTCCAACGGGCAATGGATATTTCTTTCATGGAATTGATCAATAAAATAATCTTGATCTACCTGGATGATCTTACAGTATTCTCCAAGCATAAGGATGATCATTTTGATCATCTGGAGATGGTCTTTAAAAAATGCCAGGAGTTCGGGATATTCCTAAATCCAAAAAAATGTGATTTCAGAGTGTCGCAAGGCAAACTATTGGGACATGTAGTGTCCAAATATGGAATTCCAATCGATCCTAGGTGGATAAAGGAAATCAGAGAGCTTCCCCTACTAGTCAATAAGAAGGAAGTTTAGTCCTTTCTGGGAAAGATAAATTTTGTGAGCAAATTTATTTCTGATTTTGCAAGAATAATTAGACCTATCACCTTGATGCTAAAAAAGGATTAGTTGTTCAAATGGACAAAGGAAACTAGAGAATCCTCTGAGAAGGTTAAGGACGCTATTTCTTCAGCTCTTGTGCAGGTAAATCTAGACCTATCAAAGGACTTCATAATGTATGTATTCAATAGCAAATGCAACATCGCTACTATGCTAACTCAAAAATATTATGAAGGAAAGGGGGAACATCAGATAGCATTTCACTCCCGGACCTTAAAAGATTATGAGAGGAACTAAAAATTTGTTGAAAGGAAAGCATTCACCATTGTTAAGGGACTCAAGAAGTTCCGACACCTCATATCTTGCAACAAGGTGATTGTATATGTGGTACATTCTAGTGTGTGTGAGTATATCATCGAAGGAGAAATCATGTAAAAAAGGGCCAATTGGATCACTAAGATCCTCAAATATGACATTGAGGTCATGCCCACAAAGATCATCTGAGGTAGAGGACTATGTGAGTATTTGGCACATGATGAAGAAATGGCAGCTAAAGAAGAGCAACCCAAACTTGTTCTAACAAATGAATCTGAGTTTGAAGGTTGTTGGCTAGCAGACAGAGTAAAATTCATACATACAAAAAAGAATTCATCGAGCCTTCCTTCTCAGAAGAGAAGATTCTACCGATTGTAGAACAATGGATATGCACTCATCAAAGGAGTCATTTTCAAAAGGAACTTCAATAGTGTTCTGCTATGGTGTGTCACCACAGAGCAAGCGGTGAGAATTCTTGACACTTTCCACAACAATCCTGCAGGCAGACATTTCTCTACAAAGACTACCGCCATCAAAATCATGTGCATTGGATACTTTTGGCCTACACTATTCAATGACTCACACTCTTTGGTTAAATCATGCAAGGAATGCCAATTCTTTGCACCAAGGAGGAAATATTCTACAATTCCTCTCAACCCAATAGTGACTGAGGAACCTTTTGCTCAATGGGGCCTCAATTTTATCGAGATGATTAATCCTGCCTCTAGCGCTGGACACAAATGGATCCTCACAGCCACCAACTACTTTACCAAATGGACCGAGGCCATGCCCCTAAAGAATGCAATGAAGGTGGAGATTGTGGATTGCCTTGAGGGACTGGTAACAAGATGCGGCCCACCAAAGAATATCATATCCAACAACACTAAGGATTTCCTAGGTTCTAAGGTATGTTAATTCGCACTCATGCATGGAATATTCTTAAAAACATCATCAAATTACTACCTGCAGGGGAATGGCCTAGCCTAGTCGACTAATAAAAAATTAGTTTGACTCAATAGAAGGATCGGGTTGGAACATCAGAAGGAGTGGCATAAGAACCTTCAGGCAGCGCTTTGGCAGACTGCATAACCCCTAAGCAAGTTCTCAAAACTTCCCCATATGAATTGGTGTATGGGAAGGAAGCGCTATTTCCCATCTCCATGGAGATTCCTACACTATAGTTGCTTAAATATATAGAGATTGAAGAAAATAAAGCCATGGAGGTCCAGTTGACTGAGTTGTTGGAAGTACAGGAAAAAAGGGAAAAGACCCTAATAGCCATGTATATCTACCAACAGGTGGTTAAAAGATGGTTCGACAAGAAAACCTCAAACCAAGGCCTCAAATGTGGAGACTTAGTGTTGAAGTTCAATGAGAGGGATACGAATCCTGGACAACATGGAAAATTTGATAGTCTATGGGAAGGCCCTTTTAGGATAATTCAATGCAAGCAACACAACGCATTCAAATTAGAAAATATGGAGAAAGAGGCATTGGGGATTCTAGTTAATGAAATCAACCTCAAATTGTTCAATTAAGCTTTATTAATTATTTTGCCTGTATAAATATATAATTATTGTAAATTTTCCTTTGTGTTCTTTTGTTTGGCTAGTCTTTCCAAGCAACCCATGAAGTATAAAAATGAACCCATATATGGAAAATTGAAAATGAATTCATATGCGGAAAATTGAAAATGAACCCATGTGCGAAATTGAAAAGGTACTCAAAGAAACAAAGAAAAAGGGAACCCATAATGTAGAATTGCAAGAAGAAAAAGAGAAAAAATTTGATAAAAGCTATATATTCATTATATACAGAATTATATACTTATATAATACACTTCCAAAATGGCTCTGAGCCCATACTTTTAAAGTATATTTATATATTATGCAGTTCTTTTTCATATATGTATATATGTTGAAAGCATTTTTAAGGTGTATATATAAAAAATAGATTGATTCTTAAAACATATGAAAAGTATTGGGTCTTAAGCAGCAACAGTAGGAGCATCATTGGCAACAACATATGGAACAACTTTGTCGGCAGGATCAATAGGAGTAGCGAGATCATGAACGACGACAGGGGTGTCAATAGTAGCAACGGCCAGTGGGGGAGGATATACCAAGTCCCTAAAGTTGGTATACCACTCTACACCATAGAATAGCACCACATTATAGCAGCACAGCAAGAAGAGATAGGCACGAGTGACCCTCTAGTGATGCTCTTTAGGTGTTAGAATGCATAACCCACTATGAAACAGAACCCATGGAACCACTGCATCCTCTTTGATATGTTTGTAGAGGTCACTCATTGTCGGAATGCCTAGGCCATACACCGCATTCACCACAATCTCTCCAAGGCCGCCAAGGTACCGCTTCAGGAAGATTTCTAGCGTCAGGTGAAGAATCATCTGCTTAGGGACTTGTATATCAAGCAACGACACAACAAAGTGAGAGTAGATGTCGGTATTGACCCTATATTTATCTTCATTATCCACACAGTCTCGGCCTAACACCCACTTCATTGCTATAATAGCCAATGAATGTTTATTTTTCATCATTCACTTCAAACACCTATTCAAAACTTCACCTAAGAAAGTCGTCTGTGACTTATTACTAACTAGCCTAATTGGAGTATCCATGATGCTAGTTCTACCCAACTACCTAATTCTAATTCTACCCAACTACCAAATAGCATTTCTTCCCAATTGTTAAGTGTGATTTTTTTGTTTTCTTGGGGTCTATTTATAGAAATATCTGAGGTATCTACATGACATAAGCATGATGCTAATTGAGTACTAACTCGAAAATCCCACCAAGAGTCGGCTTGAATTTCCCACCTAGTTATGTCTGCCATGTACAAATTGTTGCATGGAAAATTAGGGAGAGGTAATTAAGTAGCGCAAATTGGTGCCAATCCCAAGTGATTGTCTATATGGTCAGGTGTTGATGTGTCATGTTGTAGGAGTTTTTCAAACTCCAAGGATGAACTAAAATATTTTCAAGTACTCATTGCACTCTTGGCTTAATTATTCTTTCTGAGATATTAATTTCCAAATCATGTGGAAGGTTTATATGCCTTCAATCGTTGGTTCAATTTCTGAAGGAAATTGCACCATAGGGCATAATTACTAACTATGAATTCTTGTCTTTTCAAAATGGTAAGGAATTTGTTTCGCACAAGCAAAGGAGTTGGTGGTACATGCTGAATTTAATGCAAAAAGGAAACTGTTTTCTACCATTCCAAGAAAGAAATAGCTAAGTATTGCATGAGAAAGGCTAACATTGTAAAAATCTTCCTGAGTATGCTATCCAACGCAAAGAGTTTTGAGTGCAGAAGTGTTGAAGAGCCGAAGTGAATTGAAGAAGATTTGAACATCATAGAAATCCACAGCATAAGGAAAATGGCCCAAAATCCTTAGATAGAAGTGCAAAGAGAGGCAACCAAAATCATATTTGACACCATGTGTGTGGCACCCATGGCCAATATTTTTGGCGATACCTCTTACGCTTTTCCTAGGATACCAGAGAAGCTGAAGTGGATTCACATGCGAGTTGTGGAGAAGAAAAAAACTCACAGGGACCAGAGCTAGATAAAGGAAGAATGGGATAACATTCATGATCCTATCCTTAGCACCAACCCTAAGAGCCTTAGGGAAGCGGCTTGCACAAGAATGAAAGTGGCCACTGGTGAATGTCAGTTGGCATACAAGTAATGGTTCTACGGACTCCCGCACTATATGGTTCCTTTTGTTCATTACTTCCCAAAGCTAGTTCATGAAGGAATTCAACGTTTCAACCTAGATACCAATGCCATTGAAGGTTGAGAGCTAAGAGTTGTAATATGTGAGGATGCTATTAGAGACATGTTGTGCATCCAAAAATGGGACTCTAGAGCAAAAAAATGGAGTCATTCCTTGTAGAAAGGGGGGAGAAAATATGGAGAAGCAAAGATCATGCTATGGACTTTTATAACCAGGAAACCCAAAGGCCTCAAGAGGATTTCAAAAATCTGCTAAAAATTCAAGTCGCGCATATCGCTTTTAAACAGGATATGTAGGATGCCTTCTCTATGATGGCTTTTGTTTGCAGCATGGACGAGGAAAAATGGGTGCAAGAGTTCCAACTGGGTCTTGGTTTTTAGTTAAGGAGGCAACATACCTTATTCTGGTATGACTTCACAGAAGTCATTGTCTGAGAAATGAAGAGATAGATCAAGAAATACAAAACACAACATAAGTTTAGGTTTCCTTCCCTCCTTGCTCATATGTTTTTACATTAGAACCTTGACTTCTTCAAAAAACATGTGAGGTTAGCTATTTTTTATGAGAAGGATAATAGAAGGTCAGTTTTTGTATAGACTCCTCTCCTCTCCACAACTTATAACTATTATTCATTCTCGGATTATTTCTTGACTCTGATTCTGCAAGACTTGAAAGAGTATGGAAATCTTTATCAATTTTCTATCGATCAGATAGGGTGGATGCAAAGTTTCACTCTGAAATGCGACTGGTTTCTCATAGAGGATTTCAAATTCATTTGAATGCACAACTTTACTGAGGAACCGTTCTAGCTTCTAGCATGCATCATAGATTGGGTGTTGGCCCTTGAGATGTTCTGAAAAGTGTCAATTATTGACTATACCTTTTGTGGAGGGAAGGCCAAGAAGAAATAATTTTTCCTCTACCCACTAAGCTTCAGAATGGTGGTTATGGAAAAGAAGCAGATGCATAAGCTGCTAGAGGCAAAGCTAGATCATCTAGGGCTAGTATGGATTTGTGACAAATGGAAATATAACCCCGATAATTACTTGGGAGGCACAAACATTTGGGTGACTCACAGTCCCCGGCATTACTGGGAGAAGCGACAAAATCCACTAGAAGATTAGGATGATGTATTGGTTGACCTAGTCCACATTCCTACAGAGGATAGGAGCCTGCCATGGCCCAAATTCTACTTCGCTTCAGTGAAGTTTAATGAGAAGTTTCAAATGGGTGCCACCCTCCACAATGACTTGGTCAAGAAGTGGTTGTCGAATGAGGAAAAGATTGGATATTTTTGAATTTACCATTAAGAAATCAAGAGTACTAATGCCTCATTACCAGATGTAGACATAGATGAAAATTTGATACTCTATGGAACAGAGTGCATGATGATACTGATGCAAGCGATGATGAGGATGTTGACCCAAAGGAAGCTAGAAAATATACAAGAAAGGGGAAGGAGAAGGAAAAGGAAGTGCAAACAGCCCCAGCGCAACAAACTGAACAAGTTGCGAAGTGGCCTAGCACAACTACTCTAAAGTTGTGGGTGAATATATCGCATTCGAGATCCTCATAGACATGCACATGGGCTATGAAAAAACCCAAAGTTTCCCAACAAAAACCGTCAAAGGTCATTGAGGTGGAAAATTCCCCACCAAACAAAAGGTAGCGCACAAATGCAGCTTTTGAAGAAAGCTCACAAGAGCCTACAACAAGCCTTTGATCCCTGTCTTTGTGTCTCCTATCACTTCTAGTTTTGTTTGTTGTCTTTGTGTCACCTGTCACTTCTAGTTTCAACCTTTCTTTCTCTGCTTCTGTTGCAATGGTCATGGGAGGTTTCTCCCAGTTCTCCCAAGTGGGACAATTCACTTTTACTCCCCTGCGGTTTACTTCACCTTTTTCCAGAGCCTAGTTTGCATCCACTATTTCTTCCCCTTTTTCTACAACTGCATCGGCTCTGACCCAACTTGCTCAACAAATGGAATATTCCATTTTTTCACTACCACCACCACTTCTCATGAGTCCTCCCGCTGCTTCACAAATTGGGCCTTGGCATATTCCCCTGTTCTCTCTACTAATAGTCTCTCTTCCAAGGAAGAAATTGGTCGGAACAACTACTCTCTCGTTCCCTTTTGCTCTTCATCATGGTGCACCCTTCGTAGGTGAGCTGATTAGGTTGCCAGTAGAATTTTTGTCAGAGGGAGATAATACAAAACAAGCATGGGCTCTTAGGATCTAGAAGCAAAGGGACAATGATGCTAAAAGGTCGGCAGAGCCAAAGGTGCAAACACTTTTCAATGAGGCTCAACAATCACTACATTTTGCAACCATGCATCCAACCATCATCAAACCACAAGGGGAGATGTGACCTAAGGATTACAACATTTATGCTATGGAACTCAATCTAAGCATAGCCTGACAGTAGGATAAAGTTGAGCTCATGGAGGAGACACAATGAGTGGTGACCACTGACTTCCTTAAGTCTAGTTGTTAGCTGAAGAAGAAGGAAGAAGAGCTATAAATTGTTAAGGAGAGAATTGAAGTCCTACTGGCGAAGGACAAGGCAAGGGATGTCAATTTTGTGCGCTTGTCACAATAAGTGCAGAAAAAATGGCCCAGACTCCAAGGGGAACTCGCAAAGTTCCAAGCCCAAGATTCCAACCTGGTCGCAACTGTAGTAGAAAAACCAAGAATTACAGGACCAGTTAGCTCGGGCGGATCAGGAGATGCAATGAAAGAATGAGGAGTTTCAGCATCAACGTGCTCAATTAGAGAAAAGAATAAAGAAAAAAGACACAGACTTTGAGGTCCAATAGGTTCAATTTGAGAAGGAAATCTAGGAGGTGAAGCTTTCCCTCAAAACGGAATCAACAAACAGAAGCCAAGCCGAAGAAAAATGGCTTGCCTATTTAAGAACCCTACAGGAACAACTCTCCATTGTAGACAAGAGGATTGTGGAATTGACATAGGATGTTGGTTCAAAGGATGTAGAGATTGGTCTTTTGAAGAATCTTCCCCAACCTCATGCTACCCAGACGAGCCTCCTTCAAGTAGCCCAGTGACTATATATTTCATACTAGGAAAAGGTTAAGGCCTTTTTCCTGACTCTTCAGCCAACGCTTTAGTTCATGGTAGAGGCAACAAGTTTAAGCGGGGAGGTTTACGAAATGATTGAGCGATTCCCATAGTACATTGTCGAAAAGGTTCACTGGGTGGATAAATTGTTGGATAAGTTGTACACAGTGTCAAATAAGGACTTAGTGCACGTAGGGATTGAAGACTGAAAGTCACTTGCCAAAATAGCAAAAGAGTTCATCCATTTCCATGTAGCCATCCTCCATGCTAGTGAGTGTGCTCCCACACTAGGTCGAATATGAACAAAATGCAAGCGAAATTCTCCCAGCTAACTCAAATGGACTTGCCCTCCCCATTTCTCTCTGATGATTTGGTGGCCACAATGGAGCAAATTGCAATGAAGATTGAGGAGAAGTAGCAAGACATATTTTATTTTCAAAGCTTCAATCAACCCCCTACTGCCAAGGATATTAAGGGTGTAACTCATCAGATAGCATGGCTGCTTTTTCAACTCAAGTCTGAGGCTGATATATCCATGAAGCTACCATTCAAAGAAGTGATTGATCTGCATGAAGTGCAAGAGAATTTGAGCGACATATCGACACCATTTGAGGTCGACTGGCTGCCTCTGCAAACCACTCTCTCAAAGCTTTGATTACATCACCCAATGGATAAGGCTATGGTCTTTGAACCAGAAATTTTTGGGTTCCTCGTTTTGAAGGAAAAACGCCCCCGATAGTCGCCAAAAGCTATGGATTTAAAATTCCTCAAGCTCCCTTCAAGTTGTTTGTATTTTGATAAGTCTGGCCTACACCCCATACATTTGAATATTCCCCAGCCCCTTTTTGAAGAACTTCACCCGCTATCGCCACGTGTCCACCATGCACTCTTCACAAGGATTCCATCCTTTGTTTCTTCAGTTCACCCCACCATGCTTCCACATGTCAGTAGCACGAGAATTTAAAAGCCTTCTTCCTTCACTTCTCAAACAAGCCCCGTTTGCGTACCACGTAGCATCATTCTGCATACACCTTTGGCAAGCCCCACAGTCAGCACTTGCAATGAATACTTCTCCACGTGTCTTCTCGATGGGGATTTCATCAAAGGGAAGGAAAGAGTGATCAACAAGCATCACTATGATGCCACGTGTCATAATTGACTTCGTGGGTGAGCAACACATGTCTGTACAAGGTTTTGTTGCTTATGCATTGGGACCACTTCCATCATTTGGAGGAGATGCATTTGACTTGAAGGTGACTACGTTTTATGGCTCGAATCTTTTTCTATTGCAACAACCTTAGGAAATCATTGCTCTGGGCATCATTGCTCATGATGAGGGAATATTTTTTTGTTACTAGATTTCAAGCGGTGGGATTGTTTTCTTATATATACTGCTTCCTCCTTCCAAAAATGAGTTCAGATCATACATAAAGAATTGTGAAAGACACCAAGAATTTTGTACTATTTTTAGATTATTGTATAAGACTCTAAGACTGTGCCATTGTTCGGCCTTTCTATTTTCTTATCTATTTGAAAAATCATTATACTGTGTTATCACTGTACTAAGTAATTTATTTTCAAAACTTTTATTATTTCAATATAATTTTGTTGATTTAGACTAGGTCTTTGACTCTTCTTTTTAGTAAATGTGTATGGGAGTTATTTTATGTTATTGAATAAATTATTTAGGTTTTCATCTTTGATTTATGTTATTTTGGGACTTAGCAGGTTTTTGAACGAGCCCTTAAATCTCATACAAAAGATAGATTTTCCATGCCTACATCTACATCTTGGTGCATTGCCTTAGTTAGATCTTTATTTTTTATATTTGCTTCTTTTTCCCATTCCAAAACCCCAATCATAGAAGAAGTCAGCTTCTTTAAAAACCCAGAGGTTGCTCAATTTAGCGCAATTGGTCCCCCTATTAACTGAGTTTCCCATAAGGCTATTATCTTGTCAATTTTTGGCATCAACATGAACTCATTAAAAAATGGATCCATGGAATTTTATTTGATTTGGTTTTGGTTTTGGCTTGAAGGATTCTCTTGTACTAGAATGGTTGCTTCTTTGTGAATGTTAACATATGATAATTTTTTTAGTGTAGGATTTTTATTTTCCTTATGTTAGGGGTATTTATTTTTTTCCTACACATATTATTTAAGCTTGATTAGGTTTATTAAGTGTGGTTAATATGATGACACATGGAAAAAATACATCAGCTACATGTGTCACTCTCTCCCACACATGGCTAGTTTAGTTACACACCCTCTTTTGGCTTGTCATCCCATCTCTCATAACCACTATTTTGTATTTACCTGAGTAGGTTACGAGGTAGTTGGATTTCTCACTCTCTTTTGGCTTTATGTTCCACCTCTCATAACCTCTCTTTTGTATCCACCTAAGGAGGTTATGCCACATGTTTGGTCATTTAACAACTAGGTAAAACCTCCCAACTTTTATGGGTAGTAGGAGTTAATGCACCTCTTGGATGTATATGCCCTATTTTTGATATATATATATATAGCACTTTACTCTCACCTTCACTAGTTTAGTGAAAGCTTTGTGAGAGTATTGAGAGTATTCTCAAATTCTCTTTATTTGTCTCTATTTATCTATCTTTTTAGATTCTATCTCCATTCTATTATTTTGATCTTTGATCATCTGTCAGCTAGAGTACATGTGATCTACGACCGACATTAGATCTTGGCTCGATTCTCGCTTCTCAAATAATATAATAAAATTTGTATTAGGATCTATATTTTTCAATGGATGAGGATCTATAAAGGTTGATTATGTTGAATGCACAAGGAAATTGAGAGGGGGGTATATCAATTTTACATTAAAACATCAAAACCCTCATTAACATTAAGATCTGCATTAATCCTTAAACTCTTAAGAACCATTAAACCCTTATCATGCATCAACAGAATGTAAACATTAGAAACAATAATGCAAACACATCCAAACACATGATAACACCATATTTACATGGAAAACCCAAAAAGGAAAAAACCACAGTGAGGATTAACTCACAATATAAAGTAATTGCAACACCGAATACAATAGGCTCACTGCCAGAGGGTTCACTACCCTAAAGAAAAGAAGGGATCATTGCTAGATTATAAATAAGAAGAAAGAAGAATATGAGAATGATAAATCCATCTTAGAGCAATAAAAAAATCCACCACTACTTCACTAGAACATTCACACTCTCTATAGTATGTAGACACCTTTTGCTCACTGCTTCTAGTAGTCTTAGGAATTAAAGCCCACACTGCATTTCACAATTTTGTAGTTCACATATCTGCACTTCATTACTTTATTGTCCATCAACCCAATACTTATTTATACAATCTTCAACCTTGAAAATAATTCATAGGAATTAAATTCCTTACTGCATTTCACAATTTTGTAGTTCACATCTCTGCACTTCATTACTTTATTCTCCATCAACCCAATACTTATTTATACCATCTTCAACCTTGAAAATAATTCACAAGGTTGGATATGCACCTCAATCATGAAAATTCATATTAGGTTGGCACTAAAAACATTCCCACAGTGGAAAGGAATGAAGTTGAACCAAAACACACCTTAACTTGGACCCAAATTCATCATACATGCCACACCACGCTTCCACAAACACTGAAGCATATATGTAATTAGTGTAAACACCCAAGGTCTGTCGAACCTATGTTAACACCATTAAACAATTAATTACACACTTCCTTTGATTCAAAGACGACCCACAAACCACACACAACACTTTAACACAATATGGAATATTCCACCAACGCCCTAAAATCCAACAACTCCTTCGCAGCATCATACACCAAAAGAATATATTCATCCTGCACAACCAGTTAACCTTTCACACATAGCAACACCTGAATCCAACAGTGTGGAGCACCAAAACATAAAAAACTCAAATTGAAGATAGATATGAGAAATATAAGCACACCCTCAAATCCACAAGACTAGAAACCGTACTACAGAGAAATGCAAAGAAAAACCATTTCTCCTAGACAACACTGCTTTCACAGTTCACACACTGGTGAACACAAATTTCTCTACACAATGATCCAAGATAAGAGATTTTGTTTATAAAACCACTAAACACCTCTAATCAACATATTTGAACTACACAAATATATCTTCAACCATGAAGAAATGTGCAGAAAGACACTAAACACCACTCTACTATATTGAACACCTCTCAACCACTGTGTTCCCTCTTTTATTCAAATTTTCTCAAAAGCACTTGGAAACTAAGCACCATAAACTCAAACTCATCACTTAGAACACATCTACAACATTTCAACCATACAAGAGGTTGAACATCTCCAATCACCAATACAAGCTCATTAAAGCAACACTAGAAGTTGACATTAGTGATATTGCAAATGACAACATAATGCAACCAAACAAAGCATCTCCATAGACTTCCAACAATCTCTCCATAGACCTGTTGACATCAATGCAACAAACTAGAACTATTGACATAAATTACAACACACAAGCTACTCATAATTCCAACAATCTCCTCCTTTTTCATTGATGACAACACATGGAAAAACAATCAATAAAAACAATTTTGATAACCAACTCATATACTACACACAATACACACTACTCCCCCTTACATAAGCATCAATTTTTTTCTCTCCTTACTTCGTAAGGTTTTTTAGTTAACTCTCTCCAAATCTCTCCCCCTTTGACATCAAACATGCATACTCTCTCCCTCAAAAGAAACAACTACTTTGCAACCTCTGCATTCAATTCCTTTGACAAGGCTTCAAAGGAAAACACCAATACACAACAAACTGACAACACTTACTCCCCCTGACTGTAACAACCAACAATGCTACTACCTACTCCCCCTGAGAGGTAGCCACCAACATTAGTCTAGAAAAAGGATTGAATATTGAGATCCATTGGACTGATACATGTCCTTATGTATCTAGTTGAAAGAAGGAGGGGAGATAACCCCCAACTTCTCTTAGAGATACTCAAAAGTATCCTTAGGAAGATCCTTTGTGAAGATATTTGTAATTCAATTCTTTGTACGTACATACTCCAACTTCACCTCATTCTTTGTAATCTTCTCTCTCAAAAAGTGATACCCAATTGAAATATGTTTTGTCCTTCAATGCATTATCAAATTCTTTGAAATATTAATAGCACTTTTATTATAAGTAAGGATAGAAATAGGTTCATCATATAATACTCCAATATCCTTCAATATTTTCTTCATCCATAACGCTTGTGTGGAGCATGATGTTGTAGTAATATATTCTGCCTCTACAATAGATTATGGCACTGAATCCTTGTTCTTACTTAAAAGACACCAACATGTTTCTAAGAAAGAATGCACTACCACTTGTACTTTTTTTGTCATCCACACTACCTACCCAATCTACATTTGTGTAAGCACTCAAAGATAAATCAGTATCCTTTAGATACCACAAGCCATGTTCTAGAGTGCCTTTCAAGTATCTAGATATTCTCTTCACTGTTGTCACATGTGACTCCTTGGGATTTTGAAATCTAGCCACAAGACAAATTGCATGCATGATATTTAGTCTAGTAGTAGTTAGATATAGCAATCCTCCAATCATTGATATGTACTTGCTCCTATTAGCCTTAGGGGATTCATCATTCTTGCTCAGCTTGCAACCAATAACCATAGGAGTATATACTGGTTTAGAGTCTTCCATCCCAAAATTCTTCAACATTTCCTTGACATACTTAGGTTGTGAAATGAATATCCCTTTCTTTGTCTAATTGATTTGAAGTCCAAGGAAGAAATCATCTCCCCAAACATAGACATTTCAAACTCTTTTTTCATCTCTTCTGCAAATATCTTGTGCATTACTTTATTACCTCCAAAGGTTATGTCATCAAAATACATGCCCATAATCAAGATTTGATCTTTTTCAACCTTAAAGTAAAGATTACTATATTCAGAACCTTTATTGAATCCTTAATGCAACAAGTACTTATTCAATCTTGCATACCAAGCTCTAGGAGCTTGCTTGATTCCATATAATTCCTTCTTCAATCTACAAACCATATTAAGATTATCTAACAACTGAGAGCCTTTTGGTTGTTCAATATAAACCTCTTCTTCCAATTCACCATTCAAGAATGCAGACTACACATCCATTTGATAAACTTTGGAATCTTTATGTGCTGCAAAATCCAGAAACATACTAATAGCTTCCATTCTTTCCAACAAATAAAATGTCTCCTCAAAATCTATTCCTTCTACTTGTGAGTAGTATTTACATACAAGTCTTTCCTTTTTTCTTACCACTTCTCCACTCTCATTCAAATTTTCTTGAACTACCCACTTAGTTCCAATCACATTCTTGTTTGTTGGTCTTGGGGAAAGTTCCCTAGTCTGATTCTTCTCAATTTGCATCAATTCTTCCTCCATAGCCTTGATCTAATATTCATCTTTGCATGCCTCAACCATTTTTTTAGGTTCAACTTTGGAAAGTAAACATAGGTTTACTTGTTCTTCTATCATAGCAACCTTTCTTCTTGTCAACACACCTTTTCTTTTCTCACTAATAATTTGATCTTATGAATGATTCTTTTGCACATACTTAGGGGTTTTAGGGATATTTTTTGGAGCTTCTTCCTCTTCAACCTACACTTATTTTTATTTACCTTCATCTTTCTCTTCTTCTCTGCAAGAGGACTCATCTTATTCATATCCATCTATCATCACTGAACTCTTGTGTAAGTCTTCATCCACTTTGACACTTGCACTTTCAATAATCCTTTTTATCCTCTTGTTGGAGCATCGATAAGCCTTGCTTCTTGTAGAATATCCAAGGAAGATTCATTCATCAGATCTTTCATCAAACTTTCCTAAGTTTCTACATCTCTTCTGATATAGCATTTGTTTCCAAACACTCTAAAATATTTCATAGTAGGGGTTCTTACATAGCACAACTCATAGGGAGTATTTGAACTATTTGTCCTTGCTTGTGCTCTGTTAAGTATGTAGACTATAGTATTAATTGCTTCTTTCCAATAGAAATCTGGTAGATTTTCTTCCTTCATCATTTTCCTTGCTACATCTTGAATAGTCCTATTCTTTCTTTCCACAACTCCATTTTGTTGAGGAGTCCTAAGGGCTGACAAATGCCTCTTTATTCCATGATATTCACAAAAAAAATTAAACTCATTGGAGGTGAATTCTCCACCTCTGCCAGATCTCAAACATTTGATCTTCATATCCATTTCATTCTCAACCATAGCTTTGAATGCCCTAAACTTATCTAAAGCTTCTAATTTTTCTTTGAGAAAAGTAACCCAAGTCATTCTAGAATAATCATCAAATAATAGCATGAAATACCTGTCACCTTGAAAAATTTTGATTCCTATAGGTCCACAAAGATCTGTATGCACCAACTCTAAAGGACTAGTAGTAAATTGCTCTATGACTTTGAAGCTCTTTCTAGCTTGTTTCCCAATCTGACATTCCTTCCAAACAACATTAATAGGCTTTGTAATCTTTAGTAGATCTCTCACAACTTAATTTGAATTGATCCTTACTAGGCTATCAAATTTGATGTGACACATTCTTCTATGTCATAGCCAACTTTCATTAATTTGAGTCATAAAGCATTGACCATTTGCACCCTTAAGTTGATAAACATTTTTATTGGTCTTTCTTTCTATTGCAACCATAATTCTGAAGCCTTTTTTATCTCATGACCATTTTCTTGAAACACAAGATTATATCCTTTGCTACACATTTTTCCTACACTCAAAAGGTTGTCATAGACCCTTAACATAAAGAACATCATTTTTATTATTCTTTCCATCAAACATGATTGAAAATTTTCCACATATCTTAGCAGATGTATAATCACCAAACTTAACTAAACCACCTTGAAACTTCTCAAGTTTAACAAAGTTGCTCTTATCACCTATCATGTGATTTGAACATCCACTATCAATTATCCAATTGTTCTTCTCTTCTCTTTGTTCTTCTCTTCTCTAGCATGAAAAGCAGTCACCATTGCTCCTTCAATGTTATGACCTGCTTCCAATGCACTTTCCTTCATACATCTCTCAGATTTAGCAAAATTAGTTCTAGCATTTAGAACCATGAACAAGAATTCATCATCTTCATCATCAAGCTAATCAAATTCATCATCAGATATACTAGCATCTTCTCTAACATAATAGCTTTTCTTAGTTGATTTACCTTTATTTTCCTTAGGTATATCTTTTGAAGCATAATGACCAATCTTTCCATAGTTAAAACATTTGAAAGGTAACTTACCTTTGTATTTTCTAGTTCCTTTTTTCAATTTCCTCACAAATTTTGCTTCTAGCTCATCAAACTCATCCAAATCAAATTCCTCATTCTTCTCTATTTTTCCAACTTTAAAAGCGATCTCCTTTTTTACATCACTTGGACCAAACTCTCTCAATTCAAAAGTAGTTAAAGTACCAAACAATTGATCTCTAGAATATACTAATATAAATTTTGAAATTATTCAATATCACAAACCTTATGACTATAAGCTTTAGTAAGAGTTCTTAGTGTCTTCTTTACCACCTCTTCTTCTTTAAGTTTTCCTCTAAGGCCTTTGATGGAATTAACAACTTCGTCCACTCTATGCATGTAGCCCATAATATCTTCATCTTCTGTCATGCTTAATGTCTCAAATTTAGTCTTTAGATTCTACATCTTTGCTTGCTTGACTTTATCATCTCCTTCATAGATACTTTCTAGCTTTTTCCAAATTTCACCAGCAGTTTTAAGACTAATAACTTTCACAAGTTCTAAATTAGAAGGACCACTCAAAAGAGCATACATTGCTTTTTCATTGTTCTCATATGCCTTGATCTCATCATCAATACTTAGACCATTTGCAGGCATTATATATCCGGTTTTAAGATACTTCCAAACTCCAAATCCCAGAGAAATAAGAAAACCTTCTAGCCTGATCTTCCAAAATGCATATTCAGATTCATCAAACAAAGGAACCTCCTTCTTGTGTGCCACCCCAAATCTACCCCAAGCAGTTAAGTTTTATTCTAAGGAACCTTTCTCTGATACCAATTGTTGAATGCGTAAGACAACTAACAGGGGGTGAATCAGTTGTACATTAAAACATCAAAACCATCATTAACATTTAGATCTACATTAGTCCTTAAAATATTAATAACCATGAAACCCTTATCATGCATCACTAGAATGTGAACATGAGAAACAATAGTGCAAGCACATCCAAACACATAAGAACACCAGGTTTATGTGGAAAACCCAAGGGAAAAACCAAGGTGAGGATTAGCTCACAATATAAAGTAATTGCAACACCAAATATAATAGGCTCACTACCTGAAGGCTCACTTCCCAAAAGAAAAGAAGGGATCGCTGCTAGATTAGAAAGGAGAAGAAAGAAGAATGTTACAATGAGAAATCCATCTCAGAGAAACAAAAAAATCCACCACTACTTCATCATAACATTCACACTTTCTTTGTATTATGTATACACCGTACGCTCATTTCTTCCTGTAGTCTTAGGCATTAAAGATCACACTTCATTTCACATTTTCGCACTTCACATCTTTGCACTTCGCATCACACAAACTTCACTACTTGATTCTCCATCAACTCAACACATTTATACCATCTTCAACCTTGAAAATAATTCACAAGGTTGGCTATGCACCTCAATTATGCAAATTCAAATTAGGTTGGCACCAAAAAATTCTCGCGATGGAAAGGAATGAAGGCGAACCACAACACACCTTAACTTGGACCCAAATCAACTCGTGCAGACCATGCCACACTTCCATAAACACCGAATCATATCTACAATTAGTGTAAACACCCAAGGTCGGTCAAACTTGAGCTAACACCATTAAACAGTTAAGTACATGCTTCCTTTGATACAAATATGATTCATGGACCACACACAATACTTTAACACAATGTGGAGTGTTCCACCAACACCCTAAAATCCAACAACTCCTTCACAACATCATACACTAGAAGAACATATTCATCCTACACAACTAGTTAACCTTCCACACATAGCAATGCCTGAATCCAACCTTTTGGAGCACCAAAACACAAAAAAAATAGACTGAAGATAGATATGAGAAATACAAGCACACCCTCAGATCTGCAAGACTAGAAACCACACTATGGAGAAATGCAGAACAAAACCATTTCTCCCAAACAACACTACTTTCACAGTTCACACACTAGTGAACACAACTTTCTTTTCACAAAAATCCAAGACAAGAGATTCTAGATGTAACACCTCTGATCAATATATTTGAACCACACAAGTAGATTTTCAACCATGAAGAAATGTGAAGCAAGACATTAAACACCACTTTGCTATACTGAACACCTCTCAACCACATTGTTTCCTCTTTTATTCAAATTTTATCAAAAGCACTTGGAAACCAAGCACCATAAACTCAAACTCATCACCTATAACACATCTACATCATCTCAACCACATAAGAGGTTGAACATCACCAATCACCAATACAAGCTCATCAAAGAAACACTAGAGTTTGACATCAGAGATACTACAAATGACAATATAATGCAACCAATCAAATCATCTCCATAGACCTGTTGACATCATTACAACAACCTAGAACTATTGACATCAATGACAACACACAAGTTACTAATTTTTCCAACAGAGTCAAGTTTGGATTTTATTCAAATCTAGGCGACCTAACTATGGCATCTATATTTTGAAGTAGGAGGTGTTCTAGTTGGGAATGACCTTGTTTAATGTTCAAAAAATCACTATGGTAATTGGGATACTCATCTTGATCCATAAGGCTATCATGATCTTGATATTCAGCTTGATTCACAAGGCTATCATCATATTCAAAGGGATTTTTAGGTTGGTTTTGATTAAAAGTTTTATTGAAATGAAATGTATTCATGACTCCCATTTTATTTAGGATTTTGGTACTACTTTAATACAAGTAGATGGAATAAAAATGAGGCACATGAACAATGTATCTACTCAACTGGAGTGTTTGGATTGTGATCCCACCAATGCTACTTGAACTTGATCATAAATAGGGTAAGCCTCAATATCTTAGAGTGATAACTATGGATGATTAGGATTGTACCCATAGCCCACTATTCTATTTTGAAAGGTATGTGGTGAGTAATTTCTTGGGGCTAATTACTTACTGGTGCATCACAAGGACCAAGCAGTTGAAAGGTCCCTGATCCGGTGGACATTTTTCAGTGAAAATTGAAGTGTCTTGTTTCTCTCCAGAATCTGTACAATCAGAAAGATCTCAGCGTCCTGGTTCCAACGCAACTCGAACGGAGCAAAAAGGAGTCCGTTTGCGCAAGTTATGGCTAGTCAAACCTTCGGTCAAACTAGGATCAGAGGGCATCCAGGAAGCGAAAAAAATGATGTTGTCAAAAGTTGTCAAAGTTGGCATCATCGGGAAGAGCTCGTCGCAAGCTTTCCAACGCAATTTGTTTCGTCAAAATCCGACATCGGAGGCTCAACTTATTAGCGGTCAAAGCTCCTGGTTGACTTGGTGACTAGAAGGTGAATGATGACGTCAGCGTCCGTACAAGATGACATCAGCAGTCCGTACAAATCCGAAATGGACCAACCGAGATCTGCCATGTGGCATCTTTGTCAGAGTTGTACAAAACCAATCATATCACGACACGTGGCATCCATACATACAGTCAGCGTACCATCGGCTTCCACGTCAACGCACAGTCGGATCCCAGTCAGCGATGATGTGTCTCCAGCAGCCAGTCATTTTGTGCCATGTGGCAGTCTCCCTGTGCAACGCGTGTCTTCTTCATTTCCCTCCATCGTCGGTGTTGGTTGAAAAAATTGTTTTGTTTGTTAAAATGTTAGGTATGCGGTTTGAACCCGCAACCTCACGCCACCCAATATAGCCCATGGCCGTTCCACCATCGCCGGCGTCTGTTATTACTATATGTGGCGGTTTCCTTTTGTTGAATTGCATTTTGGATTTTGTTTTTAAAAAAAGACCGCCGGCAGGAGTTGAACCCGCACCGGCCGGGATATAAAAATTAATAGCCACCGATATGCCATCGGTACTGCCTAAAACATATATGGCATCGGTTCCCTTTGATTAGTTAGGGAAAACCGAATGGCTTTAAAATTAAAGATATTCCCTCCAAATGTAAAAACAAAAATCTTTCTTTAGGATTAGTTAGAATCTGAATAAACAATAGAGGCCCGAAAAGATAAGTGGAAGGGCTCTATTAGTTTGAAGAGATTAATTAGGATTATTTAATAATTCTAATAAGGGAGATAAGATATAAGGTGGTTATCTCCAAGATATTATGCAAAATTATGGGAGATTTTTATGTATTTGGAGAGATAAGGGGAATATTTTCAAATCAATTGGTTAGTAACCAAATTGAGAAAATTTTATGTATTTAAAGGGGTGTGAGGTGAGAGTTGGAATCAAGTTTTCTTTCAGGTGACGAAGTCTTGAAGCTGTGGAGATAATCGAAAGAGAAGTCTTGTGGAGATTCTTTGAGTCATTCTCGCACGTCAGAGCGTTGTTATGCTGCCGAAGTGCTTGGAGAATGATTGTGGTGTACGTTATCGCATTTTTGGAGTTAATCGGACGGCTCTATTGAGTGGACCCGGACGAAGTCATCACTTTCGCGAGGGACGCAACCTCATATCAACCGCTTGTTCTTCTCTTCTGCCGCTTTATTTTCCTTTCAAGAGGTTCACCTTGTTATTACTTATTCAGTATGATTTTAAGTTAATTTTGGATTGCAATTAACTTGAAATAATCAATTGTAAAAGTGCATCGTAAAGTTTACATTTAAACCGCAATCTAGTCTGGTCCTACACATCGTGGATTAAGCTTTTACTCATACTTGGTGGTGTGGGTTCTACTCCTAAAGCGGGTTTTTCTTTTGCCACACGCTTTGTCCATTTCGGTTACTCTCTCTCTTTCTATCTAGCTGCCCATGGAGGTGGGAACACCAAAACATGGGTTTGACTGAGGAAGACCTCAATACAACCCCAACATTCTCTCCAGATCTTACGCATGTAGGTTTTGAAGACATTCACGTGTTGGAGGCTCCATCACTTGCATGGTTGTGATTATTTCCTTTCTTCTCCTTATCTTTATCATTTCTACTTCACTTTGTTTCAATCCTATTACATTCTATCATTTTCTTGCATTTTGTAAGTTCTTAGCAATTGGGTTGCTAGTAGTCATTTAGTCATTTTCTGTGATATTCTTGCTTCTTGGTCTGTACGAGATGTCAACGCGCCTCTGGGACATTAGTGCACTGCACTGTCATCTGTATTCTGCGCTATCGTACTTTGGCTGAGAGCTTGATAGTTTGTCTAGAAAACCTTTGTGACCTACTCTTTCCCATTCTAGAACCCTCGTGTTGTTCCTTGAGGTAGTTTAGGGTAGTTTATCCTGTGAGGCTCTCTGAATGAAAAGAACTCATGAGTAGCGAATCCCCCTTCTCTACATAAAGATGTAAATCAAAACACAACAAACACTTGTTAACTTTAACCCCTAAAGCTAAGATGAATTTATTTTATGCACCAAATGAAATGTTGTCTTGTTTAATTTTAAACCCAAAGTAAAATGATGAAATGAGGGTTCAATTTTAGTCCTATTTGAGCGTTATTTTTAAACCCAAATGAAAATTAGTGTGGTACTAAAGCATTAAATGAAAAGCATAAGAAGTGGGTTTTAATTGCCTCAAAAGCATCAAACGCTAATTAAAATTGTAAGATGGAAATATAAGAATTCTTCTTCACTTTTCCTTGTATCATCCAACCTACAAAACCTTGTTAGTCTAAAAACTATAACAACGTTAGAGGCATGTTAGTAATCTAATGAAGCGAAAAAATTAAAACAAATGCTGAAAAAATAATCATCAAATTTCTTACAAAAGTTGGGCATCGCTATTTACGATAGTGTCACTTTAGTGAACTTGGGCATCACTCTAGGGAAAAAATAGTGACGATGATAGTGTCGCCATTTGAAGTGTGTTTCCAATTGCAAATTTGATACCTCTAAAAATTATTAGCATCGCCTTTTGGTTTAATCAACATCATGATATTAAATAGGCACTGCTATTTCAAATGACAATAGCATTGCTATATGGCAACGCCCAACAAATGTGTTACTTAAATTCCTTTCGGCATTGTTGTATCCTACAAAAGTTAGAAAAAAGGAATTCGAGATAGAAATTCATTAAATTTGATCGATTTTTCCTTCCTAGTGCCAGAATGTGATTGGAGGATTAGTGTAGGTCGATTATGCTTGATCTGTGAAGAACCAAAGCATAATGAAGCCACTAATTCCAAATCTCAATGGGATCATTCAAAAGAAAGTTAAACTAAACATTTAACAAAACTAAGCATTCTAATCTATGAAATCATTTAAATGTCTACTCTAATCCATCTAAAACTTATCCCGTTTGTGGGAGTGGTGTCGTGTTGATGTGGAACAATGACCCTTTCCCAATCTCATGGATAAATGAAGATACCCCAGTTAGTTTTATTGAAGAAAACCAATGGAATTGTTGTGAGATATGTATGAAAATATGATTTTAATCTAAATGAGCATGATGCAAGCTAATTAAACATGATTTAAGCTAAAGTGATGAAGATATACAAATGCTAAGCTAATTCTAAATAGATTCTATCCTAAAGGATCCAAACCCTAATTAATTAAAACAAGCTAAATGGATGCATTATGTGATCATGGAAGCCATTAATGGAACCTAAAGCTATTTAATGCAACTAAAATAAACTAAAATATGCTAAATGTGTGCTAAATATGAGTATAACTGTGAGTGATTTCAACAGCATAAGTTTTATCTAAAAAGATGGAACCATTTGTCTCTCCAAATAGTGCTTTATTTATATGAAAGAAAATGAGAAATGAATGGTGGAGATTGAAAAAGCTAATCAACGGTCAAGGATGGAAGAAATTGGAGGAATGGATCATGGATTCTCATCAACAAGTGAGAATGCAAGATGTGATTTAATCAAGGGTTAATATTCCTTCAAACAAACAAACTTTCAACTTGTCCAAGAGTTCATAAGTTAACTTGCACAAAAGGTCACAAGTTAACTTGCTCAAGAAGCTAAGTAAGTTTGTTGAGAAAAAGGAATATTCTCCTTTTTCAAATGAGTGAGGAGAGAGAATATTTTTTGCAATATTCTCATGGTTGAGGGAAAATGATATTTAGTTAATTAAAACTAAATTAAATTGTGCAAAGGAATATTCCATGGGAATATTCCCTTCTTTTTGGAGAAACATGCAAAGGAGGAATATTCCCTTGCAAGTGGTGGGTATTAGATTTCATTGATAATTAAACAATTGTTAATTATGCAATTAGGGGATTTAGAAGAATTAGATGATATTCATTAAATATAATGATTTAATGAAAAGGGGAAAGAATTTAATTAAATAACTTAGGGTTATTTAATTAAATAAGAGGACTTTAGGGATTAAATTAAATAATTTGATTTATTTAATTTAATGAGACGAAAATGTTAGCATGAAAGGGAATTAACCTAATTAAATGAATTAGGTTAACTATCATAAAGAGAAAAATTTGGAAGGAGTGTCAAAATATAATTTAACAAGTAATTTAAATGGAAAACCTCAAAAGTTTGTTTAAGTAAAGAATTTATCACCATCAATGAATCACCCTCAATGATGATATGAGGATTTTGGAATTTTAAAGCCATTTTTAGACCAAGAAACAAAGCATTGAATTTAACTACATTATTTAAGCTATCCTTTAGTATTTTGTTGTCTGCTCTGATAATTTTTCCATCACAATCCCTTAAAACCATGCCAACACTCGATTTTCTAGGGTTTCCCCTAGAAGCACCATCAAATTTTAAATTAACCAGATCAACTAGAGGGGGTATCCATTTAATAAGCTTCTTGTTTGTGTTAGACCCAAAAATATGAATAGATCCCTTTATTGGGGGGATTTTAACAAGAACTCTCATGCTCATTATAATTCTATCCTTCAAATCAAGCCATGAAAAACCATCAACTTTAGGTAACATTACTGACCCCTAACAAAGGGTAAAGGGCCAAGGATCCTTTTGCTTCAACACAACTAGAGAATTGTATCCATCCTTAACATTGTATTTTCATGATTTTTGATTTCAACAGATTATTTCATCTTCCTTATTGGAGTAAAAAATATACCTTTTTTTGTAATTATTCCTTAAAATATTCTTTCAAATGAAAAGGGACTAGAAGGAAGTCTACAAATTTCCATTTCACAACTATAGGATTTTTTGAAAATCTATCACCATGTAATCTTTTACCATGTTTCCCCATGAGGTATTTAAAGTGATTTAAATTTTCTTCCAATTACCAACATCCCTAAGTGGTTTGTGACCATTCCAAGTATCCTCCCAAAACAATACTTTCTCATCATTATTTATAACCCAAGAAAGATGAGGGAGAAGCATTGATCTGCAAGAAGAGATGAAGTTCAATATTTTGGAACCAGGAGGAAGAGGTTTTTATGTAAAGATAATTTCCATATCTAAGGAATCCAAATACTTATATCTCATTATTTGACATCACTTTGTATTTGGATTTGCATATATTTTCCAAATCAATTTGACCCCTAGGGCCTTATTTTAGAGAAATAGGTCCCTTAGACCAACCCCTCCCCATTTTTTGGATTGACAAACATTTTCCCATGCCACCAATGACAATTTATTTTTTCTTTCATATTTTATGCCCATAGAAACTCTCTAAACACCTTTTGAAGATTTGTTCCCTTACCCTTTGGAAACCTCAACATAGACACCAAATAAGTTGGTAATGAATGAAAATTTGGTTTTAACATAACTAACTTACTAGCTAAGGTACAAGCCACTTAGATTTCAATAAAAAAAGTCTATTTGAGTTAGAAGCAATTATTTTATCCCAAAAATTATGTTTTTCTTTCCCTAAAAAGAATGGAATACCAAAATATTTGCAAGGTAATGAATCACATTGAAATCCCAAAAAAATTATTAACTATTCTTTCACCAAGGGATTAACATCCAAGAAGAACATTTTTTATTTGTCCTTATTAAAAACTTGACCCAAGTTCAAGGAATTGGATATTATTACCTTGTTGATATCCCTAGTTTCTTCTAGGCTTGCATGACCAAACAAGAGTGTGTCATCTACAAATAAGGAGTGAGTGATTGAATGTGGATAAGAATTGATTTTTTACCCCTTTCCAAATTTTAGTGACTCTTGCTAAAGAAATAGATTTTCCCAATCCTTCAACCTAGAGGATAAAAATGAATGGTGATAGATGATCACCCTATCTAACCCCTTGACAAGAGGAAAATAAACCACAAGGAGCACCATTCACTATGATTGAGAATTTAGCTCCCAATTTACAAGAGTATATCCATTTACACCAATGTTTTCAAATCCCAAACTTTCTCAAGATCGCCAATAAGAAATCACAATCTACTCCATTTTTGGCTTACATCATGTCCAATTTCAAAACCATAGTAGGCTCCTTTTTTGCATAATTGAATGTAGAACCTCATGTGCCATGATTTCACCCTTTGGAGTCTCCTTCTCAGGAACAAAAACCTCCTATTCATCAAATATGATTGAAGGAATTAGCTTAGCCAATCTAACTGCTATAGGTTTGATGGGAATTTTGTAAATATTGTTGCAAAGGGAAATTGTCTTGAAGTCTTTAAATGATGAAGAGTTAGTTTTTTTTTGGAATTAATGCAAACAATTTAGTATTTATCTCTTTTAACACATTTATGTTTTTTCTAGACTCTTCTAGATCCAAAATCATATCCTAACCCACAAAATCCCATCATTTCTAAAAAAACATGATTGTGTATCCATTTGGACCCAAAGCTTTTTCTACAGCCATGAACAAGACCACTTTGTTCACCTCTTCAAGAGTGAAGCTTGACATAAGAATCATATTTTTCTTCTCACTCACCAAGCAAGGAATATTATTTATTACTTCACTATCATGGAAAGATTATTTATGTTTTACAAGAGCAAGTAGGTTTTTGAACAAATTGAAAAAACACTACCACCCTTAGATTGGATATAAATGATTCTATTTACCCGATGCTTAATTTGTGTAGATGCATGAAAAAAATTGTGTTCTTATCACCATCTCTTAACCATAGCTCTCTTGTATTTTGTTTCCAATAAATTTCCTCTTAGGAAATAATTTCATCTAATTCAACATTTCAAAACTTCTCCTTTTTAAAAGCTGACCCATCCATACCCCTCTTTATCACTACCTCATAAAACAATAACAAATATTGCTCAATTCTTTCCTTTTCAAAAAATATATTCTTAAAATGTAAATTAAATTCCAATCCTTGATATTTTCCTTTAAAAATTTCAACTTTTTGTTAAGTTGATACATCTTGACCCTTCAATGAAGGAACAATAATTCCACTAGGTTTTTTAGTAAGGGTACAAAACTTTCATCCCTAAACCACATTGCTTCAAATTTGAAGGGAATCTTAATTGGAAGTCTATCCTAAAAAATAGATAGAGAAATGGGAAAGGGATTTGACCTTGTTAATGTATGAATTATGGAAGAAAAATCTAGAGAAGAAGACAACCAATTTTTGATACTAAGAAATGATCCAACCTCTCAACAAATTGAAGACAATCCTTTCTCTTGTTTGTCCATGTGAAGGAGCCATTCTTTGGAACATAATCATATAATTTATTTTCCAACAAAAAGATCCTAAAATATTCCATTACCTTGATAGGGGGAATGATTCCCTCACACTTTTGTGAGGTATCTAAGATTGCATTAAAATCTCCACCAAATATTTTTAACTCATTCTTAAGTGGCAGAGATACTGATTTTTTTTTTTGCAAAAGGAATTAAGCCTATATATATATTGATATATGAAATTAGATTTATAAAATAAGAGTTCAATGACTCTTGATAGCCAGATATATCAATAGAATAACTTGTAGTTCACAAAACATTTTCCCTTCCAATCCCATACTAATTAATTTCAAACACCCACCTCTACCCATCCTCGTCATCCTTCACCATTCACAACAATGATGCAAATTGACCTATCATCCAATAGCCATCCACCATTTGTTCATACACATCATCATCTCCTTCCTATTGGGTCCCACAAAAGTCAATGTCATGTTTTTGCTATGTCGAGGGGACACTAAAGCAGCTCTCCTTGAAAATTGGAAGTCTCATCAATTAAGTTCCCATTGGGTCATCGAAGAGACTCTGAAACAACTTGCCCTGATATAAGAAGGTCTCCTCGATGAAGCTTTATTGAAATGCCAGTAGGACTTTCATTTCCATTCCACCGATATCCATATATCCCTTCGATGAAGAACCTTCACATCATCCTCACTCAATCATTTGTCACCACCTATCAGTCATGACATCACTGTTCTTTGTTGTCATCACTTAGCCTGGTCCCACTTGGGTCGCTTCATTGAAGGGACTCTAAAGAAACTACTTTTGATATCCAAAAGTCCCTTCGATTGCTTCACAATGATGATGTGAAGCGAGAAATTGCCACGTGTCACCTGCAAAACTTGGACCCACTTCATACACCATTCCCCATTCAATCATCACCAGCTCAATCTCCACCGTCGATCTCCATACCTCTCCATTGATGGGACATCATTACATCAAAGGGATATCAGATTAACTCCTATTGATATGCAACAGTCTCCTCGATATAACTTGTAGCATTCGAATGAACTTTGAAGTATGAAAGTGACCTTGAAGTGTCTCCTACCGATATGTTGAAGTCTCCCTGATCCACTTCATACCTTGTGCCCCTTCCGATCATCACCGACTCAATCTCCACCATTGATCTCCACAGCTCTCCATCGATGGGATATTATTACATAGAAGGGACATCAGATTATATCCTACCAATATGCAACAATCTCTTGGATATAACTCCCAGCCTTCAAATGAACTTCAAAGTATTAATGTGACCTCAAAGTGTCTCCTGCCGATACATTGAAGTCTCCTGGATACCTACTAGCCTTGATCACCACCGTTGTCACTCCATCGAAGAGACTCTGAATCTACTCACTTCAATGTGTTATGGTATCCCTAATAATCACACAGACAATGCCAACCGGAAGACAAGGTATGAGGGACCAGTCACCAGACAACTATAATGGCATAAGTGATAACTTATGCAACCGGTAACCTAAATTAGGAAGTCAATGGAAAAATAGAAATCCCGTTAGAGTGCCATGACTACAAAAAGCCTAAGGTTTAACTGATAAACCCTAACAACACTCGAGAGAATAGATAATTCCATTCTGAGCTCATACTTTAGCCTATGAACTTGCAATAAAACATAATTCTTCCTTATTTTCTCCTCCTGTGCTATTGTCACCACTTGAAATGATTACACTTTTTCCAAAACTATATTTTCCTCCATCGAATATCATTGCATGCATTCTTTTGCTACAATCTTGGATAAAATTGGAAATGTGTCAACCATACTAACATCTGAAATGGTCACTTCTTGCTTTTGATATCCCATATTTGCAAGGTGATCTACTAACCTATTCCCTTCATGATATGTATGTGAAATTTTGAAAGAATGAATCGTGTCTAACATAGACCAAACATTTTCTAGAATATATTGCAAATTATAATTGCAACACAATCTTTTCTTACATGCATTTATAATTATTAACGAATCACCCTCCACGTGAATTGATGTTATACCTAGATGCCTTACAAGCTTTAAACCATGCAAGAGTGCCAAATATTTTGCCACATTATTCATGCTAGAAGGTAGATCAATTGATTTGGTTGCCTTTAATTCTCCACAAGAATCTTGAATACACACCCCTGTACCAGAAACACATGGGTTCCCTCTTGACCCTCCATCAAAATTTAGTTTAAAGTAGTCTAGAGATGGGGGTTTCCATTTAACCAAACTCCAATCAATCCTTGCCTTGTGAGATTGTTGCAAATTTCCCTTGAAGAGTAAAACTATGACTTTCCAACTCTTTAGAATACTATCATCCCATGATGTTAAAAGAGAGTCAACCCTTATATGATTTTGAGCATATACATTCACTGCTTCTATGACTAACATTTCTATTATACCTTGAACATTCTGCACTAATGAAGATACCTTTCTAAAGATGTGCTTATTTTTCTCCCACCAGATAGACTAGCCTACTGTAGGTGGAATTAAACACCAAATGCATGCAAACAAAGAATATTTATATAACACTGGCCACACTGAAAAAAGATCCTAGAATGTATTTGGAAAAGGGGCAACAAAGTTTAATTTCTGTAAAATAAAATACCAACAAAGCTAGGCATATGAACATTGTAGAAAAAGGTGGTCAACATCCTCAGAAAATTCCCCACATAGAACACATCTAAAAGGTTCTGCAAAGCCTAATTTAGTTAGCCTATCACTTGTCAGCACCCTTTTTCTTAGCACTAACCATGTGAACTTACCTGGTTTTGGTAATATCATGTTGCTCCAACAAAAAGAGAAATTGACGCAAGAGCATCTTTTCATCAACATTAACTCATTAGGGTTCATTAGACCCAAAACTCAACTTGGAGAAGATCAACTAACAAACTCACTTATTCCTTCATCAAACTTCATCAATTTCACTAGTTTCCACATCACTACAAGATTTCACATGTAAGTATTCCAATTCACCAAAACCATATTTCAGACCAACATCAATATCAAATTGACATAAACAAAGCACTAATTTGCTTAATAAAATCTGAACCAATACACCAACACATGCACCATATCACTCTTTATTTCAATTTGCTTCAATGAGGCAAAAGGACCACAAATCATCACACTTGCTTTCAAATTGTTACCAGACCTCTCTTGTACACCATTTTAACATCATTATTTGACAAAACAAGCCATTTATGCTGCTACACAACTCTGACATATCAACACTTCATTCTCATGCCCTCAAACCACTATTTTCCATCATGATTCCACATTATACAAGCACCAAATTATCATATTCTATCTTCTAAAATCTATCTAGACACTAAGACATCTTTAACACCTTCCTTTTAACAGATTCAAAGCAAATCTAATCACCCATACTACTGTTCCATCAGAAAATTAGTTTCTTGCATTCAATGAACATGATCCTTGTAGCAAAACAACATGACTAAATCGGGTGTTCCATACAATCCACATTGTATATCCACAAAAGGATTACTATTCCAAGAACCCATTTTTCTCTATTAAAACATATCAAAAACTTAGATTAGGTTGTTTTACAAATTTCACCAGATCATTAGACTGTCCCACATTTTAGGCATCAAAATAGGTCAAAAATACAAAGAAGCTCCCACAACATCAACTCAAAATCATCAAATGACTTTAAAAAGTCTTGATTCAAGGTTCAAAACTCAAGATTAAACCACCTTTTAATAATTGAAAGGCTCAAATAATCGTTGTTCAACAAAACCCTTATTTTATGCACAATACAAGCCCTACAAATGAGGGTTTATTGAAAATACCTGTTGCAAACCTTAAACCCATCTGAAATCTGTTCAAAAATGTTTAAATATATCTGCAAAATCTATATAAACCTCCTTACACCCTTCTCACATTTCCTTTTCATCATTTAGCACCCTTGAGCCATTCATTTTCATGAAGAAATCACTGCTTTTCTGTCAGGACAACTTTGATATTGTAATCTCGCCTTCCCCTGCAAATTTCAAAATTAAAAAAAGCTTAAAACATCCTATCCCACTCTACTCCACCATTCTACAAGGCCTAATTTGGTGGATTAGAGATCTTTTTCCTATTTGACTCTCAAAATCTCAATGTTGGAGTTGCAAACCAAGTTTAGGAAAGTCAACTCAAACAAAGAATATACTCAATAAATTTCCTTCAAAATGGATGTAAATGAAAGATAAACTACTGTTCTACTTGAAAGAATAAGATTCAAGACCTAGAACTTCTTTGCAGATCGTACAACTAATGAACAACTAAAAAGAAAACTGAATTTCACAAAAACATGGTACTTTATTGATAGAAAATATTCAAGATTACAATCCTTGATCACTTGCTTGGCCTTTACAAGCTCTTATAGATGTTTCTAATTCAATAACTAACTTTACAACTTCTTCTACCGATCCGTCTCTTCAAATTCCTCAGAAAGACTCTTCAACTTCTGTTTTTATACCTTTTTACAAATTTAGCAACTTTTACATTTTTTTTTGCAAATTTTACCTTTCTCCTCGTTTTGACCTCCTAATGACCTATTTATGACATAATTACATTATTTATGACCAATTCATCACTTTTTACAAGGATTTACATGCTTTGACACTTGAAAGTTCAATTTTTTTACAATTTTTCCAATTAGAGGCAATTGGTGAGCAAGGTGCTATTGCACCATACAACCAACCAACAAAACTTTCCAAGTCCCTTGGAAACATATCAAATTTTCTTGTACCTGCAAAAAAAAATTCAAATCTTCCTTGGGCTGCTTCCTTTCTATTTCTCTTGAATCTTCATATGTGTTCATCTGGTTTCATCCTTTTCCTTCAACTCTATCTTCTTCTTGATCTCTTCTTTTCCTTTTTCCCTTCTCATTCTCTGTCATCAAGTTCACATTCACTACTCAAAAGGACACAAGACTGTCCTTTCACAACTCTCTTCTTTCCACTAACTTTTTACTCAACCAAGGACATAGGATTGTGCTTACAAAATTTCCTCTTTCCTTCACAATTCATCCTTGACCTTCTCTGACCAATCACCTTTTCATCTTCTTAGCTTCTTATCTACTCCCATCAGTGGAGTACTCTCATCATGGCTGCAAACTCAAGTGCTTCACAGACAACTATCCATCTAGTTCTTACTGTATCACAACACAACTCAACAACCTTCTTTGCCTCACCTAGGTGTCTCCGCTTTTCTCTCCCTAGTATTTTGGCAACCATCAACCAGGTTCTTTCTTAACCTGCACATAACTGTTGGTTCTTAGTTGTGATCATATGGTTTGTCCTTGATGACAAAATACCTTTCAGTCGATTCTACTTGTTGACAGTTTCAGCTTGGTTTCTCATGTTGTATCTTGGTACAGTTTTGTCTATATGGTTTACTTGTCTTGGCATTCAGTGGATAGTTTACATTCAACATTTTAATATCTTATGGTATTGATTAGTTTGAGCTTCGTACAGTCTCTGGTTATCTTATCTGTACATTGTTTCGGTAACAAAAAAAGAACATTTCGGCATGAAAATGCTAGGGTCTCCCCGATCCATTTTTTTGATAGACGTTTCATGCGATTTGATTTTACATACAAGAAGCTTTTGGCATGACATTCATCTTGATGCATTGGAAAGGTCTATCAGATGAGTTTTTCAATCGCTAAGAGGTGTTACCAAATGAGCTGTCTCACTGACTATTACATGAGGTGGTTCATTGGCGTAAGTAATCCCTATTAGCATATTGTTTCTTTGAGCACTTTGTGTCTTGCCGACCCGCACAAGAAAGAACATATCGGCAAGAGTTGCGGCATCGATATGATGTCTTAGCAAACTCATCATGTCTCCCCGACCGGCAACAAAGGGTGCTCATCGGCGAGAGGTTTTTCTTCGTTGTAACGTCTTGGTGAACTTACTTTAGTCTTGCCGACCGCCATTGGAAAAATTGTATATCAGTAGGAGGTCTTAGCTTCGGTGTAATGTCATAACGAACCCGTCAAGTCTTGGCGACTAAGTCTTATGAGGGGCTTTCGGTGAGAGGTTGGTATTGTCTCAGCGACTCAGAGTGGATAAATATTTTTGGTATGACATAGTGTGCTCTCCGAGATGTCTCCTCGTCATTGATAAGTCTCGGCGATGCATAAAACAAAAGGAACATTTTGGTATGACTCATGTGCTCGAAGAAAGGTCTTGGCAAGTTTGACTTGTTACATCGACCGACTGGCACATTAAAGATTCACTTCGGCTAGACATGTTAATTTTGGTGTGAAGTCATAACGAATCCACATTGTCACACCGACCAACAACATAAGAGGATGTTATATCGATGTGAGTTAAGGTTCTCAATAAGAGGTCTCGGCAAGTGACCTTTAGTCTCACCGATGGAAAACAAAAGGGTCTTTGTTGGTATGAGAATTGAATTCTCTTGGCGATCTAAGGTGTGTTAGGGTTGTTTTGGTATGACACAATATAATCTACGGGAGGTCTCCCCGATGTCAATATGTTATAGCGACCCACTTGGGACAGATGGTCTCATCGGCAAGAAAAACCTTATGTCACGGCGACCAAAATGTATCATGTGGACTTTCTATGAAACGTAAGCACCCATATATGCCTTCCCAACTATATTGTCTTAGGAAGGTAAATATTGGCAAGGTCTCAGTGAGAGACTTTTGTGTCTCAAACATCAACAAATATAATGTAATGGATCCTTGGGGAAACATAAGATCCCAAGGAGCCCTCATATAGTATAGTCATATGACGCATGGACCAAAGAATGATCAATATTATATAATTTCCTTCTTGCAAGACTATCTGATGCTCAAAGAATGTTTACAAACTTATTCTGTACGATATGTGATTTTCTAAGCATAGTTGCATGTCGTACATCTTTGGTTGGTATCAATCTCCGAAAAAATATCTCCTCGAGAATTTAGAGGTTATGATTTTCATTAGTGGGCAATCATGGCTTGATGAAACTTTCAATATAATTTGAAATTCATCTGGGCTAAATTAAAGCTTTCTGGATATGCATTACTCTGATTTTTACCATCATCTACAGATCATCATTATCCAGCTTCAGATTCTAAAAATAGCAAGAGAGTTTTAGAATCTTGTGAAAAATGCTTGTTGAAGATTTCTTGATAACAGACATACTTGAAATGTATATAAAAACTAGTGTTGAAAACTATGAAGGTGCTGCTGGCCTGTAATTCTGAGAGATAGTTATTTTGGCCATATCAAGAGATGTATTGGAAAACTCTATAATACAAGAGTTGGATTCTTAGGGTATTAGGGAGATAAGAGTGTTGAGTTTCTTGAGCTTACTAGAAAATAGAGAGATCCTCTGATATTACTATTGTTCTGAAAATAATTTGAGGGGCTGGTGCTCCTTGAGATAGATATCTCTAAACGAGGGGTTGGTGCTCTGAAATTGGTGTTTCCAAATTGAGGGGTTGGGTGCTCCTTGAGTTGTTTTGTGCCCAGTCATATGTGAATAGTTGATTAAAAAATATTAAGCTAGTATGGCAGTTTAGGAGTGGTTTTTCTACCCCAGGAGGATTTTCCACTTGGAAAATTCTGTCTTTTGGTCTCTTTGTTTTTGTTGTCATATTGTTTCTTGATTGTGTCATTTTTTATCAGTTTGAACATTGTTGAATGATAGTTCCTTCATATCTGCAAATGTTTAGTTCAAATATCTTGCACAAGTCATTGTTGAAGAGTCTAATTCAAAAGGAAGCTTAAAAGTTCTCATTTGATTCATTGCTCAAGAATAGTTATAATGTGCTAAAGGTGTTTTTTGTTTCAATACCTTCTTGTCTTTAAAGCTATATTCAATTCTTTTGTTTAAGAAGTAAGTCAATAATGTTGATCATCATTTGCACAGTCTTATGAGTTGCACCTACACTGTCATTATGCTTTGATTGTTAATCAATGTCAGCCATAACTGTTTTGGCATGTGCAAGATATCTCACTCAAATCATATTTTCATAAGTTTTCTAATTGACAGACCTAATGTTGTCACATCTTTATGCTTTCAAAAGTGATTACTCTACTCTTTTGTTGAAAGAAAAGGAAATCAGAATTAAAACCTTGATCGAAGTTGAAAAAGTTAAGACACTAATTCACCCCCCCCGTCTCAGTGTCTATCCATAACTCCAACAATAACCACAAAATCACAAACAACAAAATTTCTCCGCAACTTAGATGGATCAAGCACTTGTAACCAACCAACAAAAATCAACAACCAACTTATCAGAATCAACTAGCTTTGATACCAATTGATGCAAGAGCATCTTTTCATCAACATCAATTCATCAGGGTTCATCAGACCCAAAACTCAACTTGGAGAAGATCAACTAACAAACTCACTTATTCCTTCATCAAACTTCATCAATTTCACTAGTTTCCACATCACTACAAGACTTCACAACAACATGTCAGTATTCCAATTCACCAAAACCATATTTTAGACCAACATTAGTATCAAATTTATAGAAACAAAACACTAATTTTCTTAATAAACTCTGAACCAATACACCAACACATGCACCATATCACTCGTTATTTAAATTTGTTTCAATGGGGAAAAAGGACCACAAATCATCACACTTGCTTTCAAATTGTTACTAGACCTCTCTTGTACACCATTTTAACATCATTATTTGACAAAACAAGCCATTTATGCTGCTACACAACTCTGACATATCAACACTTCATTCTCATGCCCTCAAACCACTATTTTCCATCATGATTCCACATTATACAAGCACCAAATCATCATATTCTATCTTCTAAACTCTATCCTAACACTGAGACATCTTTAACACCTTCCTTTTCATAGATTCAAAGCAACTCTAATCACCCATATTATTGTTCCATCAGAAAATTAGTTTCTTGCATTCAATGAACAAGATCCTTGTAGCAAAACAACATGACTAAATCGAGTGTTCCATATAATCCACGTTGTATCTCCACAAAAGGATTATTGTTCCACGAACCCATTTTTCTCTATTAAAACATATCAGAAACTTAGATTAGGTTGTTTTACAAATTTCACTAGACCATTAGACTGTCCCACGTTTTAGGCATCAAAATAGGTCAAAAATACAAAGCAACTCCCACAACATCAACTCAAAATCATCAAATGACTTTAAAAAAATGATTCAAGGTTCAAAACTCAAGATTAAACCACCTTTAATAATTGAAAGGCTCAAATAATCATTGTTCAACAAAACCCTTATTCTATGCACAATACAAGCCCTACAAATGAGGGTTTATTGAAAATACCTGTTGCAAACCTTAAACCCATCTGAAACCTATTCAAACATGTTTAAATGTATCTACACAAGCTATATAAACCTCCTTACACCCTTCTCACATGCCTTTTCATCATTTAGCACCCTTGAGCCATTCATTTTCATGAAGAAATCATTGTTTTTCTGTCAGGACAACAACTTTGATATTGTAATCTCGCCTTCCCTTGCAAATTTCAACATAAAAAAAGCTTAAAAAGTCCTATCCCACTCTACTCCACCATTCGACAAGTCCTAATTTGGTGGAGTAGAGATCTTTTTCCTATTTAACTCTCAAAATCTCAATAATTGAAGTTGCAGACCAAGTTTAGGAAAGTCAACTCAAATAGAGACTATACGCAATAAATTTCCTTCAAAATGGATGTAAATGAAAGATAAACTATTGTGCTACTTGAAAGAATAAGATTCAAGACCTAGAACTTCTTTGCAGACTGTACAACTAATGAACAACTGAAAAGAAAATTGAATTTCACAAAAATAGTGTACTTTATTGACAAAAAATCTTCAAGATTATAATCCTTGATCACTTGCTTAGCCTTTACAAGCTCTTATAGATGTTTCTAATTCAATAACTAACTTTCCAACTTCTTCTACTGACCCATCTCTTCAAATTCCTCAAAAAGACTCTTGAACTTCTGTTTTTTTGCCTTTTTACAAATTTAGCAACTTTTACATTTTTTTTTGCAAATTTTGCCTTTCTCCTCATTTTGACCTCCTAATGACCTATTTATGACATAATTACATTATTTATGACCACTTCATCACTTTTTACAAGGATTTACATGCTTTGACACTTGAAAGTTCATTTTTTTTACAATTTTACCAATTAGAGGCAATTAGTGAGGAAGGTGCTCTTGCACCAGAAAGATATTTGAGATTGCATTTGGACTTGTTTTTTAAGAAGAGCCTTATTCCCATGCTTAGCTAAATAAAATCCATCTTTGGAGGGGGGCCATATGATTTAGTTAGGTTTTCCTATTAGAAACACTAACCTCTCTTCTAAAATACTTTGAATCAGGTTCTGTTGAGCCAGTGTTATCTGTGTTTGGGAAAAATCCCTCCAACATACTCTACCAGTTACTTCATTTGTTGAGTAAACATAGTCAATTAACCTACTATCCCATAACTAAGATAAAACTGGTATAGTTGATTGCAATTCTTGGATGTCCTTTAGGGGGTATCCATTCCAAGATTCATTCCAAAATTGAACTTCTTCTCCTTTGTGCACTTCCCAAGAAATGTATGAACATGAAACCATAAAGTTCCGCATGGTTGAGCCATTAGGGAGATTAGAAATAGTGAAAATTCTTGTCAAATTTAAGCTATCTAGATACTTGGCCTCCATGATTCTACACCATTTAGAATATGATTCAGTAAACATCTGCCATATCAATTTTCCCCCAAAGGCCATGTTTCTTATAGATATATTATGCAAACCTAGCCCACCTTTGAGTTTCTCAGAGGTCATGTTATCTAAAGAAATTAGAGGAACTTTTTTCACCCCATTCATATTCCCCTTCCATAAAAAATCCCTGATTAGCTTCTCAATTTGATCAACAACTAATTTCAGAGCCTTGAGAACTGCTATGAAGTAATTTGGAATCGCTGCTAGTATAATTTTTATTAATAATATTTGGCTAGATAATGACAACTATCTAGCTTTCTAAGCTGAAATTCTAGATTTAATCCTCTCTATAACTTTAGCCTAGTATGGAATCTTGTTCTTCCCCATAAAGAATGAAATCCCTAAATATGTGCATGGAAAATTTTCCAACTGAAAGCCTAAAGACCTTACAATCTTTCTCTTAATAGCTGGTTTAGTATTGAATATATAAATTGTGGACTTATGAGAATTTATTTTTTGTCTTGATACTGAAGAATACATTTCTAGAACCAATTTTATCTATTTGGCCTCTGCAAGGGTTTCTTTTCCAAATAATAATGTATCATCAACAAAAAGGGTATGTGTTACTGAAATATATGATTGTGGAATATGTATACCTTGCCACAAGCCCTGATTGTGCCTACCCTTTATTGTTTTGCTTAATGCCTCAACCATAATTATAAAGAGAAAAGGGAATAGAGGATCCCCTTGTCTCACCTCTTGCATAGCATTGAAGAAGCCTGATGGTGGACCATTTATTATAACTGAGAACTTTTCTCTTAATAAACAAGACAAAATCCACTTACACCACTTTTTACAAAAGCCAAACTTGGCCAAAACTTTCATTAAGAAATTCTAGTCAACTCTATCATATGCTTTCATCATATCAATTTTACAATGAAGGATGATAGATTATTTGAATTAATAGTATGAAGCATTTCATGTGCAACCAAGGCTCCTTCTGCAGTTTCTCTACTTGGTACAAACCCCCCTTGTTCTTGTGAGACAATCTTGGGAATGAGATGCTA
>VDFB02049217.1:85806963-85859355 GCA_007258455.2 Sequoia sempervirens | reverse complement strand
AAGTTTCAAATGGGTGCCACCCTCCACAATGACTTGGTCAAGAAGTGGTTGTCGAATGAGGAAAAGATTGGATATTTTTGAATTTACCATTAAGAAATCAAGAGTACTAATGCCTCATTACCAGATGTAGACATAGATGAAAATTTGATACTCTATGGAACAGAGTGCATGATGATACTGATGCAAGCGATGATGAGGATGTTGACCCAAAGGAAGCTAGAAAATATACAAGAAAGGGGAAGGAGAAGGAAAAGGAAGTGCAAACAGCCCCAGCGCAACAAACTGAACAAGTTGCGAAGTGGCCTAGCACAACTACTCTAAAGTTGTGGGTGAATATATCGCATTCGAGATCCTCATAGACATGCACATGGGCTATGAAAAAACCCAAAGTTTCCCAACAAAAACCGTCAAAGGTCATTGAGGTGGAAAATTCCCCACCAAACAAAAGGTAGCGCACAAATGCAGCTTTTGAAGAAAGCTCACAAGAGCCTACAACAAGCCTTTGATCCCTGTCTTTGTGTCTCCTATCACTTCTAGTTTTGTTTGTTGTCTTTGTGTCACCTGTCACTTCTAGTTTCAACCTTTCTTTCTCTGCTTCTGTTGCAATGGTCATGGGAGGTTTCTCCCAGTTCTCCCAAGTGGGACAATTCACTTTTACTCCCCTGCGGTTTACTTCACCTTTTTCCAGAGCCTAGTTTGCATCCACTATTTCTTCCCCTTTTTCTACAACTGCATCGGCTCTGACCCAACTTGCTCAACAAATGGAATATTCCATTTTTTCACTACCACCACCACTTCTCATGAGTCCTCCCGCTGCTTCACAAATTGGGCCTTGGCATATTCCCCTGTTCTCTCTACTAATAGTCTCTCTTCCAAGGAAGAAATTGGTCGGAACAACTACTCTCTCGTTCCCTTTTGCTCTTCATCATGGTGCACCCTTCGTAGGTGAGCTGATTAGGTTGCCAGTAGAATTTTTGTCAGAGGGAGATAATACAAAACAAGCATGGGCTCTTAGGATCTAGAAGCAAAGGGACAATGATGCTAAAAGGTCGGCAGAGCCAAAGGTGCAAACACTTTTCAATGAGGCTCAACAATCACTACATTTTGCAACCATGCATCCAACCATCATCAAACCACAAGGGGAGATGTGACCTAAGGATTACAACATTTATGCTATGGAACTCAATCTAAGCATAGCCTGACAGTAGGATAAAGTTGAGCTCATGGAGGAGACACAATGAGTGGTGACCACTGACTTCCTTAAGTCTAGTTGTTAGCTGAAGAAGAAGGAAGAAGAGCTATAAATTGTTAAGGAGAGAATTGAAGTCCTACTGGCGAAGGACAAGGCAAGGGATGTCAATTTTGTGCGCTTGTCACAATAAGTGCAGAAAAAATGGCCCAGACTCCAAGGGGAACTCGCAAAGTTCCAAGCCCAAGATTCCAACCTGGTCGCAACTGTAGTAGAAAAACCAAGAATTACAGGACCAGTTAGCTCGGGCGGATCAGGAGATGCAATGAAAGAATGAGGAGTTTCAGCATCAACGTGCTCAATTAGAGAAAAGAATAAAGAAAAAAGACACAGACTTTGAGGTCCAATAGGTTCAATTTGAGAAGGAAATCTAGGAGGTGAAGCTTTCCCTCAAAACGGAATCAACAAACAGAAGCCAAGCCGAAGAAAAATGGCTTGCCTATTTAAGAACCCTACAGGAACAACTCTCCATTGTAGACAAGAGGATTGTGGAATTGACATAGGATGTTGGTTCAAAGGATGTAGAGATTGGTCTTTTGAAGAATCTTCCCCAACCTCATGCTACCCAGACGAGCCTCCTTCAAGTAGCCCAGTGACTATATATTTCATACTAGGAAAAGGTTAAGGCCTTTTTCCTGACTCTTCAGCCAACGCTTTAGTTCATGGTAGAGGCAACAAGTTTAAGCGGGGAGGTTTACGAAATGATTGAGCGATTCCCATAGTACATTGTCGAAAAGGTTCACTGGGTGGATAAATTGTTGGATAAGTTGTACACAGTGTCAAATAAGGACTTAGTGCACGTAGGGATTGAAGACTGAAAGTCACTTGCCAAAATAGCAAAAGAGTTCATCCATTTCCATGTAGCCATCCTCCATGCTAGTGAGTGTGCTCCCACACTAGGTCGAATATGAACAAAATGCAAGCGAAATTCTCCCAGCTAACTCAAATGGACTTGCCCTCCCCATTTCTCTCTGATGATTTGGTGGCCACAATGGAGCAAATTGCAATGAAGATTGAGGAGAAGTAGCAAGACATATTTTATTTTCAAAGCTTCAATCAACCCCCTACTGCCAAGGATATTAAGGGTGTAACTCATCAGATAGCATGGCTGCTTTTTCAACTCAAGTCTGAGGCTGATATATCCATGAAGCTACCATTCAAAGAAGTGATTGATCTGCATGAAGTGCAAGAGAATTTGAGCGACATATCGACACCATTTGAGGTCGACTGGCTGCCTCTGCAAACCACTCTCTCAAAGCTTTGATTACATCACCCAATGGATAAGGCTATGGTCTTTGAACCAGAAATTTTTGGGTTCCTCGTTTTGAAGGAAAAACGCCCCCGATAGTCGCCAAAAGCTATGGATTTAAAATTCCTCAAGCTCCCTTCAAGTTGTTTGTATTTTGATAAGTCTGGCCTACACCCCATACATTTGAATATTCCCCAGCCCCTTTTTGAAGAACTTCACCCGCTATCGCCACGTGTCCACCATGCACTCTTCACAAGGATTCCATCCTTTGTTTCTTCAGTTCACCCCACCATGCTTCCACATGTCAGTAGCACGAGAATTTAAAAGCCTTCTTCCTTCACTTCTCAAACAAGCCCCGTTTGCGTACCACGTAGCATCATTCTGCATACACCTTTGGCAAGCCCCACAGTCAGCACTTGCAATGAATACTTCTCCACGTGTCTTCTCGATGGGGATTTCATCAAAGGGAAGGAAAGAGTGATCAACAAGCATCACTATGATGCCACGTGTCATAATTGACTTCGTGGGTGAGCAACACATGTCTGTACAAGGTTTTGTTGCTTATGCATTGGGACCACTTCCATCATTTGGAGGAGATGCATTTGACTTGAAGGTGACTACGTTTTATGGCTCGAATCTTTTTCTATTGCAACAACCTTAGGAAATCATTGCTCTGGGCATCATTGCTCATGATGAGGGAATATTTTTTTGTTACTAGATTTCAAGCGGTGGGATTGTTTTCTTATATATACTGCTTCCTCCTTCCAAAAATGAGTTCAGATCATACATAAAGAATTGTGAAAGACACCAAGAATTTTGTACTATTTTTAGATTATTGTATAAGACTCTAAGACTGTGCCATTGTTCGGCCTTTCTATTTTCTTATCTATTTGAAAAATCATTATACTGTGTTATCACTGTACTAAGTAATTTATTTTCAAAACTTTTATTATTTCAATATAATTTTGTTGATTTAGACTAGGTCTTTGACTCTTCTTTTTAGTAAATGTGTATGGGAGTTATTTTATGTTATTGAATAAATTATTTAGGTTTTCATCTTTGATTTATGTTATTTTGGGACTTAGCAGGTTTTTGAACGAGCCCTTAAATCTCATACAAAAGATAGATTTTCCATGCCTACATCTACATCTTGGTGCATTGCCTTAGTTAGATCTTTATTTTTTATATTTGCTTCTTTTTCCCATTCCAAAACCCCAATCATAGAAGAAGTCAGCTTCTTTAAAAACCCAGAGGTTGCTCAATTTAGCGCAATTGGTCCCCCTATTAACTGAGTTTCCCATAAGGCTATTATCTTGTCAATTTTTGGCATCAACATGAACTCATTAAAAAATGGATCCATGGAATTTTATTTGATTTGGTTTTGGTTTTGGCTTGAAGGATTCTCTTGTACTAGAATGGTTGCTTCTTTGTGAATGTTAACATATGATAATTTTTTTAGTGTAGGATTTTTATTTTCCTTATGTTAGGGGTATTTATTTTTTTCCTACACATATTATTTAAGCTTGATTAGGTTTATTAAGTGTGGTTAATATGATGACACATGGAAAAAATACATCAGCTACATGTGTCACTCTCTCCCACACATGGCTAGTTTAGTTACACACCCTCTTTTGGCTTGTCATCCCATCTCTCATAACCACTATTTTGTATTTACCTGAGTAGGTTACGAGGTAGTTGGATTTCTCACTCTCTTTTGGCTTTATGTTCCACCTCTCATAACCTCTCTTTTGTATCCACCTAAGGAGGTTATGCCACATGTTTGGTCATTTAACAACTAGGTAAAACCTCCCAACTTTTATGGGTAGTAGGAGTTAATGCACCTCTTGGATGTATATGCCCTATTTTTGATATATATATATATAGCACTTTACTCTCACCTTCACTAGTTTAGTGAAAGCTTTGTGAGAGTATTGAGAGTATTCTCAAATTCTCTTTATTTGTCTCTATTTATCTATCTTTTTAGATTCTATCTCCATTCTATTATTTTGATCTTTGATCATCTGTCAGCTAGAGTACATGTGATCTACGACCGACATTAGATCTTGGCTCGATTCTCGCTTCTCAAATAATATAATAAAATTTGTATTAGGATCTATATTTTTCAATGGATGAGGATCTATAAAGGTTGATTATGTTGAATGCACAAGGAAATTGAGAGGGGGGTATATCAATTTTACATTAAAACATCAAAACCCTCATTAACATTAAGATCTGCATTAATCCTTAAACTCTTAAGAACCATTAAACCCTTATCATGCATCAACAGAATGTAAACATTAGAAACAATAATGCAAACACATCCAAACACATGATAACACCATATTTACATGGAAAACCCAAAAAGGAAAAAACCACAGTGAGGATTAACTCACAATATAAAGTAATTGCAACACCGAATACAATAGGCTCACTGCCAGAGGGTTCACTACCCTAAAGAAAAGAAGGGATCATTGCTAGATTATAAATAAGAAGAAAGAAGAATATGAGAATGATAAATCCATCTTAGAGCAATAAAAAAATCCACCACTACTTCACTAGAACATTCACACTCTCTATAGTATGTAGACACCTTTTGCTCACTGCTTCTAGTAGTCTTAGGAATTAAAGCCCACACTGCATTTCACAATTTTGTAGTTCACATATCTGCACTTCATTACTTTATTGTCCATCAACCCAATACTTATTTATACAATCTTCAACCTTGAAAATAATTCATAGGAATTAAATTCCTTACTGCATTTCACAATTTTGTAGTTCACATCTCTGCACTTCATTACTTTATTCTCCATCAACCCAATACTTATTTATACCATCTTCAACCTTGAAAATAATTCACAAGGTTGGATATGCACCTCAATCATGAAAATTCATATTAGGTTGGCACTAAAAACATTCCCACAGTGGAAAGGAATGAAGTTGAACCAAAACACACCTTAACTTGGACCCAAATTCATCATACATGCCACACCACGCTTCCACAAACACTGAAGCATATATGTAATTAGTGTAAACACCCAAGGTCTGTCGAACCTATGTTAACACCATTAAACAATTAATTACACACTTCCTTTGATTCAAAGACGACCCACAAACCACACACAACACTTTAACACAATATGGAATATTCCACCAACGCCCTAAAATCCAACAACTCCTTCGCAGCATCATACACCAAAAGAATATATTCATCCTGCACAACCAGTTAACCTTTCACACATAGCAACACCTGAATCCAACAGTGTGGAGCACCAAAACATAAAAAACTCAAATTGAAGATAGATATGAGAAATATAAGCACACCCTCAAATCCACAAGACTAGAAACCGTACTACAGAGAAATGCAAAGAAAAACCATTTCTCCTAGACAACACTGCTTTCACAGTTCACACACTGGTGAACACAAATTTCTCTACACAATGATCCAAGATAAGAGATTTTGTTTATAAAACCACTAAACACCTCTAATCAACATATTTGAACTACACAAATATATCTTCAACCATGAAGAAATGTGCAGAAAGACACTAAACACCACTCTACTATATTGAACACCTCTCAACCACTGTGTTCCCTCTTTTATTCAAATTTTCTCAAAAGCACTTGGAAACTAAGCACCATAAACTCAAACTCATCACTTAGAACACATCTACAACATTTCAACCATACAAGAGGTTGAACATCTCCAATCACCAATACAAGCTCATTAAAGCAACACTAGAAGTTGACATTAGTGATATTGCAAATGACAACATAATGCAACCAAACAAAGCATCTCCATAGACTTCCAACAATCTCTCCATAGACCTGTTGACATCAATGCAACAAACTAGAACTATTGACATAAATTACAACACACAAGCTACTCATAATTCCAACAATCTCCTCCTTTTTCATTGATGACAACACATGGAAAAACAATCAATAAAAACAATTTTGATAACCAACTCATATACTACACACAATACACACTACTCCCCCTTACATAAGCATCAATTTTTTTCTCTCCTTACTTCGTAAGGTTTTTTAGTTAACTCTCTCCAAATCTCTCCCCCTTTGACATCAAACATGCATACTCTCTCCCTCAAAAGAAACAACTACTTTGCAACCTCTGCATTCAATTCCTTTGACAAGGCTTCAAAGGAAAACACCAATACACAACAAACTGACAACACTTACTCCCCCTGACTGTAACAACCAACAATGCTACTACCTACTCCCCCTGAGAGGTAGCCACCAACATTAGTCTAGAAAAAGGATTGAATATTGAGATCCATTGGACTGATACATGTCCTTATGTATCTAGTTGAAAGAAGGAGGGGAGATAACCCCCAACTTCTCTTAGAGATACTCAAAAGTATCCTTAGGAAGATCCTTTGTGAAGATATTTGTAATTCAATTCTTTGTACGTACATACTCCAACTTCACCTCATTCTTTGTAATCTTCTCTCTCAAAAAGTGATACCCAATTGAAATATGTTTTGTCCTTCAATGCATTATCAAATTCTTTGAAATATTAATAGCACTTTTATTATAAGTAAGGATAGAAATAGGTTCATCATATAATACTCCAATATCCTTCAATATTTTCTTCATCCATAACGCTTGTGTGGAGCATGATGTTGTAGTAATATATTCTGCCTCTACAATAGATTATGGCACTGAATCCTTGTTCTTACTTAAAAGACACCAACATGTTTCTAAGAAAGAATGCACTACCACTTGTACTTTTTTTGTCATCCACACTACCTACCCAATCTACATTTGTGTAAGCACTCAAAGATAAATCAGTATCCTTTAGATACCACAAGCCATGTTCTAGAGTGCCTTTCAAGTATCTAGATATTCTCTTCACTGTTGTCACATGTGACTCCTTGGGATTTTGAAATCTAGCCACAAGACAAATTGCATGCATGATATTTAGTCTAGTAGTAGTTAGATATAGCAATCCTCCAATCATTGATATGTACTTGCTCCTATTAGCCTTAGGGGATTCATCATTCTTGCTCAGCTTGCAACCAATAACCATAGGAGTATATACTGGTTTAGAGTCTTCCATCCCAAAATTCTTCAACATTTCCTTGACATACTTAGGTTGTGAAATGAATATCCCTTTCTTTGTCTAATTGATTTGAAGTCCAAGGAAGAAATCATCTCCCCAAACATAGACATTTCAAACTCTTTTTTCATCTCTTCTGCAAATATCTTGTGCATTACTTTATTACCTCCAAAGGTTATGTCATCAAAATACATGCCCATAATCAAGATTTGATCTTTTTCAACCTTAAAGTAAAGATTACTATATTCAGAACCTTTATTGAATCCTTAATGCAACAAGTACTTATTCAATCTTGCATACCAAGCTCTAGGAGCTTGCTTGATTCCATATAATTCCTTCTTCAATCTACAAACCATATTAAGATTATCTAACAACTGAGAGCCTTTTGGTTGTTCAATATAAACCTCTTCTTCCAATTCACCATTCAAGAATGCAGACTACACATCCATTTGATAAACTTTGGAATCTTTATGTGCTGCAAAATCCAGAAACATACTAATAGCTTCCATTCTTTCCAACAAATAAAATGTCTCCTCAAAATCTATTCCTTCTACTTGTGAGTAGTATTTACATACAAGTCTTTCCTTTTTTCTTACCACTTCTCCACTCTCATTCAAATTTTCTTGAACTACCCACTTAGTTCCAATCACATTCTTGTTTGTTGGTCTTGGGGAAAGTTCCCTAGTCTGATTCTTCTCAATTTGCATCAATTCTTCCTCCATAGCCTTGATCTAATATTCATCTTTGCATGCCTCAACCATTTTTTTAGGTTCAACTTTGGAAAGTAAACATAGGTTTACTTGTTCTTCTATCATAGCAACCTTTCTTCTTGTCAACACACCTTTTCTTTTCTCACTAATAATTTGATCTTATGAATGATTCTTTTGCACATACTTAGGGGTTTTAGGGATATTTTTTGGAGCTTCTTCCTCTTCAACCTACACTTATTTTTATTTACCTTCATCTTTCTCTTCTTCTCTGCAAGAGGACTCATCTTATTCATATCCATCTATCATCACTGAACTCTTGTGTAAGTCTTCATCCACTTTGACACTTGCACTTTCAATAATCCTTTTTATCCTCTTGTTGGAGCATCGATAAGCCTTGCTTCTTGTAGAATATCCAAGGAAGATTCATTCATCAGATCTTTCATCAAACTTTCCTAAGTTTCTACATCTCTTCTGATATAGCATTTGTTTCCAAACACTCTAAAATATTTCATAGTAGGGGTTCTTACATAGCACAACTCATAGGGAGTATTTGAACTATTTGTCCTTGCTTGTGCTCTGTTAAGTATGTAGACTATAGTATTAATTGCTTCTTTCCAATAGAAATCTGGTAGATTTTCTTCCTTCATCATTTTCCTTGCTACATCTTGAATAGTCCTATTCTTTCTTTCCACAACTCCATTTTGTTGAGGAGTCCTAAGGGCTGACAAATGCCTCTTTATTCCATGATATTCACAAAAAAAATTAAACTCATTGGAGGTGAATTCTCCACCTCTGCCAGATCTCAAACATTTGATCTTCATATCCATTTCATTCTCAACCATAGCTTTGAATGCCCTAAACTTATCTAAAGCTTCTAATTTTTCTTTGAGAAAAGTAACCCAAGTCATTCTAGAATAATCATCAAATAATAGCATGAAATACCTGTCACCTTGAAAAATTTTGATTCCTATAGGTCCACAAAGATCTGTATGCACCAACTCTAAAGGACTAGTAGTAAATTGCTCTATGACTTTGAAGCTCTTTCTAGCTTGTTTCCCAATCTGACATTCCTTCCAAACAACATTAATAGGCTTTGTAATCTTTAGTAGATCTCTCACAACTTAATTTGAATTGATCCTTACTAGGCTATCAAATTTGATGTGACACATTCTTCTATGTCATAGCCAACTTTCATTAATTTGAGTCATAAAGCATTGACCATTTGCACCCTTAAGTTGATAAACATTTTTATTGGTCTTTCTTTCTATTGCAACCATAATTCTGAAGCCTTTTTTATCTCATGACCATTTTCTTGAAACACAAGATTATATCCTTTGCTACACATTTTTCCTACACTCAAAAGGTTGTCATAGACCCTTAACATAAAGAACATCATTTTTATTATTCTTTCCATCAAACATGATTGAAAATTTTCCACATATCTTAGCAGATGTATAATCACCAAACTTAACTAAACCACCTTGAAACTTCTCAAGTTTAACAAAGTTGCTCTTATCACCTATCATGTGATTTGAACATCCACTATCAATTATCCAATTGTTCTTCTCTTCTCTTTGTTCTTCTCTTCTCTAGCATGAAAAGCAGTCACCATTGCTCCTTCAATGTTATGACCTGCTTCCAATGCACTTTCCTTCATACATCTCTCAGATTTAGCAAAATTAGTTCTAGCATTTAGAACCATGAACAAGAATTCATCATCTTCATCATCAAGCTAATCAAATTCATCATCAGATATACTAGCATCTTCTCTAACATAATAGCTTTTCTTAGTTGATTTACCTTTATTTTCCTTAGGTATATCTTTTGAAGCATAATGACCAATCTTTCCATAGTTAAAACATTTGAAAGGTAACTTACCTTTGTATTTTCTAGTTCCTTTTTTCAATTTCCTCACAAATTTTGCTTCTAGCTCATCAAACTCATCCAAATCAAATTCCTCATTCTTCTCTATTTTTCCAACTTTAAAAGCGATCTCCTTTTTTACATCACTTGGACCAAACTCTCTCAATTCAAAAGTAGTTAAAGTACCAAACAATTGATCTCTAGAATATACTAATATAAATTTTGAAATTATTCAATATCACAAACCTTATGACTATAAGCTTTAGTAAGAGTTCTTAGTGTCTTCTTTACCACCTCTTCTTCTTTAAGTTTTCCTCTAAGGCCTTTGATGGAATTAACAACTTCGTCCACTCTATGCATGTAGCCCATAATATCTTCATCTTCTGTCATGCTTAATGTCTCAAATTTAGTCTTTAGATTCTACATCTTTGCTTGCTTGACTTTATCATCTCCTTCATAGATACTTTCTAGCTTTTTCCAAATTTCACCAGCAGTTTTAAGACTAATAACTTTCACAAGTTCTAAATTAGAAGGACCACTCAAAAGAGCATACATTGCTTTTTCATTGTTCTCATATGCCTTGATCTCATCATCAATACTTAGACCATTTGCAGGCATTATATATCCGGTTTTAAGATACTTCCAAACTCCAAATCCCAGAGAAATAAGAAAACCTTCTAGCCTGATCTTCCAAAATGCATATTCAGATTCATCAAACAAAGGAACCTCCTTCTTGTGTGCCACCCCAAATCTACCCCAAGCAGTTAAGTTTTATTCTAAGGAACCTTTCTCTGATACCAATTGTTGAATGCGTAAGACAACTAACAGGGGGTGAATCAGTTGTACATTAAAACATCAAAACCATCATTAACATTTAGATCTACATTAGTCCTTAAAATATTAATAACCATGAAACCCTTATCATGCATCACTAGAATGTGAACATGAGAAACAATAGTGCAAGCACATCCAAACACATAAGAACACCAGGTTTATGTGGAAAACCCAAGGGAAAAACCAAGGTGAGGATTAGCTCACAATATAAAGTAATTGCAACACCAAATATAATAGGCTCACTACCTGAAGGCTCACTTCCCAAAAGAAAAGAAGGGATCGCTGCTAGATTAGAAAGGAGAAGAAAGAAGAATGTTACAATGAGAAATCCATCTCAGAGAAACAAAAAAATCCACCACTACTTCATCATAACATTCACACTTTCTTTGTATTATGTATACACCGTACGCTCATTTCTTCCTGTAGTCTTAGGCATTAAAGATCACACTTCATTTCACATTTTCGCACTTCACATCTTTGCACTTCGCATCACACAAACTTCACTACTTGATTCTCCATCAACTCAACACATTTATACCATCTTCAACCTTGAAAATAATTCACAAGGTTGGCTATGCACCTCAATTATGCAAATTCAAATTAGGTTGGCACCAAAAAATTCTCGCGATGGAAAGGAATGAAGGCGAACCACAACACACCTTAACTTGGACCCAAATCAACTCGTGCAGACCATGCCACACTTCCATAAACACCGAATCATATCTACAATTAGTGTAAACACCCAAGGTCGGTCAAACTTGAGCTAACACCATTAAACAGTTAAGTACATGCTTCCTTTGATACAAATATGATTCATGGACCACACACAATACTTTAACACAATGTGGAGTGTTCCACCAACACCCTAAAATCCAACAACTCCTTCACAACATCATACACTAGAAGAACATATTCATCCTACACAACTAGTTAACCTTCCACACATAGCAATGCCTGAATCCAACCTTTTGGAGCACCAAAACACAAAAAAAATAGACTGAAGATAGATATGAGAAATACAAGCACACCCTCAGATCTGCAAGACTAGAAACCACACTATGGAGAAATGCAGAACAAAACCATTTCTCCCAAACAACACTACTTTCACAGTTCACACACTAGTGAACACAACTTTCTTTTCACAAAAATCCAAGACAAGAGATTCTAGATGTAACACCTCTGATCAATATATTTGAACCACACAAGTAGATTTTCAACCATGAAGAAATGTGAAGCAAGACATTAAACACCACTTTGCTATACTGAACACCTCTCAACCACATTGTTTCCTCTTTTATTCAAATTTTATCAAAAGCACTTGGAAACCAAGCACCATAAACTCAAACTCATCACCTATAACACATCTACATCATCTCAACCACATAAGAGGTTGAACATCACCAATCACCAATACAAGCTCATCAAAGAAACACTAGAGTTTGACATCAGAGATACTACAAATGACAATATAATGCAACCAATCAAATCATCTCCATAGACCTGTTGACATCATTACAACAACCTAGAACTATTGACATCAATGACAACACACAAGTTACTAATTTTTCCAACAGAGTCAAGTTTGGATTTTATTCAAATCTAGGCGACCTAACTATGGCATCTATATTTTGAAGTAGGAGGTGTTCTAGTTGGGAATGACCTTGTTTAATGTTCAAAAAATCACTATGGTAATTGGGATACTCATCTTGATCCATAAGGCTATCATGATCTTGATATTCAGCTTGATTCACAAGGCTATCATCATATTCAAAGGGATTTTTAGGTTGGTTTTGATTAAAAGTTTTATTGAAATGAAATGTATTCATGACTCCCATTTTATTTAGGATTTTGGTACTACTTTAATACAAGTAGATGGAATAAAAATGAGGCACATGAACAATGTATCTACTCAACTGGAGTGTTTGGATTGTGATCCCACCAATGCTACTTGAACTTGATCATAAATAGGGTAAGCCTCAATATCTTAGAGTGATAACTATGGATGATTAGGATTGTACCCATAGCCCACTATTCTATTTTGAAAGGTATGTGGTGAGTAATTTCTTGGGGCTAATTACTTACTGGTGCATCACAAGGACCAAGCAGTTGAAAGGTCCCTGATCCGGTGGACATTTTTCAGTGAAAATTGAAGTGTCTTGTTTCTCTCCAGAATCTGTACAATCAGAAAGATCTCAGCGTCCTGGTTCCAACGCAACTCGAACGGAGCAAAAAGGAGTCCGTTTGCGCAAGTTATGGCTAGTCAAACCTTCGGTCAAACTAGGATCAGAGGGCATCCAGGAAGCGAAAAAAATGATGTTGTCAAAAGTTGTCAAAGTTGGCATCATCGGGAAGAGCTCGTCGCAAGCTTTCCAACGCAATTTGTTTCGTCAAAATCCGACATCGGAGGCTCAACTTATTAGCGGTCAAAGCTCCTGGTTGACTTGGTGACTAGAAGGTGAATGATGACGTCAGCGTCCGTACAAGATGACATCAGCAGTCCGTACAAATCCGAAATGGACCAACCGAGATCTGCCATGTGGCATCTTTGTCAGAGTTGTACAAAACCAATCATATCACGACACGTGGCATCCATACATACAGTCAGCGTACCATCGGCTTCCACGTCAACGCACAGTCGGATCCCAGTCAGCGATGATGTGTCTCCAGCAGCCAGTCATTTTGTGCCATGTGGCAGTCTCCCTGTGCAACGCGTGTCTTCTTCATTTCCCTCCATCGTCGGTGTTGGTTGAAAAAATTGTTTTGTTTGTTAAAATGTTAGGTATGCGGTTTGAACCCGCAACCTCACGCCACCCAATATAGCCCATGGCCGTTCCACCATCGCCGGCGTCTGTTATTACTATATGTGGCGGTTTCCTTTTGTTGAATTGCATTTTGGATTTTGTTTTTAAAAAAAGACCGCCGGCAGGAGTTGAACCCGCACCGGCCGGGATATAAAAATTAATAGCCACCGATATGCCATCGGTACTGCCTAAAACATATATGGCATCGGTTCCCTTTGATTAGTTAGGGAAAACCGAATGGCTTTAAAATTAAAGATATTCCCTCCAAATGTAAAAACAAAAATCTTTCTTTAGGATTAGTTAGAATCTGAATAAACAATAGAGGCCCGAAAAGATAAGTGGAAGGGCTCTATTAGTTTGAAGAGATTAATTAGGATTATTTAATAATTCTAATAAGGGAGATAAGATATAAGGTGGTTATCTCCAAGATATTATGCAAAATTATGGGAGATTTTTATGTATTTGGAGAGATAAGGGGAATATTTTCAAATCAATTGGTTAGTAACCAAATTGAGAAAATTTTATGTATTTAAAGGGGTGTGAGGTGAGAGTTGGAATCAAGTTTTCTTTCAGGTGACGAAGTCTTGAAGCTGTGGAGATAATCGAAAGAGAAGTCTTGTGGAGATTCTTTGAGTCATTCTCGCACGTCAGAGCGCTGTTATGCTGCCGAAGTGCTTGGAGAATGATTGTGGTGCTTTGTAATCGATTTTGGAGTTAATCGGATCGGTCTCTCTATTGGAGTGGACCCGGAGACGTAGTCACTTTCGTGATGAACTCCGTTATCAACTGTTTGCACTTCTCTTCTTCTCTCTCTTTCTGTCTCTCATTTCCTTTCTTTCTGTTAAATCACCTTGTTATTACTTTCATTCTATTATTTCCTTAAGTTAATTTTGATTTAATTGACTTGAAATAATCATTGTAAAAGCATTGTAAATGTTAAGCATTTAAGTACTGCAATCTAGTCTAGATCATACACAGATCAAGTTGGTATCAGAGACAGGTTGACTATTATTGCAGTTATTTGTTTTTGAATGCTAACGAGAACTAGGATTCAGAAGGGCGAAGGCAAGCTCGAAGACTTTGATCCTGAGATCGGGAAGCGAAGAACATTTCCAAAGATGTCAGTTTCTGGAATGGAGGTTCCTGAAGAGATTAGTGAGCAGGAGTTTCGAAGAGCATTCCTCGAGATGAAGGCTAAGGTGGACATTCTGTTTCAGGAGAGACAAGAACGGAAGGAACGTGAAGAAGGTTCGTCGAAGCAAGAAGATCGCAAAGACAAGAAAGAGGAACATCATGAAGATGGTGGCAAGCAACCAGATCATCCCTTTTCTTCTTCTCCTCCCTCTTCTCCTTCTCCTTCTTCTCCATCTTCTCCTCATTTTATTTCTTCTAATCCTTTCAAGAGTGGGTATAAGCCTAAAATAAAACTGGATGTAAAATTTGACTTGCCTAAATATTGTGGAGAACTTAATGCTGAAAAATTGGATGATTGGATTCAACAAATTGAGGTTTATTGTAGAGTCCAGAACCTATTAGATGATGTTGATAGGATCCAATTAGCTACTTTTCGTTTAGGAGGTACAGCCTTAACTTGGTGGGAGAGTAAGTCTAAGGCAGAAGTTTCACAACATGGTAGAGTCAGTTTAACTTGGGCAGAATTTATTAATGCACTTAAGAAGCAGTTTTATCCCTTAGGACATATGCAGCAGTTAATGATGGATTGGCAAATGTTTAGGCAAGGGAAAGGTCAAACTGTCCAAGAGTACACCCATGAATTTAGGAAGAAGGCTATTGCTTTGAATGTTCCTTTGTATACCCAAGACACGTTGTTGAAGTACATAGGAGGTCTACATTCCTACCTTAGGCATTCCATTTTGGTATTGAACCCTTGTAATTTGGATGAAGTGTCTGTTCAAGCTACACACTTAGAGTCAAGGGGTAAAGGATCTTTTATTGATAATGATGTAAAGAAATCTTCTAAGAATGCAGAGACATGGAAAGGAAAGAAGACAGCTACGGTCAAGAAGGATGATAAACTTTCTTGCACTCATTGTGACAAGGAAGGTCATGATGAAGATCACTGTTGGAAGTTACATCCCGAATTGAAGCCTAAGTGGGCTCAAAGACGGAATCAGAAATAGAAGGGTAAGGACAAATCCACAAATGTTGTTATGGATCTTGGTTCAGATTCAGATGATGAGACTGAGATAACAGCTATGGGGTTAAAAGGTAAAGCTTCTATTTCTGGTGTTATTGTTGCTAGTTGTGCTTCTACTTCTACAGTTAATGATTTCTCTGAAGATGCAAAAAGGAATGAGTTGTTTCATTTAAGGGTTGTTGCTAAGAATAGTAAAATTGATGCACTCATAGATAGTGGATCTCAGGTGAATTTAATTTCAGAAAGTGTAGTAAATAACTTGGGATTAAGAACTACACCACATAAGAAACCTTATCCACTAGGTTGGATTTGTGAAAATGACAAGTTGCAAGTAAAAAGACAATGCACCTTAAGATTCACAATCACTAGTAAATTTGTGGATGAAGTTCAGTTTGATGTAGTTCCACTGGATATCTGTGGGATAGTGCTTGGTAGCCCTTATCTTTATGACCGAAAAGTAATCTTTTACAGGGAAAAGAATCTTTATCACTTGTTTAAAGATGGCATTCAGTATATTGTACATTCTCACAAGATTAAGACTGATCGTTCTTTTGCAAACACAGGGCAGTTAAAGAGGGTAATTAATGCAAGTAAAGAGTTAACTCTTATGTCTGTCAGTACAGGTGGTTCTACACTTGAACTTGGAGTAGCTAACCAGGGTCAGATGTTGTAGGATGCACCCGCAGTACAGCATGAGAAAATGATGCTTGAAAGCATTGATGGATCCTTGGATAAAAATGTTCCTGTTGTAAAGGATCGAATTGTTGTTGACTTATTCTCCTTCATTTCTGCATTGGTTATCAGCTTGATGCTAGTCAATTTTTGTTGGATAGTGGCTACGACAATTAATGTAGAAGCTTATGGAAGTGATAGAATAATTTTTATGTTCAACAATATTTTTGCAGTCTTCATTGTGCTTGTGAGCCAGGTATTCAGATGTACAGAGGATACAGGACAAGTGGGGAGGCCAAGTCCTCACTTATTGTCAGAGTAAATGTCACTTTTGGAGGTCCAAAAGGTCTTCAGTGGGGAGGCCTGATCTGGTGGACATTTTTTAGTGAAAATTGAAGTGTCTTGTTTCTCTCCAGAATCTGCACCATCAGAAAGATCTCAGTGTCTTGGTTCCAACGCAACTCGAACGGAGCAAAAAGGAGTCCGTTTGCGCAAGTTATGGCTAGTCAAACCTTCGGTCAAACTAGGATCAGAGGGCGTCCAGGAAGCGAAAAAAATGATGTCGTCAAAAGTTTTCAAAGTCGGCATCATCGGGAAGAGCTCATCGCAAGCTTTCCAATGCAATTTGTTTCGTCAAAATCCGACATCGGAGGCTCAACTTATTAGCGGTCAAAGCTCCTGGTTGACTTGGTGACTAGAAGGTGAATGACGACGTCAGCGTCCGTACAAGATGACATCAGCAGTCCGTACAAATCCGAAATGGACCAACCGAGATCTTCCATGTGGCATCTTTGTCAGAGTTGTACGGAACCAATCATATCGCGACACGTGGCATCCGTACATACAGTCAGCGTACCGTCGGCTTCCATGTCAACGCACAGTCGGATCCCAGTCAGCGATGATGTGTCTCTAGCAGCCAGTCATTTTGTGCCACGTGGCAGTCTCCCTATGCAACGCGTGTCTTCTTCATTTCCCTCCATTGTCGGTGTTGGTTGAAAAAATTGTTTTGTTTGTTAAAATGTTAGGTATGCGGTTTGAACCCGCAACCTCACGCCACCCAATATAGCCCGTGGTTGTTCCACCATCGCCGGCGTCTGTTATTACTATATGTGGCGGTTTCCTTTTGTTGAATTGCATTTTGGATTTTGTTTTTAAAAAAAGACCGCCGGTGGGAGTTGAACCCGCACCGGCCGGGATATAAAAATTAATAGCCACCAATATGCCATCGGTACTGCCTAAAACATATATGGCATCGGTTCCCTTTGATTAGTTAGGGAAAACCGAATGGCTTTAAAATTAAAGATATTCCCTCCAAATGTAAAAACAAAAATCTTTCTTTAGGATTAGTTAGAATCTGAATAAACAATAGAGGCCCGAAAAGATAAGTGGAAGGGCTCTATTAGTTTGAAGAGATTAATTAGGATTATTTAATAATTCTAATAAGGGAGATAAGATATAAGGTGGTTATCTCCAAGATATTATGCAAAATTATGGGAGATTTTTATGTATTTGGAGAGATAAGGGGAATATTTTCAAATCAATTGGTTAGTAACCAAATTGAGAAAATTTTATGTATTTAAAGGGGTGTGAGGTGAGAGTTGGAATCAAGTTTTCTTTCAGGTGACGAAGTCTTGAAGCTGTGGAGATAATCGAAAGAGAAGTCTTGTGGAGATTCTTTGAGTCATTCTCGCACGTCAGAGCGTTGTTATGCTGCCGAAGTGCTTGGAGAATGATTGTGGTGCTTTGTAATCGATTTTGGAGTTAATCGGATCGGTCTCTCTATTGGAGTGGACCTGGAGACGTAGTCACTTTCGTGACGAACTCCGTTATCAACTGTTTGCACTTCTCTTCTTCTCTCTCTTTCTGTCTCTCATTTCCTTTCTTTCTGTTAAATCACCTTGTTATTACTTTCATTCTATTATTTCCTTAAGTTAATTTTGATTTAATTGACTTGAAATAATCATTGTAAAAGCATTGTAAATGTTAAGCATTTAAGTACTGCAATCTAGTCTAGATCCTACACAGATCAGTCCCTAAGCTAAGCTTGTATGGTTTCAACTAAGGAAGTCCTCTACATACCCAAAGGTACATGAGGCATAAGTCCATGAAATTAGTGAATCTATCTAAGGCATGTTATTAAGGTAAAATCCCTCATCATTTTATTTTGTTGTCTGGAAAGAAGCCATGCTAAGTTGGAAAAATCCACCCTATAGGGAGATTCTTTTGATTATCAATCCCCAAATTTGTATACCCTTCAAAAAAATAGACCTAGGTTGACACATGATAATGAAATCTAAGCTAGGCCCACTAAGAACAAAAAATAAAGAGATAAGTGTTTCTAATTTCCAAGATTGTGAAATCCCACAAGGAAAGAACATAAACACTCAATCATTAGGTTACACAAATGAAAAAAACTAATTTTGATTCTCAAGGTTGCCTCATGATGCAAGAGAAGAGCATACATGACTTATTCATGCAAATAGATACAAGAAAACAAGAAATAATATTTTTAATGATTTTTTAGTTTGTTTGATATTTTAGAATATTTTCCCAATATAGATACACAACACAAATGTTAGTAGTTTTGAAGTTAATATCTTTGACATATGATGTTCCTACAAATTAGTTTTTTTTAATGAAAACCATATATCAATGAAATGTTCTAGCTTCTTTAATAAAACCCATTGGTTATCAATTGAAATATTTGCAAAGAAAAAATAATAATGGTTCTAAAGAAAATACAGGTTACCACCTTACCAATTGAATTTGTCTACAAGTTGTTTGATTGCATTTTAGAAAGTGCCAAAATATTCTCAAACCATATTTAAAAAATAAAAAAATTATATAATAGAAAATAAAAATAGTCAAACCTTGAAAGACCTCTTCTGTTTGGAATACTACTTTCCTTTACAACTCAAAGGTTGGCTTATGTCTCTTTGATTCAATGCAGCTTACAAACATAATGTGGCATGGTAAGGGCTTGGAAGACATATGTGTGACACAAGTTAGAGGAGTGGGGAGAAAAAAGCAATGAATCTTAAGTAGTTACCTCATCTAACCACCATATCTTAAGTTTAGAGAACTGTCTACCAATCTTAACCTTTTGTAATACAATATGAAAAAAAATTAATGAAAAATGTGAAAACTAGACTAATGGGTATGCCTCACCGAGCATGCTAGAATGAATGCTATGAATTCATAATAAACCAAAATTTTAAAATGATACTTAAAATTATTATTATAAATACACACAAACCTTAGATCAATCTTGATTCATATTAGCTCACAATTTGTCGAAGGGCTATAGATGCTCAACTGTTATTGAAGCTCTTTGGCAACATGACAATGCAATTTATATATTGAAAAATAGATTAGATATTTTCTAGAAAATTCATAAATTTCTAAAAGGAATGGTGGGTTTATATATTTTTAAGTGAAAATATGAATGGTCAAGATTGATTTATTCAATATTGAGGACAAGAATTTGGTTTAGAGTTAATTAGTTTGATTGACTAGTTAACTCAATTGATTTATTAGTCAACTAACATTACTGATTAGTTAACTAGCTTGATTGAATAGTCTACTAACTTGACTGTTCAATCAATTAATTTGATTGTTTATTCAACCAATTTGATTGAGAGTTAAATTGGTCAATTAATTAGTTAACTAATTATTTGACAAGTGAAAATTGGAATTGACTAAATTGGCATGAATGAAATACATAATTGACTCATCAGTTAATTGAATTTTATTGATGAATGAAATATGGGCGAGGATAATTAAAATTATTTATTTATATTAATTATATATATTGATTGGGTTGGTTTGGACGGTGACAAAATGTAGCAGTTCCTCAAAATTATTCATGATGATAAAAAGGGATATGGTTAGAAACTTGGATTGGAGATGGAAAGGAATCAAAAGGTCCTTTGTTTCTCTATGAATATCGATTGTTGGTTTTGCAAGATTTCATGGTAGACTCTTCTTCTTTTGTATGTAACTTGATGACAATTGTCATATCAAAATCATGTCGTTGTATTTGTATTTAAGCTTTCCTAAATAAAATTATATTTTTGCTAAAAAAATTACTATTTTCATAATATTAGTCATTATCAACTTTATTTGTTAGTTAATTTATTAATTATGTAATTTTTTTAATAAAATATTAAATAAAATTTCATGCAATATAATTAGTTTAGTTTTAATTTAAGCTTTTATTGTAATTAAATGTTAAATTTAAATATTTGTAAGTTTTTATTTCAAATATAAAAAAAAAATATTAAACTAGTACATATAAATTAGCTTTTCAAAATTTTAGAAATAGTGTAAATATAAATTAGTTTTTGAAATTTTAAGATAAATACACAATTTCTTCTTAAAGTATTTATATTCTTTAAATATGTTAATTATTTCATTTTGTAAATGCAATTAGAAATTATATTCTTCATAATTGATTAGTTTTGCTTTAAAACTTATATATGTTACATCTAATTCTAAACTAAGTATTTTAATTTTAATAACTTTTTAAGTCTTAATTTTACTTTAAAGCTTTTAAATGTAATTCTAGTATAATGTTTTTTTTCATGTTTTTTTTTTATTCAAGGGGTAAACGCTTTTGACCGGAGCTATGAACCAGATACAACCATTCAACAATACCACCCCAACGGGGTTTGAACCTTGGTGGCAAGAACAAAAATGCCACCTATAAACCATCACACCATGCCAATACTGGCAATGTTTACTTCCATGTTTTAATTTGAGTATATAATTTTAATTTATTTTATTATGCAAAAGTAATTAAAATTAGTTTCTATATTCTATAATTAGTAAACATTAAACAATATTGAAAATTAAAACTATTCACAATGCTTGCTATTAGTAGTGCATCTAATTCACGTTTACGAATAATGTCATCACACTTTGAACTACTGCATCTATTGTCTAACACAACTGTAATAACAATGTTTGTGACGTTGTCCCTATAAATTGTCGAGGAGTAATAAAGAGTTATTTTGATGATAAATATGAGAAATAAGAAATCTTCCTCATATAACTAACACTAATCTAACATTACAAAAATATAAATAAATTATTATAAATTTTATATTTCTACCAAAATAAAAAATTCAAGAAAACTTACTTAAGAGAAATATGTTTGATATATATATATATATATATATGAAGACATGATTTAATCATATGTATCATTCAAATAAATAAACGTTAGTCAGAGTGGCTAAGTACTCAATTAGGAATAGGATTATAATTTATTAGTAAACAAGCCTTAGTCAATATAACTAAATACTTAATAAATTTATGTTTCTTTTTGTGGGTAGCAATCACAAAGAGTTGTCTAGAGAAAAAGAACCCTGGAAAGGGTTGCATACACATCTTCAATAGCTTACATCACACTTAGATTAGAAAACATAGCTACATATATGGTACACCTTAATCTTGTTTGAAAGCAAGTATGTGGACAATCTAGATAATGGAGGTTTCCAATACACAAGTTTTTAAGGTGGGGTTGAAAGTTTTCAATGTGGATATGTCAACATACACTTAACACTTAAGTAACCTAAGTATTTAACTTAAATAAAATACTCAAGAAAACAATTCTTGAAAAATACTTAATTAATAGATAAAAATAATTTCATTATATACTTAGAAGAACCTCAAATGAATTTGTTTGATTCCCTGAGGCTTTAGGTCAAATTTCTAGGCAAGACTCAAGACTTTTCTTTTATATGAAAAGATGACAAAATTTCATAATCTTAGACAAATTTCTTAACAATACAGCAATATTGAGATAAGCTTAAAAAAAATATTAAAATATGTATTTGATGTATGAAAAAATGGAAGGAGTCAAACTAGAAAGTTCTTGTTAAGAATAAACATAAATATTGGATAGCGGTGGACATACCTAATCTTGAAAAGATGAATTAAGTACTAGAGATATCTTTTAAACAAGAAAGAAATTATACATTCTTGTTGTAGCAAGATAAAATTTCAACATAAATAGAAATCAACCCTTAGAAAAAAAAAGGATTTTAAGGGAAAGCAAAACTTCAAAAAATAAACAATACTTCAATTCAAAAGTTTGAAACAAAAGAAGATTTATATGCGGCATCCTAGGTTCATATGACATACTCACTAGGAATAAGTGGGTTAACTAATCATTTGGCAAGTGTGGATTTTATGATAGTGGAATGTATAAATGATGAAGGGAATAAAGTTAAACTATAATAAGTCCTTAGACTATATCAATAATGTAATTAAAGAAAGAAAGAAAGAAAGAAAGGAGCCCAAATGTTTATCGTTAAACAAGATAAGAAAGAGAGAAAAACATACATTAACTTTTTAAAATTCTCCTTTCCTTAAGGGTGTTTTTCTAGATGAATTGTCAAGACTACCTCTTAAAAAAAAGTTTGAATTCTCCATCAAAACTATACCAATATCTAAACTTGTATCTAAGGTTGCTTATATAATGAATGCATTTAAATTGCTTGAACTCTTGGTATCCAAAGATCGGTTTCTATTCATAATGACACAATTTAGAATACAAAACACAAAGACAAAAATTACATAAACACCTAATCTATAAAATATATTTGACAAGTTCAATTATTCTATCTTCTAATAACATAATTTATAATAATAAAAAGCAAAGATGACAGTTATAAGGTTGCTCAACATTGTGGGCCGGTTGTTACTTTTCAATGGAAGCACTCTTTTGATTGACCACCAGGGGGGTCTGAAGTGGATAGGGGTAAACTTGCTCAGATTCTTGCTTCTCATGAATGTAATGCCTTGGGGGGGGGCAAGATGTTTTGGCTTGGGCTAGCAGTGATTGTCTGGGAAGTACTATGTTTCTGCTAGTTATGGGTAGCTTGGTAGGCAGATGTTTGGAGACATTGAGCTCCCTTGGTGGAAACAAGTCTGGCACTCATCTTCATGGCCCAAGTGTAACTTCTTCATGTGGTTAGTGGTTCACAATAGGTGTCTTACTTGGGATAATTTGTGCAAGTGTGGTTTTCAACGCCCTTCAATGTGTGTGTTGTGTCGTAATTATGAGGAGAGTGTGTTGCATCTCTTCTTCCACTACTCCTTTGCTAGGGAGATTTGGCACTCGTGGTGGGGTGTGTGGAATGTGTCCTGTTGGCATGTCTCATCTTTGGCTAAGTTTTTTGTCCGATGGGGCAAGGCCCCTATTTCTTCTTCTTTTCTTTAAGTTGTTTGGGCTCTTGGCCCCTCCTTTATTATTTGGCACATATGGTTGGAAAGGAATTGCAAGAGATTTTTCAGGATGTGATGATGGGGGCCCATCGTTTATGGTGGAAAATTCTTCATTCTCTGGGAGAAATTGTTACGGAAAAATGTGATTTGATGGTAGCAGTGGACCCTCGAGATGTTGTTTGGTGCAGTTGTCTTCATCTTCCTCCTCAGCAGGGGTAGTTCATAAGAAGAAGTCATGGTAGACATCCTCATCAGAAGTTAAATAGGGAGGGTCGCTAGTCTCCTCCTCCTCAGGGGTAGTTGAAAATCAACATGGATGGGTCTTCTCAAGCAAACCCTGGTCATGCTGGCATTGGTGGAGTTGGTCGAGATAATTTTGGGACTGTTTAGTTTATCTTTTATGTTTACAAAGGTCTTCATACTAACAACTTAATGGAGGGAAGCTCTTGCCATTTTACATGTTGTAATGCATGGTTGTCAGCTTGGGTGGAGAAGGATCATATGTGAGTCTGATTCCCAAATGGTGGTGAATCTGTTGAATAGGCAAGATTTAGAAGATGTTAGTTGGCATTTAGCTTCGATTGTTAAGCAAATTCTTAATATTTGTGCTTCTTTGGAGTCGGTTACTTTCATTCATATTCCTAGAGAATGGAACGTTGTTGCGGATTGTTTGACCAAGTGGGCCTCTGATCATATGCAAAATTGGAACATTATGGATAGGGTTCAATTACCCTTGGATTTGTCTCATGAGCCAGACATCTTAGTTGAGTTTGATAGGGTTGTGTAAAGCCTTGCTTTGTACTTCTTCTTGTTTTAATAAATTTTTACCCCTCTTTTAGTAAAAAAAAAAAATTACACAAACACCATAAGCTATGCTCCACGGGGTTTCGGGGACGGGGAGTACCCGGTACGGCGGGACGAGTTTCTGGTACGAGGGTACTTTTGGGTCATTTTTTAGGGGACGGCAAGGGACGACTGATAAAAAAATAGGGAATTTTTTAAAATATATAGAAATTTCAAATGTTCATAGCATAACATTGATAAAGCATTCATTCTAGACATTTGTATAAGCTTAATACATATCATTAGACTTGAATTGAGATTTCACATGAGAATCGACAAAAAAAATTAACAAAATTTGAATGCTTTTCATTATCAATGTGCACACATATCATATAAAAGTCTGATAATTATAACCAAAATGCCCAAAGGCTCCAAGTCTGAACTATGAAATGACATGCTAAACATAAAACTAAGAAAGTATATCGCTGTCCAAGGTCCCTAATCAGCATAAGGTAAGTCTAAATCAGCATCACCCTCACCATTAGAGCTCGAGTCAAAGTTAGTGTTAGTGTCCATGTCAATAGAAGGATCTGCCTCAACCAATGGAACCCCAACCAATCCCTCATGTGCATTCTCCTCAATTTGCATAGCATCTTTGGGATTAACATCCCAACGTAAGGCTGGAGTCTAATGATACTGACTAGTTTGGCGATCCTTCACGCAGCTGCTCTTCTTTTGCTTTCCTTCACCTCACAAGCCAAATGTAAAAATGAGTTGCTTTTTCTCATTTTAGGGCATATATAAGGCATAAATTAGGTTAAGTGGCATGGTGCGTCCCTTGTGGGCCTGCCCATGCCTTTTTTTCATTTTAAAAAACTTTAATTTTTTATAAAAATGTGTTTTTTTTGCTGCTGGGCCATAGGGTACTTCTAGAAGTACCCGGTACGGATGGGGGACAGCTGGGAAGTTTCGGGTACTTCTAGAAGTACCCTACGTCCCCTGCATTCTGCCAAAAGTCCCCTGGAAGTACCTGGTACTTGGTTGGAAAAAGGGGACGACCAGGGGACATTTCCTAGCCGTCCCCGCGTCCCCGTTTTGTACCCGGTACGGGAAACGACATAAAAACATAGGTGACACGTCCCCGTGGAGCATAGACCATAAGTCTTTTGAATGTGAACATTGAATAGGAAAATCTTTGACCAAGTTGCATGGCTCACCCCATAAAATTTATCTGTGCAATAGTGATATTTAATCATGCAATTGGAAAACAGATTATGATGTTTAAACATGAGGTGTGTACATTATCTACTTTTTCCATAGTGAGAATAGCTATAGAATAGTATAGTGTGTTGGTCACAAGCATTTTTATACACACACACATATATATATATCTGTGTGTGTGTGTGTGTGCACACGCATATATCTATTGTAGTGATGTTTTAATTGATCATTTAGATCTATGATCTATTCTATTAATTATTTTGTTTAAGTGACAAGTTCAATTATTCCATATATTCCAGTAATAAGAAAAATAAAAGAAACCATATACAGGATACTATAGAATAGTATAGTGTGTTGGTCACAAGCATATATATATGTGTGTATTGTAGTGATGTTTTGATTGATCATTTAGATCTATGATCTATTCTGTTAATTATTTTGTTTAATTGACAAGTTCAATTATTCCATATATTCCATGCATTGAGGTTGTAAGTAACAAGAAAAATAAAAGAAACCACATACAAGATACTATATCATTACTCTATAAATTAACTTTTGAGTTTTATATGATGATGCTGTGTAAATTATATTATATTATGAACGATGTATTATCAAGCTTCTCTTTATCCACTTGACTCTATTTTCTCTTCCATACCACTATAACATTTAATAGATAACAAAGTTAATCCCACTGTCACTTTTGTTCTTATTGCATCATGGAGTAACACAAAAAGGGGATCAACCAGATGTGTGGTAGGTGATGGGCCAGACCACTGTTTTTGTTCTCTTTGAATTGCTGGTAACCTCCTCCTAGATACCGATCCCAGTTGAAGTTATTTTTCATTTCTTATTAAATTTACTTAAGAGTGTCATTTGGGCACTGCTACTTATTTATCTATAATTCTGTCCCAAAGTCTTAGGTCCCTCTCGTTAGTGTTGTCGTAGGATTCCTCCTTTGATCATATTCTTGTATACTTTTTTACCTGTTTATAAGGCCCACAGGAACACAAACCATCCTTGAAATGATGGTAAAATTGTGCATTCCTCTCAGAAATTTGGCATGTACCAATCTCATGAGTCATAAATCAATGCTAATGGTGACATGACAATCATCACAACCCTTAAGATTTTTTGTGATCCAGATAAAGTTCCTGGGTTTGTGCTGATAAGCCCAAAAGCAGTGCCCACCCCTCCTTGCGATTATCAATCGATGTTCATCATCACTTCTCCACAACACAGCTCAAAAACTGTGCTAGGCAAACACCTGACTCCATCTGCTCATCCAAGCCAAAATAGCATAAATACTCTTGGCTTCAGGATGTCTTCAGTCTTCTGCAAGGAACACATGAACCCTGTAGTTTACCTCAATTGAGCTGTACCCTGGTGTCTTTTGCAATCTCTTACCTTTCATCCTTCTCCTCACTTTTGCCATGTCATCCCACCTGCCAACTGCAGCATAGATGTTTGAGAGTAATACGTAATGTCCAGCATTGTCAGGCTCTAACTGGAAAAGGCGTTCTGCCACAAGTTCTCCTAGTTGGATGTTGCAATAGATCTTGCAAGCACCAAGCAATGCCCCCCATATTCCTGGGTCAGGTTCTAATGGCATATTTTGGATAAAGATGTGTGCCTCGTCCAATTGACCAGCACGGCCAAGAAGATCAACCATGCAAGCATAATGCTCCATACTAGGTTTGATGCAATAGTCTTGTAACATGCATTTAAAATGTTGCCAACCTTCATCCACCAGGCCTGCATGACTGCATGTAGACAAAACACAAACAAAGGTAATGTGATCAGGTTTAACGCACATTGATCGCATTTTGTTAAAAAGTTCAAGAGCATCCTTTGAATATCCATGCGTTCCATATGCTCCGATCATTGTATTCCACGAGACTACATCCTTCTCCACCATCTTGTCAAATAGCTTACATGCAAAATATAAAGCTCCACACTTGGTATACATATCAATAAGGGCAGTGACCACAGAAACTTGTGAATCAAATCCACTCCTGATTATGTTAGTATGGATCCATTTTCCCTGCTCTAAAGCTGCTAAATGTGCACATGCTGGAAGCACGCATGTCATTGTGACAGAATCTGGTCGCACATTTGCCACTTTCATGTCATGAAAAAGTGTCAAGGCTTTGGTAGCATGTATATTTTGCGCATAACCACCAATCATAGCATTCCAGGAAACCACATCTCTTGTAGACATTTTGTCAAACAATTGGCCAGCAGCTTCTATATCCCGACATTTGGCATACATATCCATAAGTGCAGTTTGCTCAGAGACATCGGAATCAAATCCACTTCTAATAATGTATTCATGGATGCTCCTGCCTTGTTTCAAATCTTCTAAGTTGGCACATGCTGGAAGCAAGCTTATGAAAGTAACTGGATTGGGTATGACATCTGCAAGTTGCATTTCATGAAACAATGTAAAAGCCTCGTTCGCATGTCCATTCTGGGCATACCCTGCAATCATGGCACTCCAAGAGACTACATTTTTTTCACACATGGTATCAAAAACAATTCGAGCAAGCTCTATACCCCCACATTTGCAATACATGTCTGTAACTGCCGTCCCCACAAAAACATTTGACTCAAACCCACTTCTGATGATGTAATTATGAATGCACATGCCTAGTTGCAGATCTCCTAAATCCGAACATGCTGAAAGCAGACTCACCATGGTGATCGAATTGGGTTTCACATCCGTTAGTTTCATCTGACCAAAGAGTGCCATTACTTCTTTAGAGTAACGATTTTCAGCGTACCCTGCAATCATTGCGTTCCATGACATCACAGTCTTTTGTGAAAGCTTCTCAAATAGGTCTCGTGCAACCTGTAGATTCCCGCACCTAGCATACATTGCCACCAGGGAATTCTCTGTAGAAACATCCAACTCAACTCCATTTTGAATTACATATTCATGGATCCACTTCCCGTGTTTTAGGTTTTCTGAACTGATACAAGCTGACAATACATTTACAATGGCAATAGAGTCAGGTTTCAAGTTTGTCTTTAGCATCTGATGAAAGAGGGAAAGTGCCATCTCCCCACACCCATTTCGGATATACCCTGTAATCATGGCAGTCCACATGATGATATTCCTTTCATGCATTTTGTCAAACACTCGGCGAGCTTTTTCAATACTCCCACATTTGGCGTACATGTCTATAAGAGCTGTTCCCACAGAAACATCAAACCCAAATCCACTTTCAATTATTAGATTATGAAGATGCTCACCTTGATGCAGAAAGCCTAAATCGGCACATGCTGGGAGCACATTCACAAGCGTAACTGCATTGGGTTGTACATCCGAATGCTGCATTAGATTGAATAGAAACAACGCATCATCGGCCTGTCCATTCTGTGAATAGCCTCCGATCATAGTAGTCCATGAAATCACGTCTCTATGGAGCATTTTGTCAAACACTTGGCGAGCATCACTTACGCTTCCGCATTTGGCATACATATCTATCAATGCATTTCCCACGTAGATATCTGACTCAAATCCACCCCTGCCAACGTGACAATGGATCTCTTTGCCTTTTTGCAAAGCTAATAACACGGCGCATGCCCGGATTACGATGGGAAACGTTAAATTGTCGGCCTCTGTGCCTGAAGCTCGCATCTCGAAATACAGTTCAAGCGTCTGCTGCCAAAAACCTTTCCCGGCGTACCCTCTTATTATTGCATTCCATAAGAATACATTTCGTTCACGCATTTTGTTAAACACTTTGCGTGCATCTTCCAAAACACCGAATTTGGCGTACAGCGTTACAAGTTTGGCACCCAAAACTATATTATGTTGAAGGCCATTGATAAGAATGTGGGCATGGATTTTTATAAGCTGTGTGAAGTTTCTGCATGTCTGGAGAAGACAGGCACAGGCATTGAAGCCATCATAATTCATTCTCTCCCTCCACATTTCATTGCCTTGTAATTCTGAGCTTGGGTAATGTTCAGGAACAGGAACACTGCAAATACCATGATAAGTGACCGCACATACCGATATACAACTGTGTTTCTGAATGCTCATTTTGCAAGAAATATATTGATGACAACGAGCAGATTCCATGACTTACACTAGTGTTATAGCAAAGTAAAACAGGAAGCCATGTGTTATGAGAGAGCCACTGAAGTAGCAGCGGCTACAATGGAATCTGAAAATTGGTGTGGCGTCCTGTGAATGAATTTGTACTACCGATTCCATTGCATTATCATAGTGATAAACTAAATACAAAATATCTATAGCGTTAATAAATAAATAAAACTTAGAAGTTCCCTTCACATTGTAAACTCTAGTGTGCCTGGTAAAAAAAATTCACGTGATCAATGATACTGGTGCGACATTTCTTTTGGTACCACAGAAATGAGGGGGAGACTAAACTTCATGACTTGTTCACACTCTCAATACTAGCTTTCGCTTATCCACTCTCTTGATGTAAAAGGACAGCTATGTGGTAGAGGAATCACTCTACAATCACTTGGCAATTAATGCTTTTGATTCTTAGGTATTGTCTCCTCTATTTTCACTGTGTTAGATTTTCTCTTTTCATTTTTTTGTGGTGATTCATGCTCTTGAGGGGGTTTCTCTTGCAGTTAGTGCAATTATGGAGAGTCCTACTCTTTCGGCTCTTTTAATTCTTATTGGCAAATCCCACCCACCATCTGAATCAACTACTCAGTGTCTCATTTCCTCTACTCCAATTTTTCCCTTGACTTTAGCACAACATCTACCTACACCTAAGGTGGTTGATCAACGATTGGCTACATCAACTAGACATTATGTTGTTTCTATTGCACCCATAGACAAGCTCTGTAAGGGGGATTACCCCCCTTCCCCTATGTTTGAGGATTTGGTTGATAACATTTTATGGACAAATATATAAAGGTGGAAGAAAGGTCTTCCCAAATCTCTCTCAATTCACTCTAGATTGAAGGGTCTGAGATTGCCATTGAATGGGGTAGGTCTAGAATTGTTTAGACTGGATCCCTAGGTTCTCATTTTTTCCTTCGCAACTTGTTTGTTGTTGTATTGATTCTCATTTGGCAACTTAGATATAGTTGTGTTTTCATCCCTTCAAGGATTGTCATGTATGCTTTGAGTTGTTCTATCTATATTGTACAAGGTTTTTGGTCCCTTCAAAACTAGTTTATCTAATAAAAAACTAAGAGCCTCACTAAAGTAGAAGTGCAATAAGTAGGATTTTATTTTATATTATACCGATTTATTCAGCAAATATAATTATCATAAGCACACTACAAATTATATGTTTCAACATTTCTTCACTAAAAGAGTGTAAAGAGATATGTAAATGTTTATAACACAAGATGAACTAGTTCCTTATGCTCTCCTCCAAAAGATAGTATAATTTATCATGAGGGCTCGATAATCAAAAAATTCAATCTAGATAATGAACTATGTAATTTTGATAGCCTTTGTCTTTCATCTTCCTACATTATAATCATGCAACTTAATCAAGTCAAAAAAGAAATTCAACACATTTACAAATTTTATAAAATGTCATGATAAATAAATATCATATAACATTTTGTTTTCCTTCATCTTGCTACATCATCCTCATGCAACTTGATCAAGATGTAAAAGAAGTTAGTAATAGGTTAATTTTAGGCATTTACAAATTTATAAGTGTCATTATAAATAAATATTTTTTGGTAAAGTTTCACTTTGTCAATCCTGAAATATATTGTTGTAAAGGTGTATATAACAATGACAATCTAATTCCATTACAAATTTTTTGATGTTACAAACACAAACATGAAATTCTTCAAATGAAGATTGTTGGCAAGCATGCTAAGAAAATTATCATCACTTGGTCAACCTATAAAAATTTATTGAAATAGTGACAAGAGAGAGTCAAAGGCTCAATCCTATAAATTTTTCATTCATTAACAACACACAAACAATTATATTATATGAATTTATAAAGCCATTCAACTTACTAACTACCCAAACCACTAACTACCAACTAACTCATAACTAATAACTAACTAAAAAATAATATCTAATAAATTAACATTAACATGATAATTTATTATTTATTACTTTATTCTATGTCATGCACTAATAATTCCTAACACCCACTTTAGTGTTGGCAGAGGGACTTTATTTTGGTGTTGCAATATCAACAATTGGCATGTTTCAAAATTTCCCCCCTTTAATAAAAAAATAGATGTTGATTTCTGCCGATAATGCATCCAATTACAATATACAAAGACAAAATAAAAAAAGATAAATTCAATTGGTGATAATTATTTAGATGCCTTTGTCTTCTGCATCAAACCGCAAATTAAATATTTATAAAATTCTCAAATTCATTATGGGTTCTGTGCTCCTATTTATAAAAAAAATAGAATTTTTAGAGTTTTTACATTTTGTTAAGAAATGAGAAAGATATTGCAATTTTTGTGAGACTGTGTTAAATTGCCATTAAAATTAGAACAATATACCAATAAAATGGTGTCTAATAAGAACATGATTCCTCTATACAAATTGAATATCCAATAGAGAGCAACATAATAAATCCATACTATTCTTGAAACAAATAAACCCTCGTAATTGAAAGATAAAAAATCTTCTTCTCAACCACCTAACCTCCTACAATTTTATGTAACACCTTATATCTATGCAACTTTGAATATGAACACAATGAACATAATGGAGGAAATGTTATGGTGAGAATATACACAATGGAAGAGAAAGGTGATGCACTTGAATGTGGATCATTAAGTTCGCTCCAAGGTCTGTGGTATTTGCTAGTACTACTGACAAATATGCAAGAAGGGTGGACACTAAAAACTCCAAATTTTGTGTGAGGTCTATGGTATCCACTGGTCCTTTGTTTTCTACACTTGATTTTATAATAAATAAATGGGCATGGAAAAAGGTAATGGGATCACAAAGGTATGTGGTATCAACTAATTCATTGCCTTAATCAACTTGACAAACAAAGTATGAGTGACGTGAAAAATAGAGAAGCCTTTTCCAAAATCTACTTTGATACCATATTGAAATGGTGACAAGAGAGAGTCAAAGGCTAAGACCATAAATTTTTCATTCATCAACAACAAACAAATGATTGTGTTATATGGATTTATAAATCCATTCAGCTTATTAACTACCCAAACCACAAACTACCAACTCATAACTAATAACTAACTAAAAAATAATATCTAATGAATTAACAATAATATGTTAATTTATTATTTATTACTTTATTCTATGTCATGCACTAATAATTTCTAACAAAATTCAATGAGGAGTTGATATTTGAGTATATACAAATTTATCAAATACCATTAGAGTAGACATTTCAAATACACTCTAGATTTTCTTGCATCATTTCATCATAAATAAATTAAATAAATTGTATTAAAAGTTAATTAGGCTAACACTTTGTCACTAGTTAATTAAATAAATTTATTATTTAATTAATTAGGTTAATTTCCTATCATTGATTAATTAATTAACTAATTATTTCTATTAGTTAATTAAATCCATCTCTAATTTTTCTAAAACTTTTATAACCCTTTTCTAACTTTTTTGGGGTAAAAATAAAATTCTAATTAATGAAAACTAATTAACTAATCGGATAGATTTCTAGATAGTTATAGCCATCAAGAAGAACCAAAGAAGAATAACCCACTAAGGATTCTAATAATACCACTCACTCTTACAACCAATAACACTAGTTCTACTATCCATTCAAGCCTTTCCTCTAACCGTCACATAACACTTATTACAATTGATCATTTTGAATAAGTTGAAGAATTTGTTAGTTTTATCCTAAGACAATTCTCTACAATCACCAATCTAAATTTTTCTAACTTATTAATTAAATAAGACATACTCATTTAATTAATTAGGCTAATACAAATTCTTAAAATTTCATCTCATTTAAAATTAAAATATAAAAAATTCCACCTTGCCAATAAAATCCAAAAAATTACATTTTCCATCTCCACCTTCCATTCAAATCTAAGAATATCTTATACATCTATTTCAACCTTTGCCCTCTCCTCCATTTGTTATCATTCTACACCTTGACATGTGTGAATCCTACAACTCTATGCAAGACAAATGGATCTTCACCCTTCATCTCATGATTTAATCTTCATTCACTTACATTCATTCTACACCTCCACATGTTTGCTCCCATCTCCACAATTTAAGAATATCTCAACCTTCCATCAAATTTATCTCATGACATCCCTCTATTTGTCTCAAGCCAAGCTTATTTATCCATGCAAAGAAATCCTAATTGTTCATCTCATGATTAATTCTCAACCCTTTGTGCCCATGGTTGAAAATCTATATAAACACCCATATCCAAAGGACAAATATCTACATTTGAAAGTAAGTATATGCTACCCAATTAAGGAATTTCAAGCAAGAGCAACCAACATAGCAACTTTTCATTGTAATCTCTCATGCATATCTCAAACATTATGAAGGTATAATGCTTGTGTCTAGTCTTGCATTTACTTATTGTTTGTTCCTTATTCACTCTATCAAAGGTGTGGTCTAATTTTAATTGTGTGCTTTATTTTTTCATGCATTTCCTCTTGTTCTATTCCAAATTTCACTAATACATTTTTAGCATGTCCAATAGGATTAGGATCCCCTTACTAATTTTCATCTTGAAGTACATTTTAGCAAATGTGTATAGGTTTTTTATATCCTTTGGGTGCATTTGCAACTTTAATGCCTTTTTCTTTGCATTTGATGTTTCTAATGTCAATTTGGTGTTTCTGCAACACAAATCAACATTTTTTCCTTTCAATTTTAATAGTTTTTGTATTTTGTAGCTTTGGGATTGTACTCTACATTTTAGAATTTTAAAATTGAGTGTATTAAATTTTAAAATTGAAATCAAATGATAACTCAATGTAAATACCTAATTCAAATTTCAACAATGACTTCAATAGAGTGTGAGTACAAACAAATTAAATTGAATTAAATAAATCAATCAAATTATACCTCCACAAAGTGCCTAAACCTTACTCCATTATATATGATATTATATAATAGTATGGATGTGGATTGTTTTTCAAACATAAGCATAACCTTGATAATAAAAAAATGGATGTGATGTCATAGCTTGATTAAAAAATTATGGTGATTCTCAAGAGTTGTGGAGAGATAACGATTTGGAATGATGGTTGATTTATAACTTTCGCTTGATATCAAGTCACATTTTGGTTTTTTGGTTGTAAGTCTGATGGTGTTTGTATGTTTTGAACAAACTTTGCATCTACTGCACCATCATTAATAATATTTTTTTTTTTTAGCCCATAAGTGAGGTTTTTCATTAGAATGTGAAGCATGAATTTTTGCTTTCCTTGTAGATTTTAACAAGACAATGATAGCCTTTTCAATGGTTATCCATTTTTCCATGATTTTGTCAAATGTGTTAGCGAATTACACTTGTAAGTGAAGGCCCATTTCTTGATTGAGGTTTTGAATGAATATTCTCACAAGTTTTTTTCAAGTATGGGTCATGGGAACTTTCTCACCATGTTCATCATTGTAGGAAGGAAACAAATGGTTCTTCATTTTGTTGTTGTGTATTATATAGAGAGGTCATGGAGATTTCATGTTCAATGTTATATGAGAAATTGACTGATTTTTTTGCAAATTCATGAAAGGTTTTGATCCTATGAGGTGAATAAGAGAACCAGTCAATTTATTGACCTCCTAAACTATAGTGAAAGAGGTGCATTAATTATTTTTCCATTTTAATCAACCTTTAGGCAAGCTATATAAAATTATTGCATATGTTTATGTGGATCACCTCTTCCCTTATACTTATCAAATTTAGGCATTTTAAAGTTGTGAGGGAAAGGTATCATAGGGGTTGGCTTGTCAAATGGATAAGAACATATGTCTTCAATAGTATAATGTCTTTTTGTGTGTCCTAGTTCAATAAAATATTTTCTTCTATAAGCTCTTGAATTATTGTTCCAAATCAAATGTCGCAGGTTTTATGGTGGACATGTTAATAGGAGGTTGATTGGTAGAATTTGATGGAATATATGATTGATTTTTGTGGGATATCAAATAAATTGAATGAGGTATTGTGATTTTTTGAGATGTATGATTGGTTTTGTGAGACATGAGATGAATTGAAAAAAGAATTATGATTTTGGGGAATGTATGTATTTGTAGGTATGGTGAATGGAGTAGATTGAGAATTGTGTGGGTTGTATGTAATTTTGTGTATGGTGGAGGTGGACAATTGAGATTTGTGTTGATTGTATATGTTTGTTGGTATGGTAAATGTGGAATATTGAGAGTTATGTGGGTTGTATGTGTTTGTGGGTATGGTGAATGTGGAATATTTAAAATTGTTTGGGATGTATGTGTTTTTAGATATGTTGGATGTGAAAGATTGTGAATGATTTGGGATGTATGTGTTTGTAGGTATGTGGAATGCAAAATATTGTGAGGCATATGGGATATGTGATGAAATTTGATGGTTAATAATGGGAATGGATGTAGTGGTATGACTAGATGGGATGGTTCCTTGATAGAGTGGATTATAATATTGTTTAGAAAATGTTGTTGAGTTGGTGTCAGTTGAAGGTATTGGAAGGCTGGCTTGAAGCAATTGGCATGAAAATTTGTGGTATTGATATGTTGATTGATTTTGTTATGGGAATGGTTTTGATTGGTATACTAGCTAAATTTGTTCCCTCGAAGGTATGTGATGAAGCAATGGTTGTAGGGACTTATTCCCTAAGTGTGGAAATGTCAAAATTAGAAGGTAGCTTGGCACCTTTTTGGGCTAGGATGAGAAAATGGTGATTGGGATTTGAAGTGATAAGAAAATATACATCTTTCAATACATCAAGATATTATTGCATTTCTTGTAGTTTCCTTGGTGATAAATTAGGGGAATCTTGGATGTTCTCTCACAAAACATGCATAACCACTTAATATGATGTTGTGATGATTGGTATATGCTTGGGATGGATAGATTATAAGGCATTCCAAACTCATATTGATTATCTCCCATGGTTGTTATTATATTTGAATCAAATTGATTAGACTCCATGAGCTTTTTATGTTAAGACATTGTGAGAGGAATACAAGTTTCAATACCTTGATAAATGATGTGTGAGGTGAAAAGGTGGATGATTAGTATAAACGTGTGGTTTTGTACTTTTATGTAGATTGATTTGGTTTGGACAAAAGGATCTGTTGATTTTGATTTGTCGATTTTTGATTGATGATGCTTGGATAGAACCTAGATAGATCAAAGACAATCTAGATCTTCTAGTGACGATAAAGTGCTATGATATGTATAATTTTTACTTGAACTAGAATTTTGAGTCCAAGAAAAAGAATAGGGAGTGGGGTTTACCAACTCAAGAGTAGCCAAAAATCCTAAGCTAGTTTATCCACTAATGATAAGGGCTAACTCAACTCTCTACTTGAAATAGGAAATTTATCAAGAAAAAGGTAAGCTAGAGATAAATGATAGAAGATCTAGATCAAACTCTTAACTATTTTTGTTGTTGTATGTAAAATTGGATGGATGTTTATGTTGAAAAATATTTTGTTGTCCAAGTTTAAGATAATATCTCTACAATCCAAAAATATGAAATGAGATGTTTGATAGATGGAATTTGACTCAGAATTTCGCTAATGGATGAAGATGATAGAATCATCTAAAATGTTTCATGTCTTATTCTAGGTCTTCCTAGTCAAAATCCTAAAATTTTGATTTTTGCAGTGTTTTGGAAACTCACAAATTTTATCAAAAGCATCAATGTATTGATCAGATGCACAAAAAGATGACTCAAAAGTGTAGTACAGTGACTCAGAAGCATAGGTATACATCTCAAAAGCGTAGTTATGTCAAAAAAATGCATAGTATGATAATTAAAAAGTGCTACAAAATAACTCAAAAGTGTAGATCTATGACTCAAAAGCATAGTGTTATGGCTCAAAAGGGCAACTCTATATTTTTGTTAGTGGATTTTTGGACAAGTCATTTTTCTTTTCCAAGAGATAAAATAGCAACAAAAAATGGTTGATGACTTTAAAGCATTATAGTTGAGTGGCTTTTACTACTCTTTTAGAAGAATACATTCCAATCACATTAACAACCCTATAATTATTCAAGTAAGTGTTTTGCACTAGTGTAGGTCCAAGAAAAAAATAACCTCAAGGATTCAATAGGTATGGGTCTAGTGGCACAAGGGCTCACATTTTCCCTTTGGAGGTTTTGACACCTTTAGGCCAAATAATTTATATCTCTACTCATAGAGGTACATATTGAGTAACTTCACACTTGATAGTGAGTGTTGCACCACACTAGATTGATAGTCGATGGTTTTAGGCTTCTAAAAATAAGGTTCTTAGTGGTACCTATGAAATGAGGACTCGTCTACAAATGCTTGAGTCTAGGAGGATCTCTCCTATCCTCTTCACCAAAACAATTCTCAATGAACTGAGGGTCCTAAGGCTTAGCTAGACATGATGATGGCTCAATCTTGAGGTACAACTTTCACTCTCCCCCTTTCCAATGGTTATGTCATTCTCTATAATTTCATTGAATATGTTAGTGCATTGCACCTGTAGGTGAAATCCCATTTCATGAATTATTTAGAATGAATATGCTCACACACAATTTTTTCTCCAGGTATGGGTCATGGGAATTTATTTTCTATGTTCCTCCATCATTTTAGGAAGGAAATGAATGATTCTTCATTTCATTGTTGTGTGTTACATAGACAGGTCATAGAGATTTCACGTTCAATGTTATATGAGAAATGACTAATAATTTTTTCTACAAATTCATGAAAGGTTTTAATCCCATGAGGAAAATAAGAGAATTATTTAATTTTTTAACCTCCTAAACTACATAAAAAGGGGTGCATTAGGTATGTGTCATTGCAAGAAACCTCTAGGCAAGATACACAACATTCTCATATGTGTTCAAGTGGATCACCTCTTCCCTTATACTTGTCGAATTTGGGAATTTAAAAGTTGTCAGGAAAAGGTATCATAGGGGTTGACATGTTGAACAGATAAGGACATATGTATTCAAGTGTGTAATTTTTCTTTTTGTGTCCTAGTTCAATGTAAGTTATTTCCTTCTATAAGCTTTGGATATTTTGTGCCAAGTCATTTGTAGGTTTTATGGTGGACATGTTGACAAGAGGTTGATTGGTATAATTTGAAGGAATATATGATTGATGTTGTGGGATATCAGATGAATTGAATGCGCTATTGTGATTTTGTGGGATGTATGGTTGGTGTTGTGAGATGTTAGATGAATTGAATGAAGAATTATGATTTTCTGGAATGTATTTTTAGGTATGGTGAATGGAGAAGATTGAGAGTTGTGTGGGTTGTATGTGTTTGTGGGTATGGTGAATGTGGAATATTGAGGATTGTTTGGGATGTATGTGTTTTTATATATGTTGGATGTGGAAGATTGTGAATGATTTGGGATGTATGTGTTTGCAGGTATATTGGATGTGAAAGATTGTGAAGCATATGAGATGTGCAATGAAATTTTATGGTTAATCAATGGGATGGATGTATTAGTATGACTAGATGGGATGGTTCCTTGATAGAGCAGATTGTGGTATTGTTTAGAAAATATTGTTGAGTTGGTTTCAATTGAAGGTATTGAAGGTTGGCTTGAAGCAATTGGCATGAAAATTTGTGTTATGGAGAAGTTGACTAATTGTGGTATGGGAATTTTTATAATTGGTATATTGGTTGAATTTGTTCCCTCTAATGTACGTGATGAAGCAATGGTTGTAGGAACTTATTCCCTAAGTGTGGAAATTTTAAAATTAGAAGGTATCTTGTCACCTTTTTGGGCTAGGATGAGAAACTAGTGATTGTGATTTGAAGCAATAAGATATCTATAGCTTTTAGTACATAAAGATCTTGTTGCATTTCTTTTATTTTTTTGGTGATAAATCAGGGGAATCTTGGATGTTGCCTCACAAAATAAATAAAATCACTAAATATGATGGTTGTGGTGTTTGCTATATGCTTGGGATGGATAGATTAGAATGCATTTCAAACTCATATTGATTCTCTCATGGTTGTTGTTATGTTTGAATCAAATTGATTAGACTCTGTGAGCTTCTTATGTTGAGACCTTGTGACAGACATTCAAGTTTCAAGACCTTGATAAATGATGTATGAGGTAAAAAAGGTGGATGATTACTATGAATGTGTGGTTTTGGACTTTTATGTAGATTGATTAGTTTTAGACAAAAGGATATGTTGATTTGGATTCATTAATGTTTTGATTGATGACGCTTGGGTAGAACCAAGATATATCAATGACAATATAGATCTTCTGGTGATGATAAAGTGATAGGATATGGATGATTTTTACTTGAACTATACTTGTGATTCCAAGAAAAAGAATGAATGAGGTTTAGCAACTCAAGAGTAGCCAAAACTCCTAAACTAGTTTATCCACTAATGATAAGGGCTAACTCAACTCTCTACTTGAAATAGGAAAGTTTTCAAGAAAAAAGGTAAGCTAGAGAAAAATGATAAAATATCTAGACTAGACTCAAGATTAACTATTTTGGTTGACGTTGGATGTAATATTGGATGGATGATTATGTTGAAAAATATTTAATTGTCCAAGTCTATGATAATAACTCTAAAATACAAAAAAATGAAATGAGATGTTTGATGGATGTGATTTGGCTTAGAATTTTTCTAATGGATTAAGAAGATAGAATCAGATGGAATATTTTAGATCTTGATCTAGGTCTACCTGGTCAAAATCTTAGCATTTTGATTTTTGTAGTGTTCTGAAAACTCAAGGATTTTATCATAAGTGTTAGTGTACTTATCAGATGTGCAAAAAGATTACTCAAAAGTATAGTATAGTGACTCAAAATCACAACTCTATCATAGAGATGCATAAGATTATAGATAAAAAGTGCCACAAAATGAATCAGAAGCACAAGTCTACATCTCAAAAGTGCAATTCTATTAGACAAAAGTGTAGGATGCTTAAAAAATGCTACAGAATAAATTAGAAGCATAGATATATGACTTAAAAGCATAATGTTATGACTCAGAAACGTAGTGTTAAGGCTCAAAATTATAACTCTATGTTTTTTCAAGTGGATGACGATTTTGGACAATTTGTTTTATTTGGAAAGAGATAAAACAAAAAAAAAGTGGATGATGACTTCAAGGTATTGAGGTTGAGTGGATTTTGTTGCTCTTTCACAAGAATACATGCTAATCACATTAACAGCCCTATAATTATTCAAGTACGTGTGTCACACTAGTGTAGACCCAAGCAATAGAATACCTCAAGGAGTTTATAATTATGGGTCCAATGGCACAATGGCTCACCTTTTCCCTTACTTTGGAGGTTTCGACACCTTTAGGCCAAATAATTTTTTTATCTCTACTCAAAGAGGTATATGCAGTTAGGTAACTTCACACTTAATACTAGGCATTACACCACACTAGATTGGTAGACAATAGTATTAGGCTTCTAAAAGAAAGGTTCTTAATGGTATTTGTGAACTGAGGGCCCATCTACAAATTCTTGAGTCTAGGAGGGTCCTGTAAAGGAGGGGATTCGCTACTCTCGATTCCCAAGACAAACAAAGTCTACAGGGAGAAAATAGCCCTCGATTACCTCAAAGTACAAAGCTCAAGTGGCAAAGTAAAAGATAAAGAATATTTGAACAACTAAAAGAAACAAAATTCTATTTTATTAAGTATAAGAATGATAAAACTTCTAAATAAAATAAATTGATATAAAATTACAAGATACAAATTACAAAAACAAAAGGCTTAAAACTCACAAATTCTACCCCTAAAATGGAAAAGCCTCAACCATAGACAACAGCAAATCATGGGGACATTTGTGCCTTGCGCTATCATCCATGTCAAATCAAAAAATAAAGAAATTAAGTTTGCAATGTCCAACTCCATGAATTTGTACATCCACACACAATAAAGATGGGGAAATTTGTTGGGGTTGATTCAGGGCTTGCCTAAGTCAACCCTTGTTTTGGTGTTTCCACCTCCACTAATAGCCAAACAAATATAAATAGATAAAATGACATGAAATATAAAAGACATGTGATAGAAACAAACCCCACTATGGAGGAGAGTTTCTATCACTAGTGTAATGGATGAGACAAATAAATGATAATAAATAGATAAGACAAATAGGTAAGAGAGCATTACTAACAATTCATGGCTCCCCTCTTGGTTTGATAGATGTGATGTGCTTGCTTGCAAGAGAGCCTTGACCATTGTTGAGACAGAAATTTGGTAGAGCTTCCCTCCAAAGAGCAAGAGAGAAAAGATGTAGAAGAGAGAATAGAGAAAGAGAGCAAGATCAAATGAGAGAGTGAGAATGAAAGTGAAAGAGGATTTTTGTGAGTTTACATGGGTGGGAAGAGTTGTTATACTCTCGTTTTTTCCACAATAACACATTTCATAGGTAAAGGATGTGAGATTCCCTCATTTGAAACTCAAAAAATTCAAGGATGCTAGCATGTTGCACGAATGTGCAATTCTCCTCAAAATTTCACAAGAATGAGGTGCACAGACTGCCAATGCTTCATCATTTTCCCTTATGGAGTTGAAATCATGAAATTTGGACTCATAGGTTTTTGTCATTAATATGGTTGGTTGTCATAAATACAACAGGCTAGATGTGCAAGTACGAAATTGCCACGGGGTGCAATTTTACGACACTACAAGTCCCTACTATCCTCTTCACCAAACAAGTCTTGATAGATCGAGGGTTCTGAGGCTTATCCAAACACGCCAATGGCTCACTCTTGAGGTACAACTTTCACTCTCCACCCTTTACATACTCCACTAGAAAATATGGCTGATTTCATCTAAGAGGTGATGAAATAACCAAGTAGGCCCCCTAATGGAAAATAATGAAACTAGTGCTTTTTATCCCCAAGCTCGCACAAAGCACAAGGGGAGAGCATAAACAAGCTAGATCAACCTTAAGTATGAACATTTAAAACAAATAATTAAACTATAAGGTATTTTTTATTTTCAAGTTCAAATGTAGTGCAAGGAGAGAGCATACACACCCAATAGCTTACACAAACACAACAAAAATTTTCATTGTCCCTTAATAAATTTAATTATGCAACTAATTTATTGTTGAAAATAAAGAAACTTTGACCAACATCCTAAATCAAACTTTGTTAATAATCTCAAATTTTCTTTTCTTTCTCCCAATGGTTGTCCATTTATAGCAGTAGGGGTTAATCTCCAAGATCACAAGATGTTAGTTTGAAAAATTAATGTCAATGGTCAAAAATAAATGTGCCAAACTAACAAATGTGTAATTTTAAAAATCAAAAGCACCAATGCAAGCAACAAATGTGTGAAATAAGCCAACATATGCAAAAATAAATAATAAAAAACATAGCAGATCAAATGTGTCATTGTACCTATCAATTGTATTGTTTTGTTTGTTAAAAGTGCCAAAATATTTGTCAAAAGTGTCGATCTAACTGTGATGATAAGGATCTACAAATAGAGATTAAAATAGATGCATCAAAAATTTCCTACTTGATCAAAAAAAAATTGCAAACAAAAGATAAAAAAGCTTACAAAAAATGATTATTAGTCAATTTCAAAAAAAATTGCAAAGGTTAGTTTCAAAAATAGTAGTTGTCATATCCCAAAAAATAGTATTATGCAAGCAATAATAATTCAAATTCAAGCAATGATGTAAAATCTTGTAGACAAAAGTCAAATGTGTCAATGTATGGATCAAATACATCAAGTAGAGGATCAGATGCATCAATATGGTGAATAGAAGCACCAATTTAGCTAACAAAAGAGATTATATCACAAAGAAATCATCAATCTATGTGTACATGTAAAATATACTGATTGACATCATGCATTCGATCCTGACTTACTAACATCGTTTCTTCCTAAATCATCCCTCGGTCTAACCATTTAATCAAATTCCCCTATCTAATTAAATTCATCAATATTCATCCCTTAATTGACTAAATCATTTTATCTAATTAAGTCACTCTCTTTTGTTAATTAAATCAATCCACCTGATCTAATTATCCCTATTTAATTAAATAATCAATTTATTTGATTAAATCTCTAAAGTCTATCCATTAAATTAAATAAATTAAAACCTTATTTGATTTAATCTAACATCATCCCTTTTAATTAAATAAATCAAAATCCTTATTTAATTAGCCTCTTATCATATTCCTCTATTATTTGATTTAAATAAATCCATAAATCTAAGTCAAATAAGTCACATCATCTAATCTCTCGTTAAATTAATTAACCCTTGATTAATTTAACCTCATCTCATGTCACATCCTCTAGATAATGCAAGCTGCATTAAATAGATTTAATTCATTTATTAAATCTCTATTTTCCTCACAAGGCATCTTTTGGAATATTCTCTCAATTTGAATTCAAAAATTCCAAGTCAACATGTACATCCAACAAGGCATTTAAAACCTTTTACATGTCCTTTGCCTTGAGCCATGTGGCATTTATTGCATTTTTCCTTCCCTCTTGCATGTCATTTCAACAAATTTGAATTTTAAATATTGGCATTTATTGGCACAAACCTCAAATCTTGCACATCCATCATCCATTCATAGCTTGACAAGTGGCACCATATCATTGGATGAATGTTAGTCCCACATTGTTCAAATTTGGATATTCATCCATCTTGAAATCCTATAAATAAAGAGCTCATATTTCCATTTTATCATCCACAAATATTGCAAAGTTATTATGCTAAAATATTTAGCCATTTCCATCTATCATTTGAATTCCTAGCTAGGCTCTTTTGCATATTTGGCTTGGAGTTCTCATTTTTCATCAAAGTGGATCAAGATCATCTTCAACACATCAAGATTTCATCAGAGGAATTAGGAAAGGGCCAATTTTCACATCAAATTGGCACCAATTCCCCCATGGGATCATGAGTTTGCATATCTAATTAGGATTTTATCTTGTTTTTGTCATTTGCATTGTGTTTTTCAATATTTTCTTCCTAATTTGAGTTTGTAAATGGATTTCATGGGGAATGCTTGTTTTGGCTTGCAAATCCTTGTTTAACTCGTTTACTCATGTTGTTTTGTAGGTACCAAGGTTGGGGTTCGCACATTTGGCGCTATAAAGACCAAGTAAACAAACAAATTGATGCTCTTCAATACCGCTAACAGAAAGAGGATGTGTTTTCTAAGATGATAACCAAAACTTATTGCCAAAAGCCAATGCCCATTGTAGGAAGGATTCATCCTAGGACATGTTAGTGGATGGCGGCACATCATTTCGTTTATAAGGGATGATTGATATGGGAAAAATTCAAATGATGTGTTACCAATACGAAGAGATGACCAACTTGCTTACGTACTGACTTAGACTTAAGACTTGACGTTTAGAGTTCTAGTTTTAATCTGCTAGCCTTGTTTCTAACTGTTTCACCAAAGGTTGAGGATGACAATCAGTTTATTATGAGTGGTGTTATTGCGGGTGCAAGCGAGATGAGACGGGTGAATTTTTTTCAAATATTTGGATGTTTTTGATGTTTTTGCAACTGTTTTGAGGCTGTTTTTGGTATTTTTCAAGATTTTGCAAATGTTTTGATTTTTGATTTTTTGATGTTTTGGGATTTTCTGAGATTTTGACCAAGAGACTAACCTAAAGACCTAGCCTAGGGGTCTTGAGGGCTGGTCAACATACTAGCCTTGCCTACGTTAGATATGCAGAGACCACGTAGTTCGACCGACAACCTGACCGATTTACATATGACGATATACATGATGAGATGTTAGTTTATTATGACGGACTCCTATAGGGCAACTTGTTGACTATTACAGGGATAGGTTTACCTTTCCATGTGTTGGTCTAAGGTGTCTAAAACTTCTGAAATACATCCTAACAAGGTTTCTGTATGTCAGGTGTGAACAAGAACACTCCTATCTGATTGTCGAGTCAAATTCCATCACACTAGGTAAAACGCCATCCTCGTTTTCTATACCTCGATGCATTGTACCACGTGTGTTATCAAACAAAATAAAATCTAGCCCTTTGAAAATCCCAATTCCTTGGCAAGTAATAATTATCATCATCATCATTTGCATTTGTGTCATCTTTTGTCTTGTTGAAATGACTTCTTCTTTTCTTACTAAACGCACTAACAAGGTACTATGACAGTTGATCATCATCACCATCATCGTCATCGATCCTGCATCCACAAATCATTAGCATATTGCATAAACATATCATATAGGAAACACATGCATTACATTTTACCATCATATAAACAGGTCGTCATGAACATTCTTCATAAATAGGTGCATCCATGTCATTGCATTTCACCCATTACATTGCATCTCATGGCATTATATCGATCATTGAATAAACATTCATTTTACCATCTAAATCACCACATAGCATCTACAAAAGCATTCCATAATCACTTTTGCATAATCATAAGCAATAGGTATATAAGCATTTCAGGCATACATACTTGCATAACATCATGACATCATATCATCACATTACGTTTACATTATGCATCAGCATATCACCTTGCATTAACATATCATTGCATCACATACATCATCATTTAGGAGAATAACATTTGTTATTCTAAGCATCTCATAATACCATTTCACTAGCATCATATCACGACCATCTCATCATATCACATCCATCCATAAATCATCTCATATATAAGCATTTTCTACACATCATTACATATACCATAAAGCATATCATTTCACATATTGCATTGGCATAAAATAAACCATCATATAGTTAACATCATTGCACATCATATCATAGGTTAGCATAATGTAGATCTATTAGTCATAATCATTGCACATCATATCATAGGTTAGCATAACATAGATCTGTTAGTCATAATCATTGCATAAACATCATTAGAAATAAATGCATCCATAAAATATCACTACAAAGCATATATAAATAAATCATAGATGCATGAATAAAAGAACACATTGCATCACATCAAAATCAAAATCAGCTCATATATATCATATCATCAATATCACTATCATAGTACAAAGAATAAAATTGGATCACTGTACACATATGTCAATCAGTACAAAACGCCCATCAGGCTATCAAAAATGAGCCCATAGGGTACAAAAAGTGTGTATCATCCGGATCACGCTTGATCTCTGTGAATGTTGCCCTCACCCCTATCACCGTGACCCTCTAGTGGTCTCTAGCTAGCCCGCTCTGAGTACTCTGGGACCCAATTTTCTCTAGGTACGGTGTCATGGTAGGCCCGACGGTAGTACTCTATCTCTCGGATAGCATCCCTGTAAGATCACATCGACACTGTACCCTGAGACAAGGAGGCTATCATACTCTCAATCTGCTACCTGCAGCCGAGCTCGGTAGTTTCTTGTAGCTCTACAGCCTGTCTCTGCTACACGACCTGATCCCTCTCTCTCAGCCCTCACCTGGTCTCTCTTTGATGTCACTGCCTGAACCTAGGCCTGCAACTGTAAAATCAAGGCATCCCGTGCGTCTGCTTGCCCTGTTGGCTATACCTGTGGCTGCGCATGAACCTAATCCTCACCCTCAGCTCGTGGTGGTGGGACTGGCGGATCTTGCTACTGATCCTGCGTGTGGACATCCACGTGACCTGGTGGGATTGGGGCACCAATGGTGGGTCCTGTCAAATCTCGACCATAGGTCCTCATCCTCACCCTCGTCCTCTCGCTCTGCCTCTAACCCTGTGCATATATGGATCCTCACCTGGAATGGTCAACCAGAGGGGAGGTCTGAACCAATCTTTGTAGGCCTGTGTGGTCCCTGGATCTGCTGGGCCCTGATCATAAGCCCACGGTCGGGCTACCAGCTGCTGAAAGCTATCAACTGCCTCCGCAGTAGGAATTTCGGGCCCCCATGCTATCTGTGTCATGTTGTGTGCAAATACGGCTACATAACCATCATCGGGCCGATCCTGTGGCTCTCCAAACTAATGTTGTACATGCCTAGGCAGGTATCGCTCGATCATTGTGTGCTCCTGGCCCTGCATGTATCAAACCTGGCGGTAGTAGAAGAGCTGAGCAGCATCGTCGACCCATCTGGGCCGACCAAGGTATGGATGCCAAGTAAAGACAAGCATCTCGTCTAGGACTCACCTCCAGTAAGGGATCCCATGCTCACCAGTGTGTGTGAAGGACACACTACCTCTGTATAGTGTCACAAGGGCATCCTCTACCCCCATCGGAACTGGAACGATGTGTGGACATAGCATAGAAATGTGCTCCCATGCCCAGACATGGAGAAGTGTCACTCCAGCCCCCAACACTCTGCCATCCACATAAACGTACTTGTGGAGATCCCTGTAAATTGAAGCTAGAAGGACGGGTCCCCATGCAAATCGAACTAGCCTATCTTGGACCATCCTCTCCCTGTAGTATCCCCAACCCAGACTGAAATATTGCCCTCGTCTATCTGGGGCAACCAAACCTGAAATAATAGCTGCAACTGCCCAGCGGAAGGGAGGTGTTATAACCCTGTACTGCTCCAGCTCGATCTGACCCTCATAATAGATAATATCTCATGTAGCGAGGACTCTGATGCAATACTCGCGTCCCTCCTCCATATCATAGATCACCTGGTGGCCATAAATGGGCAATCACAGAATGCGCCAGACATCCTCCAAGGTGACAGTTGCCTTGCCAGTTAGAAGATGAAACGATGATGTCTCGCTGTGCCACCTTTTGGCCAGCGTTGACAACATCCCTAAGTGTGTGCGCATAGGCGTTGTGTATACAATGTGCCATAAGCCAGCAGCTCCCAGTCAGTCCTGGTCTCTATCGCTCAAGTCCCATAGGATGCTCACCAAATCCCATGATCGGTGCTCCCGAGAGTAAAGCTCCCTAGGCCTGTCTTGCATCAGGGAAAGTCAGCATGTTAAAATTTTGGAAAAATCCTCGCCTAACGCCTAAGTCTACGTAATTTAGGATGGCGTCACAGCTTGAGTTTCTCAAACTCCGGAGCACAATCCAATTAGTTTTCAAAGCACCGCTGCAGGCACTTATCCCCGGCCACAATTTTCTACGAAAGGGCTACAAAGGCAGTAGCCAAGACTTTTCCCTAAACTAAATTTCGGCCAAGCCCAAATTTCACGGGCTGGAGTTTCTAACTCCAAACTGGGTAATCACAAGTAGCGTTAAATGGTACCTGCTACGACTAATGCAGCAATTAGCTGCGGTAGCTCAAACGCCGAAATGGGCGCTTATAATAACGCATTGCTGAGGTATTCTCCTTAAAGCGCATTAAATGCATTAAATGAAAACTTATACTTCCGAAGAGTCACATACCGGCGTCTCCGATGCCGTGGTCAGCCGGTAGGTACTTAACTCGGTCCAAAATGATGCGGAAGTCGTCAAGCAAAGCATATCGGCCCGCTGGTCGAGCTCAATCTCAAAGTTTGGTTAGCGAGGTGTGTGAAAATCACTTGAAAGTGACCCTTTGGGCCCTTTTTAAGCCTAAAATTAGGGTTTTTAACCCTAAATACGGCCTCCCTATAGGGTTTTGGACCCTTGAACCTGTTTTTGTATGTTTGAAGCTTGTTTTTCATCGTTTTATTGCGTTTAGACACGTTTTTAGCCTCCCGGACCCCTTTCGGGCCTGTTCGGTACTTTTTCACCTTTTTCCACGAGATCACCCAAAAAAATAAAATTTTCGTCTGATCTCTTGAGGGGGCATTATAATGGCACATTTTCTCTCGCCATGCAGCAGTGAGGCAACTTTTAAAATATCAAAAAAAATTGTCATTGATCGAGATCGGTAATTCTTTGAACCAACGCAACGAGTGCATTGCTTCAAAAAGAGGCAAAATGTAGACACGTAAAATATACTGATTGACATCATGCATTCGATCCTGACTTACTAACATCGTTTCTTCCTGAATCATCCCTCAGTCTAACAATTTAATCAAATTCCCCTATCTGATTAAATTCATCAATATTCATCCCTTAATTGACTAAATCATTTTATCTAATTAAGTCACTCTTTTTTGTTAATTAAATCAATCCATCAGATCTAATTATCCCTATTTAATTAAATAATCAATTTATTTAATTAAATAATCAATTTATTTGATTAAATCTCTAAAGTCTATCTATTAAATTAAATAAATTAAAACCTTATTTGATTTAATCTAACATCATCCCTTTTAATTAAATAAATCAAAATCCTTATTTAATTAGCCTCTTATCATATTCCTCTATTATTTGATTTAAATAAATCCATAAATCTAAGCTTCAAATAAGTCATATCATCTAACTTCCCTGCTAAATTAATTAACCCCTTGATTAATTTAACCTCATCTCAAGGCTCATCCTCTAGATAGTCAAGCGTATTACAGCCAGATTTAATTTCATTTATTAAATCTCTATTTTCCTTACAAGGCATCTTTTGGAATATTCTCTCAATTTGAATTCAAAAATTCCAAGTCAACATGTACATCCAACAAGGAAATAAATTCATTTTACATGTCCTTTGCCTTGAGCTAAGTGGCATTTATTGCATTTTCCCTTCCCTCTTACATGTCATTTCAATAAATTTGAAATTCAAAATTATGCATTTATTGGCACAAACCCTAAATCTTGCACATCCTTCATCCATTCATAGCTTGACAAGTGGCACATATCATTGGATGAATGTTAGTCCCACATTGTTCAAATTGGACATTCATCCATCTTGAAATCCTCTATAAATAAAGAGCTCATATCTCCATTTTATCATCCACAAATATTGCAAAGTTATTATGCTAAAATATTTAGCCATTTCCATCTATCATTTGAATTCTTAGCTAGGATCTTTTGCATATTTGGCTTGGAGTTCTCATCTTTCATCAAAGTGGATCAAGATCATCTTCAACACATCAAGATTTCATCATAGGAATTGGGAAAGGGCCAATTTTCACATCAAATTGGCACCAATTCCCCCATGGGATCATGAGTTTGCATATCTAATTAGGATTTTATCTTGTTTTTGTCATTTGCATTGTGTTTTTCAATATTTTCTTCCTAATTTGAGTTTGTAAATGGATTTCATGGGGAATCCTTGTTTTGGCTTGCAAATCCTTGTTTAACTCATTTACTCATGTTGTTTTGCAGGTACCAAGGTTGGGGTTCGCACACTATGAAATAAAATTTTCGATCTACACTTGTACCTTTCAACATCATAAAATTTTAAATAAAACTATTAAATCAAGGATTGTTAGAAATCTGAAATTGATTGAATAACCGAAGAAGATTTTTAAGAGAAAATCAAAGCTACATAAACTAGAAAAGCATAAAGAATGCACACCAGAACTCTGAGAGTTTATGCAATGTCAATATGACAAAATACATTAAGAGATTCCAAGATTGCTTGATGCAATGTACATATGAAGCCTTGCTTATATAGGCAAGGAGGGAGATAGGATTAGACAAGATCATGACAAGTTTCTTAATTCTAGATCACATGAGACAACTAAGTCATAACAACCTAGGACACACACTTTAAATTCTTAATGCAAATATTAAATACATGAGAGAATTATTAAATTCCTAGATAACTAAATGTAAATAATGAGACATGACCCCATTATAACTAACTTCTAGAAATGACAACTAGGAAACTTAACTCCTAAGTAAACTTATAATAATGTGAATAGGTCCTTACTAATAATTATTTAGGAAATAACCCCATTCACACCAACACCCCCCCATAAGTGCAACTTAGGGAGTAGATTATTATGCAAATGACACAAAGATGGCTCCTGAATATGAGGCCATATTAGGTACCCATGTACAAATGAAAATGAAAGCTCTCACAAATGGAGAAAAGGAGAAAACCCAATGGGACAAAAATCCTCCCCAAAAAAGAGATAACACCCCCCCAAAATAAAGAGAGAATAGAAGAGAAGGACTAAGTATCCCCTCGAAACATATACAATGGTATATTTTCAAAATTGGATGGAGAAGATAGTCCATTATCATCAAACAACATTCCTCCCCTTAGGAAGAAACATAACCGATGGTGTATGCAAGGTATCTCCCAAATCCTGAAAGGAATATGTAGGAAGAAAGTGCAGAATGTATGAAGTCTCTAAATTCAGATCAAGTATCCCCATGTCGATGTTGAAAGTTGTCACAATCAAATCAGGCATTCTAGGCCACATTGTAAGATGAAAAATTAGAATCTCCTAGACACTAATGTAGAGCATAAGCTAAAGACTCAAATATCTCCTTTGAAGAAGTCTCCTCCAAATGTTGATTCAAAGTATCCACACTCATGTCAAAATAAGATGAATGAGCAAGAGGGTTAAAGTGTTCCCACACAACAATTGAAGAAGAATCATCTTCATCAAAGAGAAGATTAATAAACTTAATAGTGTCTCCCAAATCTATAATTTGTGTCTCCATAAACAAGTTTGAAATACCTATCAAGAGATCATCCCAAGCTAAATCAAGAAGACTA